>CM060447.1:27024881-27624881 GCA_030545235.1 Helianthus tuberosus
GACCAAAATGCCCTTATAAGGCATAAATTGATTTTTAATCCGTTCCGGGCAAAATAGAAAATAACTTACTGATATTATAACATATTTAGAGCATATTATCTCAGGAAACTTGCATATGACTCCTTTGGTTACCCGTAACGCCCTTTTAGCGCTCGGTTCGGTTTATGTAACTAGTTTGCATAAATTGGCCGAAACGGGTCAAACATTATCCTTTTTGTCTCAAAATCCAGAATGTGTTTAGTAAACCCATATTATACAAGTCTTCAAACTTGTCGGGTCAAATTCACATTCCATCCGGTCTTCGCTTAATCGTGCGTGAACCGTATCGTCATTTAAAACTAACCGGTCTAGGCTTAAGCTTAAATAAAGACCCGTTAGAAAGCTAATAGGTTATTATAAACCTTTGTTCCAGATTAGGAGCACCAGTAAAAGATACTTGTATTTTCTTGATTGTGATTGATACTATACGCAGGTAAATACTCTTTGGCTTATTTTCCCTATACGGGCTTGGGTTACGGTATATAGAATACCGCTTGATCGAGCGTTAAATCCTACACCCTTGGGTGTTTAGTTTGAATAATTTGTGCGGCTCGTTTAAACAGTCTTGCTTACTTTAAGCCTTTGGGGGGTTAATGACCATGTCCCGGATATCCTTGGCATCATCTTACGAGATGGCCACGACCAGAGCACGGGGTGTAGGCGTGCACCCGTCAGTGTATAACTCGCTTATGTGGTGTGTCCATTGATCTTTAGCCCGGACTAGATCCGGGCCACTGAACGCAAGTAACATGTAATTCGTTCACATGATTATTATATTAAATAATTGACCCAAGTTAATAAAAATGTTTTGTGCCTTGTGCATTTAAATCAATTTTCAACCTTTTCAAAATGAGTCAGTCGAATTGTATTTACCAGTGTAAACTGACGTATTTTTCCCAAAAGATTAAGTGCAGGTGCTATACGAAATAGGCTGGCAGGCTTCTAGAGCGTCCACATTAAGTCACGCAGCTTGGGCGACATTAAACTGTTGAACAATTATCCTATTTTATTTTTCGATCCGCCTGTGGATCCGTTTCGACTACTTGTGATAATTAATATTACATTTCTATTTAAAGTTGAAACGAATCTATCTTTTGCTTCCGCTGTGCATTATTATATTGTGTTGTTTGTCTATGATGATACCAACTACGTCACGATACCCCCACCGGGCCCACCGGTGACACGTGGAAATTAGGGGTGTGACAGGTTGGTATCAGAGCCAACTCTGAGTGAATTAAACACTAGTCTATTGTGTTTAATCTCAGTTACACAATTGCACGTTCCTCGATTCTGAGTCTAGACTTAACATAGGAATACTCTCGTCCCTATTCGGAGGATTTTTACTTTCAATTATATATTTTAATATGTCGCCAAGCAAAGAAGCCGTAGTGGAAATTCTCCCCATTGAAGCCTAGGAAAGGCCGAGCTTCGTGTTGCGACTAGGATTAACGTACGAGCAAGGAGAGGACATTCAGAACTGAATTAAAAAAGAAACTCCTTTTGTTGAAGTTCGTTTCCTTAATAAGTCCTTATAAGGGCATTTTTGTTTTTAGTCCCATTTGAGGACAACATCATTTCTTTTAAGTCCCTTTTAGGGCAAATCAGTATTTTATTGGAATGCTTTATCAAAAATTTCATTTGTTCAATATATATGAATATAATATATGAAACAAATTAAAATAACATTCCTCTTATAAGATCTACCATTATAATAAAATGGCAAAATCTAAAAGGACAAGACCTAGCCTCGTGTCATATTAAGACCCGGCCAAGATGGCAGTTCCTCAATTTAGATTTAAATCCTTATTAACATTTCAATTTAAAATTTGTTCTGCGTTAATTATAAATAAGAATCTTAAGAGTGAAACCTAGCCTTCGGGTCATCATAAGGCCGGGCCATGATGGTAAGACCTGTTTAAAGGATTCGAATCCCTGCTAACATCTGAGAACATGATAACATTCATGGCAGACGTGATTCATTAAAAATCACACACGTCATTCTTATATATGGATTCTTTAAAAGATCCCTAACCCAACTTAATGATCTCTGAATCATGGGTTAGATCATCAATTAAGATGTCCATATTTTGACCATACATTGGTAATATAATGCCTACGGGCCTTGCTCATTTTTGCATGAGTCAACAGACACTGACATTGTAATCTTTATGATTCCTTGTCTAAGGTGGTGAGCTATGCTCAAGCCTAATAGTCTATATGATCAATGCGATCATGACTAATATAATATAACATTCTAGTGATGTTTTGCCTACGGGCTATACTTTATAACTTTGTCAATACGACAATGACAGTTGTAACCATTATGGTTCCTGCCTAAGGTGGTGGGCTATGCCCAAGCCTCATGATCAATATGATCAATACTATCATGACTACTATCATCAGTGTAATGATTATGATTTTCTTAAAACATCGTTTTGCAATTGATTTGCCTACGGGCCATATAGTATCATCAATTATAACAACGACAGTGGTAGCAATGACTCCCCGTCCGAAAAAGGGTAATGAACTTTGATTCAACCCTAAATGCCTCGATTCTTTGAAATCATGGCTTATAAACTTGTCTACGCAACTAGGCCATTCGTGCTATTATTAAATTGTAAATTTGGATTTATGATAAATAAATATCATTCTTTCCTAACAGTATTAAAAGTACAACATAGCCTATATGTCATTCCAGACGAGGCCAAGGTGGTAGAACCTATTCAAAGGATTCAAATCCTTGTGACATTGTAAATATGTTAACACTCCCGACAACAGTGATGCGATAAAATCACGCTTGTCATCTTTATAGTAGGAAAATTTTCCAAACCCCTTATTTAGTCTAAATGATCAATAGGAATCATGGCTAATAAACGTCAAACATGATGTACACATCTAAACATCCATCTGGGATGTATACCTACGGGCAAAGATGTATACATGAAAAAGATAGTTTATTTCATAACTTCTTGTCAAGGCAATGAATTGTGAAATTTACAATTCCAAAGGAATCATTGATTATGTTTTTAAAAAATTTCCCTAATAACAAGGCATCTGTGCCATCGAAAAGTCCTTGGGAACAAGCCGTTGTGCTATATAAGATGTCAGTATGACATTGACAGTCGTGACTTATATCCCCTGTCTAGTAAATATGAAGGATTATATTCCGTTTAAACGCCAAAGATGGTTATTTATAAACTTAGGCAAAACATAATCAAATAAATTAAATACTATCTGTTGGCCCATATGGTTTATTCGCACCATGGCTACTAAATTATCAAGTTCGACAATTCGCCATATGATTAAACCAATTATTACTACTTGGTTTGTAGCCTTCCAAGCTTCACCATGGCTGACTCCTCTGAAGCTCACAATCATCCAGTTAATCAGAAGGATGATGCAGGACTGAAATTAATAAGCACCGGGTTACAGGCTATGATCAAAATAGCCGTAAACAACACTGTGGACTGTGTGTTGAAGGATCTTAAGCGAAAGTGCGATAATACCCCAAATAAGGGTTACAAAAAGGGTAAGACCGGTTCAAGCCATAGCCAGTCCAAACCAAAGGAGGCAAAACCCAAATGTAAAACCTGCAAAAGAAGACACTGGGGACAATGTCGATCAAGTCAGAAGATAAAACAATGTGGCATCTGTAAAAGAACTGGTCACCAGTCCCACGAATGTAGGGACATAGAGAATGCAAACTGTTTCAGCTGCGGCGAAAAGGGCCACATCAGTACTAATTGCCCTAAGGCTGCCAAGGAAGGAGCAACTAAGTCTGAGAAGGATTTGAAGGACAAACGACAGACCGGTGAGAAGCCCAAATGCAATAACTGCAGGAAACAACATGCTGGAAAGTGCACAATCGACCCACGTGCTAAATTATGTGGAATTTGCAAAACCAAGGGTCACCAGACCTTGGATTGCAAGAGATTGGGAAACGCAACCTGCTATGGTTGCAATGAAATAGGGCACATCAAGACAAATTGCCCAAATAAAACCAAGAAGCCTGGGAAGGCTAAGGAGACCGAAGCTGGAAACTCTCAAATGGACGCTCAAGAGACTGTTCAGGATAACAATGTCACAACAGGTACTTCTTTACCAATAACGCTCATGTTAGAGTATTAATTGATTCAGGTTCAGATAAGTCTCTCGTAGACAATAGATATAGTAAATCATTAAATCTGCCTGTTAAAACTCTAAGCGTTAAGTAGAATTGACCGATAGTACCTCAGAGACTGCTTCAGCAATATTAGATGGATGTTTTATATCCATTAGGAATCATTCGTCCGATGTCCTATTTTCCGTTAAAGTATAAGGACTCAATACAGTGATAAAAAAAAATCGATAGGTTGTCTTGAAAGTCAAGCCCATATTGTGTATAATAAGGAACAAGTAGTTATCAAGACTCCTTATGAGACAACCCTCATAATTACATGTATCAGTACGTGTTACATGTATCAGTACGTGTAAAAAAAAAATGGTGGAATCGGCCGTCCCCGGAATCGAACCTGGGTCTAGGCCACACCCTTTCGCGCGCCTAGCCAACCGAGCTAGGTGCCTAGTTTGTGAAATCTCCATTTCGATTAAATATAAGCACTTGTGCAATCAAATAACACTCCTTAGGAATGTTCATATGGTTTAATAATACCATGATCGAAGTATAACAAGTCGTCAGGATAATGACTAACTGTGAAGTGCACTCAATTAATTGTTAAATTGGTACTTAATACCAAAAGATGTGAGTATGCAAAACTCAGATGAAACAAACAACAGTCGCGATGCTAGGAATGCGACAAATATTAATGGTGCATCAAGTGTGAACCTCAATATTAATGGAATTAATCTCCAAAACTGAAGTTAACGCAGTCGTTAGAAAGGTTATGAGAAAACACATGAGAAGATTCAAGAAGCCAAATGTTGTTTGCTCTAAAACACATGTCGCTACTCATGATAAGAGTTTTCTTCATACTCCATATGCGAGGAATAACCCAAATAAAAATCATATGTGGCAAGGAGCCCATTCTTTTTAGGATATACTTAAAAGTACTTCGTCTCTTGGAAGTCAAGAGACTTCAACAGTAAAAAAAGGACCATCGATTGCAGGAAATTGTTAAACGAAGTAGAAGCCATTGGATATGTCAGCAGTTATGCTGGAAAGGGCACGGTAAGGTATGCATCACAATCATTCAATTGGAATACCCTGGATTAGTGAGGACATTTATGGGGTCCATAAGAGCGATTCCCTTATACAGTATGGGATGGATCGAGTGTTAAGGACCTTATTAAAGGGACCTATTGTTCGCATCGAAATGGAAAAAGATGGAATAAGAATTTTTTTTGACTCCCCCATAAGAGCTATAAAACTGTCGGCAGTAGGTTGCAAACCTTGGTTCATTGGTTGAAATAGTGCTCTTATTCAGTTAACCTAGAATTTTAGCATAATGCGCTATATATATATATTATATTTTAGCATCGGCAGTAAGAAGGCACATTAAGGTTTCAAAGCCTGCTTATTAAGAACCCATTATGGGTCTACCTCAGCTACTCACGTTTTATAGATGAAGAAACGACCAGTCAAAGCTGAGACTGCCCTAAATTTTGTCAAAGATTTTATAGCTAAGTTTAAAGGGTTTAAGAATGGAGGAGTTTAGCCCTCCTGATGTATGGTTAGAGGCAGCTCATATTAGTAATGACACCAGATAAATCCCTTATTGTGATTTATTGTTAAGAGTTACATTTGGTTTTAGATACCGCTAAGTCTCTTATAAAATCATAAGCTTAGCAAACTTTTAGAAATTGTCCCGTAAGAACCCCAGATATCAGGTGAAGGGTAAAACTTACAGGCGAAATCATAAGAACCATTTCTTCTGTTCCTGTTAGAAATCTCTAATTATGGAATTCTAGAAGTATCCTCTCTCTAGAAGATGTGCGTCAACATATAAAATTGATATCTCTTTGATCTCTATCGATTACGAATACCAAATGGTATGACAAAAGCGCCACATGAGGATTGATGTATCTTAATAAGTCCCATAGATTACTTCCATGCCTGATCAGTATGGAGGTTTAATGCATGGGACCTCAAAGATATTCTGATGGTCATATGGTACTAAAGTCAACTAATGGTATTCAAAGAAGATATCCAGAATGGAATTGTCCAGGTGAATGTCTTCGATTAAAGAATTCATGGACTCATAACGTAAATGTGTCACCTATCTGACACAAACAATGATAGATGAACTGGAGCCTGAAATTTCAAAAATCTCTGTAACTTCCTAGTATCTTGATTATCTCCTCTTAAGATCACCCTGTTTACCTCATGAGAGACCAGTAGAATTAAGATTTATATCCCATTTAGGGTTGTAATATTATGAAGTCTCCAAGACGGCAAATACCATCATTGGAAGAATGGAAACCCTGATTAAGTGAATATAGGATTCATAAAGCCTAACTCAACATTTTGAGAATTCGTTCTAGTTAATTAAGAAGGACGATTCATTTTGCTTATGCATTGATTATCGCAACCCTAATTAGTCAACAATTAAGAATTGTCATTTGCTGCCCAGGATCGTCGATTTGATCGACTAACGCAAGGATTAGCTACTCCCTAAGAATTAGTTTTAATCAATGGTTGGAATAACCATCTCACCTTAGATTCAGTTTTTCTGTAATAGTTGTCATGTAAGCATCAAGGCTACTTCTTTGGAGACCTTGTATAGATGAATTATCAAAACGTCTGTTTGGTAGATGAGACTTTGGGAAGTCCAATTACCAGGATCTGAAAGTTGCCATGAAAACAACGAATAAATAGATTCATGATCATCTGTAAGTTGCCAGTATTTGGCAGAAAGTCAAGGATTTATGAAAGTAGCAACCCTCCTGAGTTCTTGTGAAGGAATAGGGTTCAACAAAGATATCGCCCTGGAAGGGTGTACCAATTTGTTAATTATCAGACTAGTTAAGCTCTGAATATATAAAATCATTCGAAGGAATCGAATGTATCAAGATCAGATAGCTTAAAGCTAAAATTTTCAAGGAGATGGATGGAGCTCGTAATATATTTCACACTAATGATTTAAGGAGATGTTTCATCAATAAGTCGAGAAGCATTACCACATAATGATATGCAGATTTATGATATAATGAGCAACCTATATCGATCGAGGATCGATAGGTGAAGAAGCTCCCAAAAGAATAAATGTACCCATTATAAAGGTCAACTTGAGAGCTTGGAAAAAGCTCCAAATATGCTATTGAGGTTAAGTCCATTATGCGACAAAAAAAAAAATACTTCCAGCGTTTTAACAAATCTCGAGGTCGAGATTTCTTTTAAGGGGGTGAGGATGTAACACCTCGAAAATTTACGTCCAATAATGTATTGACACGTGTCATAAGCTTTGAATATGTGAAAACAAACTTTAGAGGGACTAAAGTTGACAAACGGTGAAACTATGTAAATTCAAGGGTTCAAAGTGTCAACAATGGATAAATAGACTCTATAATAACCCTACATAATGTTTATAACCTTAAACGGATGGATCATGAATCATACGAAGCGGAAAAATGCACGAAAGTGAGGAATTACAAACTATAGGGACTAAAAGTGTCAACATGTTGAATTTATACCTCTGGGTGAACTTTTGGCAGCCCCGAAGCTTTGTAATGCTAGAATATACTCACTAGAATACGTGGTAAAAATTTCATGAAGTTTCGTTATCGTATGAGAAAGTTATGGCCAAAACCGTACTTGAGGGGCTAAAAGCGTCAACGTCGAATTTCATGGCTTTTCGGGTGAGCGCAAAGTTATCCGAGGACATTACCATGTTGGTAAATGTCCCAAGGTTCTTAAAAACCAAGTTTGGGGGTTTACGAGTCAAAATAAATAGCCGAAACCTCGCGTGCAAAGACAGGGACCAAAGCTGCCATTTTTAATTAAAGTTTGGCAGCCCCATGTGCAGAATTGCGACCAGCTGCTGTTTAAGTCCGATTTTTGAGTGCTTGACAGCTGGTATCACCTCTAAAACTCACCAATCAGCCCTCATGCATGTTGGGACACCTGTTGCACTCTTGTAACATCTGAATTCACCATAAATTAGATCAAAAGCTCTCATTTTTGAGGCACTTGCATTGTGATCAAGAACACCCACAACTTGCAAAACTCTCAAGGCAACTTCTGGAGCATTTCTGAACGACAAGGCAGCCTCTAAGTGTTAACTAAGCTTCATTAGGACCTTTGTAAGCTTCCATATCAGTTTATAATTCGTTCTTGCTTTGATTATTAGTTAAAAGTCAAACCGTTGTTCATATAGTTTGACTTTTCGATTAAACGAGTTTGGCTCTGTCATTTCTCAATTGAAACCACTGATATGTTGGTATTTATGTGGGAAACAAACCCTCCAAAGGGTATTCTCTGATTCCCACTCTAAGCATGCTATTTGTCGAGTCAAAGATGTTCTTAAAAAGTCATCAGAAATCGTTTTTGCGAAATATAGCATAAATGGTAATGTAGATGACATGCAATCAGTTTGATCATCAAAAATAACTTATAATGAATATAAGAATGTTTTTTTTTCATAATCAACTCGACAATCTTTAGTATAAACTCGGATCGGAACCGAAAGTCTTATAAAACGACTTTTTCGTAGACTATCGATTCGGATCCGTGCATGCATGTTTGAGATCTGTATTGGAGTGTATTTTTGACCATTTTTATTTATGTATAACTTTCTGGAATTTTTACATCTTGAGTCTATGCTTAACCGATTCATATGCGTGTTTCCGATTATGCTTAAAAGTTGACTATTTTGCCCTTTTTGATATAAAACGTGATTTTTGGAAAAGTGAAAGAGTAGAAATCTTTATTATTAATTTATAAACTTGCACCGAAAATTTGAGATCAGTTGGTGGTCCAGATTTTGAGTTATGGCCGATAGCGTAAAACTATATCTTTATGTTAAATAAACGGCGCATTTAGCGTATAACCTATTTCAGGCCACTTTTCGATATAAAACTTTTTACCCACTGATGTTATATAATATTCTGGGATTTTTGAAGATTTTTATTTAATTTTTGGCTGATCGGATCATACGTCGCTAAGTCGATTCGGTTAATGCCGGTTTTGACCGTTTAAGCCATAAAATGAGTTTTATACATTCTTTTGACCCCAAACCTTTTTCTACTGATTTTATTTGTTAAATAAATTATTTTGGGCATTCTGGAAATATAAAAATCTCAGCCTTCTTTTAAAAACCCGGAAACGGCTCTAAATCGCATTTTTAGCGTTTTTAACGCATTGTAAGCGTTATACTCATATTAAACATATAAGACTCATACCTACTGATGTATTTAGCATATTTTCATATAATAACAGTAAGTATAAGATTTTGAACTCAGATTTCCAGTTTTGACGTTTTTTTTAGCCCTTGTGAAATTACCAAAATGCCCCTAGGGTGTATAGTTTGGTTTTAAATGATAAGTTTTGTATATGGGTCATACCCTACTGTTATAATAAGATAAGTTAAGTATATTTTCTGTATAAATCAGACCCATAACTCAGATTTACAATTAAACTCTTTTACAACCTTTTAAATGACCAAAATGCCCTTATAAGGCATAAATTGATTTTTAATCCGTTCCGGGCAAAATAGAAAATAACTTACTGATATTATAACATATTTAGAGCATATTATCTCAGGAAACTTGCATATGACTCCTTTGGTTACCCGTAACGCCCTTTTAGCGCTCGGTTCGGTTTATGTAACTAGTTTGCATAAATTGGCCGAAACGGGTCAAACATTATCCTTTTTGTCTCAAAATCCAGAATGTGTTTAGTAAACCCATATTATACAAGTCTTCAAACTTGTCGGGTCAAATTCACATTCCATCCGGTCTTCGCTTAATCGTGCGTGAACCGTATCGTCATTTAAAACTAACCGGTCTAGGCTTAAGCTTAAATAAAGACCCGTTAGAAAGCTAATAGGTTATTATAAACCTTTGTTCCAGATTAGGAGCACCAGTAAAAGATACTTGTATTTTCTTGATTGTGATTGATACTATACGCAGGTAAATACTCTTTGGCTTATTTTCCCTATACGGGCTTGGGTTACGGTATATAGAATACCGCTTGATCGAGCGTTAAATCCTACACCCTTGGGTGTTTAGTTTGAATAATTTGTGCGGCTCGTTTAAACAGTCTTGCTTACTTTAAGCCTTTGGGGGGTTAATGACCATGTCCCGGATATCCTTGGCATCATCTTACGAGATGGCCACGACCAGAGCACGGGGTGTAGGCGTGCACCCGTCAGTGTATAACTCGCTTATGTGGTGTGTCCATTGATCTTTAGCCCGGACTAGATCCGGGCCACTGAACGCAAGTAACATGTAATTCGTTCACATGATTATTATATTAAATAATTGACCCAAGTTAATAAAAATGTTTTGTGCCTTGTGCATTTAAATCAATTTTCAACCTTTTCAAAATGAGTCAGTCGAATTGTATTTACCAGTGTAAACTGACGTATTTTTCCCAAAAGATTAAGTGCAGGTGCTATACGAAATAGGCTGGCAGGCTTCTAGAGCGTCCACATTAAGTCACGCAGCTTGGGCGACATTAAACTGTTGAACAATTATCCTATTTTATTTTTCGATCCGCCTGTGGATCCGTTTCGACTACTTGTGATAATTAATATTACATTTCTATTTAAAGTTGAAACGAATCTATCTTTTGCTTCCGCTGTGCATTATTATATTGTGTTGTTTGTCTATGATGATACCAACTACGTCACGATACCCCCACCGGGCCCACCGGTGACACGTGGAAATTAGGGGTGTGACAGGTTGGTATCAGAGCCAACTCTGAGTGAATTAAACACTAGTCTATTGTGTTTAATCTCAGTTACACAATTGCACGTTCCTCGATTCTGAGTCTAGACTTAACATAGGAATACTCTCGTCCCTATTCGGAGGATTTTTACTTTCAATTATATATTTTAATATGTCGCCAAGCAAAGAAGCCGTAGTGGAAATTCTCCCCATTGAAGCCTAGGAAAGGCCGAGCTTCGTGTTGCGACTAGGATTAACGTACGAGCAAGGAGAGGACATTCAGAACTGAATTAAAAAAGAAACTCCTTTTGTTGAAGTTCGTTTCCTTAATAAGTCCTTATAAGGGCATTTTTGTTTTTAGTCCCATTTGAGGACAACATCATTTCTTTTAAGTCCCTTTTAGGGCAAATCAGTATTTTATTGGAATGCTTTATCAAAAATTTCATTTGTTCAATATATATGAATATAATATATGAAACAAATTAAAATAACATTCCTCTTATAAGATCTACCATTATAATAAAATGGCAAAATCTAAAAGGACAAGACCTAGCCTCGTGTCATATTAAGACCCGGCCAAGATGGCAGTTCCTCAATTTAGATTTAAATCCTTATTAACATTTCAATTTAAAATTTGTTCTGCGTTAATTATAAATAAGAATCTTAAGAGTGAAACCTAGCCTTCGGGTCATCATAAGGCCGGGCCATGATGGTAAGACCTGTTTAAAGGATTCGAATCCCTGCTAACATCTGAGAACATGATAACATTCATGGCAGACGTGATTCATTAAAAATCACACACGTCATTCTTATATATGGATTCTTTAAAAGATCCCTAACCCAACTTAATGATCTCTGAATCATGGGTTAGATCATCAATTAAGATGTCCATATTTTGACCATACATTGGTAATATAATGCCTACGGGCCTTGCTCATTTTTGCATGAGTCAACAGACACTGACATTGTAATCTTTATGATTCCTTGTCTAAGGTGGTGAGCTATGCTCAAGCCTAATAGTCTATATGATCAATGCGATCATGACTAATATAATATAACATTCTAGTGATGTTTTGCCTACGGGCTATACTTTATAACTTTGTCAATACGACAATGACAGTTGTAACCATTATGGTTCCTGCCTAAGGTGGTGGGCTATGCCCAAGCCTCATGATCAATATGATCAATACTATCATGACTACTATCATCAGTGTAATGATTATGATTTTCTTAAAACATCGTTTTGCAATTGATTTGCCTACGGGCCATATAGTATCATCAATTATAACAACGACAGTGGTAGCAATGACTCCCCGTCCGAAAAAGGGTAATGAACTTTGATTCAACCCTAAATGCCTCGATTCTTTGAAATCATGGCTTATAAACTTGTCTACGCAACTAGGCCATTCGTGCTATTATTAAATTGTAAATTTGGATTTATGATAAATAAATATCATTCTTTCCTAACAGTATTAAAAGTACAACATAGCCTATATGTCATTCCAGACGAGGCCAAGGTGGTAGAACCTATTCAAAGGATTCAAATCCTTGTGACATTGTAAATATGTTAACACTCCCGACAACAGTGATGCGATAAAATCACGCTTGTCATCTTTATAGTAGGAAAATTTTCCAAACCCCTTATTTAGTCTAAATGATCAATAGGAATCATGGCTAATAAACGTCAAACATGATGTACACATCTAAACATCCATCTGGGATGTATACCTACGGGCAAAGATGTATACATGAAAAAGATAGTTTATTTCATAACTTCTTGTCAAGGCAATGAATTGTGAAATTTACAATTCCAAAGGAATCATTGATTATGTTTTTAAAAAATTTCCCTAATAACAAGGCATCTGTGCCATCGAAAAGTCCTTGGGAACAAGCCGTTGTGCTATATAAGATGTCAGTATGACATTGACAGTCGTGACTTATATCCCCTGTCTAGTAAATATGAAGGATTATATTCCGTTTAAACGCCAAAGATGGTTATTTGTAAACTTAGGCAAAACATAATCAAATAAATTAAATACTATCTGTTGGCCCATATGGTTTATTCGCACCATGGCTACTAAATTATCAAGTTCGACAATTCGCCATATGATTAAACCAATTATTACTACTTGGTTTGTAGCCTTCCAAGCTTCACCATGGCTGACTCCTCTGAAGCTCACAATCATCCAGTTAATCAGAAGGATGATGCAGGACTGAAATTAATAAGCACCGGGTTACAGGCTATGATCAAAATAGCCGTAAACAACACTGTGGACCGTGTGTTGAAGGATCTTAAGCGAAAGTGCGATAATACCCCAAATAAGGGTTACAAAAAGGGTAAGACCGGTTCAAGCCATAGCCAGTCCAAACCAAAGGAGGCAAAACCCAAATGTAAAACCTGCAAAAGAAGACACTGGGGACAATGTCGATCAAGTCAGAAGATAAAACAATGTGGCATCTGTAAAAGAACTGGTCACCAGTCCCACGAATGTAGGGACATAGAGAATGCAAACTGTTTCAGCTGCGGCGAAAAGGGCCACATCAGTACTAATTGCCCTAAGGCTGCCAAGGAAGGAGCAACTAAGTCTGAGAAGGATTTGAAGGACAAACGACAGACCGGTGAGAAGCCCAAATGCAATAACTGCAGGAAACAACATGCTGGAAAGTGCACAATCGACCCACGTGCTAAATTATGTGGAATTTGCAAAACCAAGGGTCACCAGACCTTGGATTGCAAGAGATTGGGAAACGCAACCTGCTATGGTTGCAATGAAATAGGGCACATCAAGACAAATTGCCCAAATAAAACCAAGAAGCCTGGGAAGGCTAAGGAGACCGAAGCTGGAAACTCTCAAATGGACGCTCAAGAGACTGTTCAGGATAACAATGTCACAACAGGTACTTCTTTACCAATAACGCTAATGTTAGAGTATTAATTGATTCAGGTTCAGATAAGTCTCTCGTAGACAATAGATATAGTAAATCATTAAATCTGCCTGTTAAAACTCTAAGCGTTAAGTAGAATTGACCGATAGTACCTCAGAGACTGCTTCAGCAATATTAGATGGATGTTTTATATCCATTAGGAATCATTCGTCCGATGTCCTATTTTCCGTTAAAGTATAAGGACTCAATACAGTGATAAAAAAAAAATCGATAGGTTGTCTTGAAAGTCAAGCCCATATTGTGTATAATAAGGAACAAGTAGTTATCAAGACTCCTTATGAGACAACCCTCATAATTACATGTATCAGTACGTGTAAAAAAAAATGGTGGAATCGGCCGTCCCCGGAATCGAACCTGGGTCTAGGCCACACCCTTTCGCGCGCCTAGCCAACCGAGCTAGGTGCCTAGTTTGTGAAATCTCCATTTCGATTAAATATAAGCACTTGTGCAATCAAATAACACTCCTTAGGAATGTTCATATGGTTTAATAATACCATGATCGAAGTATAACAAGTCGTCAGGATAATGACTAACTGTGAAGTGCACTCAATTAATTGTTAAATTGGTACTTAATACCAAAAGATGTGAGTATGCAAAACTCAGATGAAACAAACAACAGTCGCGATGCTAGGAATGCGACAAATATTAATGGTGCATCAAGTGTGAACCTCAATATTAATGGAATTAATCTCCAAAACTGAAGTTAACGCAGTCGTTAGAAAGGTTATGAGAAAACACATGAGAAGATTCAAGAAGCCAAATGTTGTTTGCTCTAAAACACATGTCGCTACTCATGATAAGAGTTTTATTCATACTCCATATGCGAGGAATAACCCAAATAAAAATCATATGTGGCAAGGAGCCCATTCTTTTTAGGATATACTTAAAAGTACTTCGTCTCTTGGAAGTCAAGAGACTTCAACAGTAAAAAAAGGACCATCGATTGCAGGAAATTGTTAAACGAAGTAGAAGCCATTGGATATGTCAGCAGTTATGCTGGAAAGGGCACGGTAAGGTATGCATCACAATCATTCAATTGGAATACCCTGGATTAGTGAGGACATTTATGGGGTCCATAAGAGCGATTCCCTTATACAGTATGGGATGGATCGAGTGTTAAGGACCTTATTAAAGGGACCTATTGTTCGCATCGAAATGGAAAAAGATGGAATAAGAATTTTTTTTGACTCCCCCATAAGAGCTATAAAACTGTCGGCAGTAGGTTGCAAACCTTGGTTCATTGGTTGAAATAGTGCTCTTATTCAGTTAACCTAGAATTTTAGCATAATGCGCTATATATATATATTATATTTTAGCATCGGCAGTAAGAAGGCACATTAAGGTTTCAAAGCCTGCTTATTAAGAACCCATTATGGGTCTACCTCAGCTACTCACGTTTTATAGATGAAGAAACGACCAGTCAAAGCTGAGACTGCCCTAAATTTTGTCAAAGATTTTATAGCTAAGTTTAAAGGGTTTAAGAATGGAGGAGTTTAGCCCTCCTGATGTATGGTTAGAGGCAGCTCATATTAGTAATGACACCAGATAAATCCCTTATTGTGATTTATTGTTAAGAGTTACATTTGGTTTTAGATACCGCTAAGTCTCTTATAAAATCATAAGCTTAGCAAACTTTTAGAAATTGTCCCGTAAGAACCCCAGATATCAGGTGAAGGGTAAAACTTACAGGCGAAATCATAAGAACCATTTCTTCTGTTCCTGTTAGAAATCTCTAATTATGGAATTCTAGAAGTATCCTCTCTCTAGAAGATGTGCGTCAACATATAAAATTGATATCTCTTTGATCTCTATCGATTACGAATACCAAATGGTATGACAAAAGCGCCACATGAGGATTGATGTATCTTAATAAGTCCCATAGATTACTTCCATGCCTGATCAGTATGGAGGTTTAATGCATGGGACCTCAAAGATATTCTGATGGTCATATGGTACTAAAGTCAACTAATGGTATTCAAAGAAGATATCCAGAATGGAATTGTCCAGGTGAATGTCTTCGATTAAAGAATTCATGGACTCATAACGTAAATGTGTCACCTATCTGACACAAACAATGATAGATGAACTGGAGCCTGAAATTTCAAAAATCTCTGTAACTTCCTAGTATCTTGATTATCTCCTCTTAAGATCACCCTGTTTACCTCATGAGAGACCAGTAGAATTAAGATTTATATCCCATTTAGGGTTGTAATATTATGAAGTCTCCAAGACGGCAAATACCATCATTGGAAGAATGGAAACCCTGATTAAGTGAATATAGGATTCATAAAGCCTAACTCAACATTTTGAGAATTCGTTCTAGTTAATTAAGAAGGACGATTCATTTTGCTTATGCATTGATTATCGCAACCCTAATTAGTCAACAATTAAGAATTGTCATTTGCTGCCCAGGATCGTCGATTTGATCGACTAACGCAAGGATTAGCTACTCCCTAAGAATTAGTTTTAATCAATGGTTGGAATAACCATCTCACCTTAGATTCAGTTTTTCTGTAATAGTTGTCATGTAAGCATCAAGGCTACTTCTTTGGAGACCTTGTATAGATGAATTATCAAAACGTCTGTTTGGTAGATGAGACTTTGGGAAGTCCAATTACCAGGATCTGAAAGTTGCCATGAAAACAACGAATAAATAGATTCATGATCATCTGTAAGTTGCCAGTATTTGGCAGAAAGTCAAGGATTTATGAAAGTAGCAACCCTCCTGAGTTCTTGTGAAGGAATAGGGTTCAACAAAGATATCGCCCTGGAAGGGTGTACCAATTTGTTAATTATCAGACTAGTTAAGCTCTGAATATATAAAATCATTCGAAGGAATCGAATGTATCAAGATCAGATAGCTTAAAGCTAAAATTTTCAAGGAGATGGATGGAGCTCGTAATATATTTCACACTAATGATTTAAGGAGATGTTTCATCAATAAGTCGAGAAGCATTACCACATAATGATATGCAGATTTATGATATAATGAGCAACCTATATCGATCGAGGATCGATAGGTGAAGAAGCTCCCAAAAGAATAAATGTACCCATTATAAAGGTCAACTTGAGAGCTTGGAAAAAGCTCCAAATATGCTATTGAGGTTAAGTCCATTATGCGACAAAAAAAAAAAAAATACTTCCAGCGTTTTAACAAATCTCGAGGTCGAGATTTCTTTTAAGGGGGTGAGGATGTAACACCTCGAAAATTTACGTCCAATAATGTATTGACACGTGTCATAAGCTTTGAATATGTGAAAACAAACTTTAGAGGGACTAAAGTTGACAAACGGTGAAACTATGTAAATTCAAGGGTTCAAAGTGTCAACAATGGATAAATAGACTCTATAATAACCCTACATAATGTTTATAACCTTAAACGGATGGATCATGAATCATACGAAGCGGAAAAATGCACGAAAGTGAGGAATTACAAACTATAGGGACTAAAAGTGTCAACATGTTGAATTTATACCTCTGGGTGAACTTTTGGCAGCCCCGAAGCTTTGTAATGCTAGAATATACTCACTAGAATACGTGGTAAAAATTTCATGAAGTTTCGTTATCGTATGAGAAAGTTATGGCCAAAACCGTACTTGAGGGGCTAAAAGCGTCAACGTCGAATTTCATGGCTTTTCGGGTGAGCGCAAAGTTATCCGAGGACATTACCATGTTGGTAAATGTCCCAAGGTTCTTAAAAACCAAGTTTGGGGGTTTACGAGTCAAAATAAATAGCCGAAACCTCGCGTGCAAAGACAGGGACCAAAGCTGCCATTTTTAATTAAAGTTTGGCAGCCCCATGTGCAGAATTGCGACCAGCTGCTGTTTAAGTCCGATTTTTGAGTGCTTGACAGCTGGTATCACCTCTAAAACTCACCAATCAGCCCTCATGCATGTTGGGACACCTGTTGCACTCTTGTAACATCTGAATTCACCATAAATTAGATCAAAAGCTCTCATTTTTGAGGCACTTGCATTGTGATCAAGAACACCCACAACTTGCAAAACTCTCAAGGCAACTTCTGGAGCATTTCTGAACGACAAGGCAGCCTCTAAGTGTTAACTAAGCTTCATTAGGACCTTTGTAAGCTTCCATATCAGTTTATAATTCGTTCTTGCTTTGATTATTAGTTAAAAGTCAAACCGTTGTTCATATAGTTTGACTTTTCGATTAAACGAGTTTGGCTCTGTCATTTCTCAATTGAAACCACTGATATGTTGGTATTTATGTGGGAAACAAACCCTCCAAAGGGTATTCTCTGATTCCCACTCTAAGCATGCTATTTGTCGAGTCAAAGATGTTCTTAAAAAGTCATCAGAAATCGTTTTTGCGAAATATAGCATAAATGGTAATGTAGATGACATGCAATCAGTTTGATCATCAAAAATAACTTATAATGAATATAAGAATGTTTTTTTTTCATAATCAACTCGACAATCTTTAGTATAAACTCGGATCGGAACCGAAAGTCTTATAAAACGACTTTTTCGTAGACTATCGATTCGGATCCGTGCATGCATGTTTGAGATCTGTATTGGAGTGTATTTTTGACCATTTTTATTTATGTATAACTTTCTGGAATTTTTACATCTTGAGTCTATGCTTAACCGATTCATATGCGTGTTTCCGATTATGCTTAAAAGTTGACTATTTTGCCCTTTTTGATATAAAACGTGATTTTTGGAAAAGTGAAAGAGTAGAAATCTTTATTATTAATTTATAAACTTGCACCGAAAATTTGAGATCAGTTGGTGGTCCAGATTTTGAGTTATGGCCGATAGCGTAAAACTATATCTTTATGTTAAATAAACGGCGCATTTAGCGTATAACCTATTTCAGGCCACTTTTCGATATAAAACTTTTTACCCACTGATGTTATATAATATTCTGGGATTTTTGAAGATTTTTATTTAATTTTTGGCTGATCGGATCATACGTCGCTAAGTCGATTCGGTTAATGCCGGTTTTGACCGTTTAAGCCATAAAATGAGTTTTATACATTCTTTTGACCCCAAACCTTTTTCTACTGATTTTATTTGTTAAATAAATTATTTTGGGCATTCTGGAAATATAAAAATCTCAGCCTTCTTTTAAAAACCCGGAAACGGCTCTAAATCGCATTTTTAGCGTTTTTAACGCATTGTAAGCGTTATACTCATATTAAACATATAAGACTCATACCTACTGATGTATTTAGCATATTTTCATATAATAACAGTAAGTATAAGATTTTGAACTCAGATTTCCAGTTTTGACGTTTTTTTTAGCCCTTGTGAAATTACCAAAATGCCCCTAGGGTGTATAGTTTGGTTTTAAATGATAAGTTTTGTATATGGGTCATACCCTACTGTTATAATAAGATAAGTTAAGTATATTTTCTGTATAAATCAGACCCATAACTCAGATTTACAATTAAACTCTTTTACAACCTTTTAAATGACCAAAATGCCCTTATAAGGCATAAATTGATTTTTAATCCGTTCCGGGCAAAATAGAAAATAACTTACTGATATTATAACATATTTAGAGCATATTATCTCAGGAAACTTGCATATGACTCCTTTGGTTACCCGTAACGCCCTTTTAGCGCTCGGTTCGGTTTATGTAACTAGTTTGCATAAATTGGCCGAAACGGGTCAAACATTATCCTTTTTGTCTCAAAATCCAGAATGTGTTTAGTAAACCCATATTATACAAGTCTTCAAACTTGTCGGGTCAAATTCACATTCCATCCGGTCTTCGCTTAATCGTGCGTGAACCGTATCGTCATTTAAAACTAACCGGTCTAGGCTTAAGCTTAAATAAAGACCCGTTAGAAAGCTAATAGGTTATTATAAACATTTGTTCCAGATTAGGAGCACCAGTAAAAGATACTTGTATTTTCTTGATTGTGATTGATACTATACGCAGGTAAATACTCTTTGGCTTATTTTCCCTATACGGGCTTGGGTTACGGTATATAGAATACCGCTTGATCGAGCGTTAAATCCTACACCCTTGGGTGTTTAGTTTGAATAATTTGTGCGGCTCGTTTAAACAGTCTTGCTTACTTTAAGCCTTTGGGGGGTTAATGACCATGTCCCGGATATCCTTGGCATCATCTTACGAGATGGCCACGACCAGAGCACGGGGTGTAGGCGTGCACCCGTCAGTGTATAACTCGCTTATGTGGTGTGTCCATTGATCTTTAGCCCGGACTAGATCCGGGCCACTGAACGCAAGTAACATGTAATTCGTTCACATGATTATTATATTAAATAATTGACCCAAGTTAATAAAAATGTTTTGTGCCTTGTGCATTTAAATCAATTTTCAACCTTTTCAAAATGAGTCAGTCGAATTGTATTTACCAGTGTAAACTGACGTATTTTTCCCAAAAGATTAAGTGCAGGTGCTATACGAAATAGGCTGGCAGGCTTCTAGAGCGTCCACATTAAGTCACGCAGCTTGGGCGACATTAAACTGTTGAACAATTATCCTATTTTATTTTTCGATCCGCCTGTGGATCCGTTTCGACTACTTGTGATAATTAATATTACATTTCTATTTAAAGTTGAAACGAATCTATCTTTTGCTTCCGCTGTGCATTATTATATTGTGTTGTTTGTCTATGATGATACCAACTACGTCACGATACCCCCACCGGGCCCACCGGTGACACGTGGAAATTAGGGGTGTGACAAGTAGCAACCCTCCTAAATTCTTGTTAAGGAATAAGGTTCAACAAAAGATATCACCTAGGAAGGGTGTGCCAAATTTGTTAAATTATCAGGCTAGTTAAGCTCTGAATATATAGAATCATTCGAAGGAAATCGAATGTATCATGATCAAGTAACTTATAAGCTAAAACCTATTTAAGGAGCTTGGCGGAGCTTGCAATACATTGCACACTAGTGACTGAAGGATGTGTTTCGCTAATAAGTCAAGAAGCACTATCACATAATGATATGCAGATTTATGATGTGAGGAGCATCCTGTATCGATTGAGGATCGACAGGTTAAGAAGCTCCAAAAAGGATACAGGTACCTACTATAGAGGTCAACTTGGGAGCTTGGAAAGACTCCAGGTATGCTAGAGAAGTTAAGTCCATAATACGAAAAAAAGTACTTCCATCATTTCTAGCAAATCTCGAGGTCGAGATTTCTTTTAAGGGGGTGAGGATGTAACACCTCATAAAATCACGTCCAATAAAGTATTGACACGTGTAATAAACACTAATAAAGTCAAACCTTGAATATAAGGGGCTAATTTTTCGAAAAATCGAAAAAAATTAACCATGAAAGAACTGGAAGTATTATCATACCTAAAATAAGTTTCTAAATAACCTTTTACGGTCTTATATTCACAAATGAGCCACTTGTTAATCAAGTGTAGCCGTTTATGTAATTAATTGAAAGTTTGCGCAGAAAAGGGTTAAAAGCGTCAACATGTTAATTCTTACCTCTGAGTGACCTTTTAACAAACCGAGAGCCTCATGATATTTTATTATACTCTCTGGAATGCCAATCATTGGCCATCCAAGGCTTTTATGCCTAAAAGTGAAATTACGCGCAACTTTGCAAGTATAAGGGACTAGAAGTGTCAACATGTTTAATTATACCTCTGAATGACCTTTTATCGAGCCCGAAGCATTATCATGTTTAATAATACTTTCATGAATGCCTAATATGGTTTAGATATGGCTTCAATGCTATTAAATGATGAGATGTGCAAGTTTGCGCAATAGAGGGACCTAAAGCGTCAAACTGCAAAAGTATGACGATTCGTATGTTATCGGACCTTCCAGAATATAACCATGAGTTATACATACCCTAGTTATCCTTTATATAGCTTAGATATAGGCTTAGAGGTGTTTGGTGCGCAAAAATAAACTTTTAAGTCATACAGGGACTAAAAGTGTCAAAAAGCGCACAAGTTTGCGTTTACGCGCATATCTTACATTCTGAGTATCCCCGTACACCCAAAAATTTATGTAAGCATTAAACTATTTTATTTTAGTGTTTGGCTTGATAAAATTCCATTCGTCGCGTCGTTTGAATTGTTTTTCGCGTCCGTCCGTGTTTCGTCGTAATTAGCCGAACAACGAGACCGTACGACCAAACGAACCGACATCCGACATATTTTTGAGCATGTTTCATGTTCCCCATACTTAGGCATCATTGTAGAGCCTTAAAAATGGTTTAACGGGCCTTGGATGTGTCGGAAATGGCATTTGGAAGTGCAGGGGCTAAAGCTGTCAACAAGTGAAAGTTTCTGAGTGCAGACCAGGTCCTTACGGACCATATGCTATGGACCTTACGGTCTGTAAGCAGGTCCCAGATGCAGCAACTCGGAAAAAATGGTTGTTCAGCCCATGTAACGACTTATATGGCCCTTAAACACTTCCAAGAGCCGCCTAAACTATTTCTTAGGCCTTAGGGACACTTGTTAATCATCAGGGATCATGTATAGCATGATTTGTCATGATCTTAATGGATCAAAATCACTATAAAAAGGCCCTTTGGTTGCAACTTTGTGAACATTCATTCCATCTGCTTTCTTGGAGCTTCCTGGAGCATAAGAGCAGACCCAAGCCATCTCTAATAGTGCATTAGACTTTGGTAAGTACCCTTGACCTTCCTTAATTGAGTTTTTACTTAGTTTTAGCTTAAAAGTCAAACCGTCGTAATTACCGTTTGACTTAGCGATTAATCATTAATGGTCCAGTGATTAGTCGAATTGAAGGTAGTTATAAGTTGGTAATTATGTGGGGCAATAAACCCTTAAACGGGCACCCTCAGATTCCCACTCTAACTAGATCAAATGTCGGGTCAAAATTGTTTAGAAAAAGTCAACAGAAGCTTAATTTGCAAATTAACATGTAATTAGCAATGTAGAAGGCATGTAACCTATTTTATCACTCATATAACTTAGTAATAAGTATAAGTACTGATCTAAGCTTGTTTGATCCGACAATTTTCTGTTTAGACCCGGTTCGGAACCGAAAGTCGCAAAACTTTGACTTTTGCTTTGACTTCAGTTCTGACCCGAATTAGATAGATTTAGAAATGCCTTAGGGCTTCCTTAGGACCAGGTTACATGTTGGTATAACCCTCTGTGCTTGGTTCGTTGATTGCCCCATTCGTTTACACATTTCCGTTAATTGCCTAATGTTGACCAATATGCCCTTTTGACCATAAAACGAGAATTTTGGAAATGTGAAAGGAAAATAATCCTTATTACTTATTTATAAAGTTGTCCCTAAATTTTCACATCAGTTGGAGGTCTAGATTAGGAGTTATGCTCATTAGCGTAATTTAACGCCTTTTAGTAATTAAACGGCGCAATTCGCATAAAGGCTATCTAAACCCAATTTTTGACACAAAACCTTTTACCCAATGATGTAATATAATATTTTGAGATTTTTAAATATTTTTAATTATTTTTAAACTGATCATAACCTAAGGCTATAGCCTTGATTCGGTAAATACCGATTATACCCTTTTTGGTTATAAAATGAGTTCTACATAGTATTTTGACACCAATCCAATTGCTACTGATTTTATATAATAAATAAAGTATTTTGAACTTTATAACCTGGTCAGAAAACTCAGATTTCCTGTATAACCCGGAAATCGCTTAAAACGGCTTTTTACGCGTATTAAACTCATAGTTTGGGTTTAAAACCACTTTGTCACATAAGACTTATTACCAACTGATATAACCTGTTAATCTAAGTTATTTTACTGATGTATTCGGACCCGAATCTCAGAATTTCAATTAACCTCTTTTATAATCTTTAAAATGACCAAAATACCCCTACGGGGCTTAAATTGTGATTAAACTCGCTTTGGGCATAATGGAAGGTATCCTACTGATATCACAACATATTTAAGGCATATTAACTTAGGAAACCTGTATATGACTCTTTTGGTTATTCGTTACGCACTTGTCGCGTTCGGATCGGCTTTTGTAACTAGTTTACATATATTAGCCGAAACGGGTCAAACAATATCATTTTTGTCTCAAAATCCAGAGTGTGTTTAAGTTACCCATATTAAACAAGCATACAAGATTGTCGGGTCAAAACCACATTCTAAACCGGTCTTCGCTTATCATGCGTTTGAACCGTATCTTCCTTTGAAAACTAACCGGTCTAAGTCAAGGCTTAATTAAAGACCCGTTAGGATTCTAATAGGTTATTAAAAACCTTTGTTCCAGATTAGGAGCCCAGTAAAAGCTATCTGTACTTGCTGAATTGATATACGGCTGGGATTGAATTTATATTTAGCTCAGGTAAATACTTTTAACTTATTTTCCTTACACGGGCTTGGGGTACGGTATATAAAATACCGCTTGGTCGGGCATTAAATCTTCCATCCTATGGTGGTTAATTGATATTGATCGGCCCGTTTAAATTGTTTTGTTTGCTTAAAGCCTTTGGGAGGTTAATGACCATGTCCCGAATATCTTTGGCATCATTTTACGAAATGGCCACGACCTAAGCGCGGGGTGTAGGCGTACACCCGTCAGTGCCAAAATAAATAATGTGGTGTGTCTATTGATCTTTAACCCGGCACGATCCGGGCTACTGAACGCATAAGAAACATGTAATTCTTTTACGAGATTATATATTTAAATAATTATCCCAAGTTATAAAGAGTTTGTGCCACGTGCATTCAAATCAATTTTATAAAACTTTTCAAAATGAGTCAGTTGATAGTATTTACCAGTGTAAACTGACGTATTTTCCAAAAAGGCTAAATGCAGGTACTATACGTAATAGGCTGGCTACTCCAGGCATCAATAATCAAGTCTCGCAAGCTTTAGATGTTAAAGTCTGTTGAACAATGTTATCTTTCTATTTTAGATCCGCCTGTGGATCTTTTACTTCCCGTTGTAATACTTGATATTACTTTATATTCGGATTGTAATATATTTATCTTTTGCTTCCGCTATGCATTTATATTTGTGTTGTTTGACTATGATGATATCAACTACGTCACGATACTCTCCACCGGGCCCACCGGTAATACGTAGAAATATCGGGGTGTGACACAAACTCTTTAATTCCAGACCATCTCCAGAAATTGAATTACAAACAAATTAGCTAAATATAGTACATAAACATCACAAATAAACAACATACCTGCAAATCTTTATGATCAGATCTAAAAGAAAAGAATCGAACAATGATGTTAATAACATTCGAATCAATCTTTTATAAAAAGATGAATCTACATAATCTATACTCCAAATCTTTTAATTCCAACATACCTACATAATCTTTTAATTCCAAATCTTCTACCAATGGTGTCAATAAAGACTCTGTAATTTAACTGCAAAATAGATTATTGGTTATAATTCTTGCTATATTATCAATTCAATCAGTTTTTATCAATCATACTCGTTTAAATCTTCAACGAAACGACATAGATGTATCATCTATGCTAACTAATCTAAAATTAATAGGATCACTCAAACAGGGTAGGGGAAATAATACAAAAAAAATGCGAACTTGAATGAGGCGAGTAACAATTTGAATCAAAAGAAAAAAACTAAAAAAATCTGAAACATATCTGTTTAGAAATCCATTGATAAAACCATTTGTTTCGTTAACAAAATCAACACTGTTTAAACAATATAAACCCTAATTTCAGTTTTGGAAATTGAACTTAGAAACAAAAATCTGAAGAAGAAGAAGAAGAAGAAAAACTACAGAGAAGAAGAGTCTAACCTTGATCTAGAATGTTAGATCCATTGTCTTCGCACAGACTAATCGTCAAAGTGCAAGGATTATCTTAGATTTAGGGTTTGTGATATGCAATAAGATTGAAAAGAAAGGGTTTAAACAGAATGGAAAGTCTGGTGAATTTATTGATGGTGAAACGTATGAAGCACTCTTTGATAAAAAAGAGCGGACGAATGAGATAAAGGAGAATAGAGGTTTGGCGCCCAGAGTGAATTCTCTGGCCAAAGAGGGTGTCCACATCATCAAAATGATTGGCTAAGAATAGCCCTTGTGGCCTAAGAGAATTCATTTAGTATAATAGATAGATAAAGATATGTGTAGAAGTACAGTATATTAATTTTATTTGTTCCTGTAGATCTCACTCATTGTTGAACATGTCCGTGTAACGAAAAACTCTATTAAACAATTTTCTACCTAGCTTTTAACTTTATTAAATTTTACATAAATCTCAACAAATCTCTATCTTCCCTTTGTCTTCCTATCCATCTCCTCATCTTTATTAAGCCCCTTTTTACTTACTTTTACACCTTGATTGAGTATATACATTTGTTCTAGAAATCAATATAAGGCATTGAAGAAACATTAGCAAAAATACCCTCCATGTCCCATTCTCCAATTCTGAAGCTTTCTCCTGCCCAATGATTTCCAAAACCTACCATTTCCTCCACTTTGATATTACCATCACTAACCCCATTCAAATGTTGGTTAGCATGATGTGTTATTTTGTTATCCACCTCATGGTGGTCAAAAGTGGCATTAGCATTATCTCCAATGACCCTATTTCCCAATGCAGGGTTAACAATGTCATTTTCCATGCCAAACATGTAGGGTACGTCAAGAACACCCCCATATCCACCTTGTTCTAAGAAACTTGATCCACCATTTGAGTCATTATTGTTTTGATCAACAACTAATGGTGGCAAATGACCAAATTGGTCATGACCATTCATGAACATAAGGTTATTATGTAGCGAAGAAGATGTAGTTGTCGACGATGTCAAACTCGAGTCCATGCAATTGTTCATAATCTCATGATCATGAATTGACATGAACATACCAGATTCTCCAGTTATATCTCTGCTAGCGTCGGCAGACAAGTCGCCCATACTATCATTTTGTGAGATTGTAGACGTGTCGGTTTTGTTGGTCTTCAACCTTTTCTTTATCGTCGAGTTCCAGAAGTTCTTGATTTCGTTATCTGTCCTTCCTGGAAGACGAGCCGCTATTTGTGACCACCTGAATTTGCATAAATAAGGGTTGTACATTAGTAAACACAAAACCATATTCATATATATGTATGTATATAATATATAGGGACGTGTTCATTTCAGAACAAATATTATGTACGTACCTATTGCCAAGAACTGAGTGCAAATGAATAATGAGGTCTTGTTCTTGGGGAGAGAACGCGCCACGCTTAAGATCAGGTCTCAGGTAATTGATCCAACGAAGGCGGCAACTCTTTCCGCACCTTTGAAGGCCAGCGTTCCTAGCGATATCGGTCCAACAACCATGACCATTCCTCAGCATATAATTCATCAATTTTTCATCTTCTTCAGGTGACCACAAACCCTTTCGAGTCTTGATGGGCATTATTCCCTTGCTAACCACATTAATATTATTGCACCCTTTTTCTCTTTCAGATTGGTCTGGCTTTCTCATAGTCAGAGATGATATTTAGAGACAACAAATTATGATATATCAAAGTAAAGTTTCTTTTTGGGGAGACTTGGCTTTGATTCAGATGAGATAGTACATCTATTATATATACATATAGTATATATTTGATGAAGAGAGAGAAAAGGTGACGGTTGGTGTTCTTGTCTTTGACTCAAAACTAGTCTTTTTCGATGCATTTTTCTTCACTCACAAGGTAATCATCATATCTGTATGAGAATTGATACATACCATTTTGCTTCCACTTCACATAATGATATATATTTTTTATGCGTATTCAGTTATTCACATACGTAAAAATATGTTAACTCTTCAACATACAATATTATATGTGTTACATACCAATCTTTATATATATTATTATTTCCTATGCATTTAACCATTTAATTTATCATTTGAAGTCAATCTATTTATTGTCTCTCTACAGTTTTTTAGTATGATTTTTATCATCTTTTTACAAAAATAAATTAAAAAGATCGTTATGTTTACGTGTTATATTTTATTATCATGTAATATTTTGATCTTGTGTTTGTTTTGTTTAGGGGTTGTAGCTTCTTCCTGACCCACTTTTTATATTTACATATAAGTTTTGTTGGTAAGAGTTGGCTACAAAATCTATTTTTCCTACAAATTGTAAAAAGTCATAAAACACCATAATGTCAACTATAAAACACACTCAAAACCCACAAATAACATAGTGGATGTTATTAAAACACAATATTTGTGGTTTTTGTTTTGTGTTTTGGATGATAAGGCTTTGATTATCGAATGATTAACAGTAGCGTGTTTTATGTTGATTATCATGTTGTGTTTTATATTCATAGTTCTACGATGGTGTGTTTGAAGTTTTTACGGACTGTTAGTGTTCTAATATAGTGTTTTAGTAATATTCACTCTGGTATTTGTGAGTTTTGGGTGGTTTTATGGTTGAAATTATGGTGTTTTATGACTTTTGTACATTTTTTAAGAAAAATCAACTTTGTAGCCAAAGTCCACCCTATTATAGGGAAAGGTTCAAATACATATTTTCCTAAAAATAGAAAGTCGTGGAAAAGGTATCAATTATCAAACGGACTCTGATTGAACTCATTCTAGTGGTATATATTGGAACCATCTCATTGAACTCATTTGCAATTCATTTGGTGTCTTTTTTCCTCGGTATTGTGTTATATTTTACGATCCATTATGATATATTTTGCGATCTACTGTGTCTTTGTATCCTTCCTATTTTTTTTAGAGACTTGGTAGAATAATTTACCCATATATTATATTCATATTTAATAATGAAAAACTTAGGATGTTAGGTTGTGGGGGCAGAATAGGAGGTCCACTTCCAGTCCGTTTTCTACTCTAACCTATGAATCAGCAACACCCATATCTCTTTACACCCCACAAACATTACTTTGATCATCACCATTGCCACGACAAGAAGCCATCGTCTCTTCTTTCTTGTGCACACGTGTAATATTTGGATAATTCAAGAAGCTTTGATTATGGAAGATTTCTTAATCTTGTATTTATGAAAGTGGTTGGTGATTTAGAGACAAGAGGACCGTAACATGATCATCATAAAGCATGTCTTAGTTTTCAGTTAATCCACTTTCTAAGCAAATTAACTGTCCACAACTAATTCTCTTTCTCAATCAACATATTCTTCAGGCATTTTAATATTTTTTTTTTCTTTTGAACGGCAGGCATTATAATATTATTAATCATATATTTTCTAGCCTTTTTTTAACAAAAACAATGAAATTTTTGTATCACCAAACTCCAAAATGGAAGATAAACCGTGTGTTCAGACAAGCCTCTTTACAAATAGAAAAGCCATGAACTTATTACATATATTTCCAAAGCCCCATTTATGATCTAACTATATATGTATATATGCGCACGCTTTTTTAGAATCAACAAAATGTTGAGAAGCGTTAGAACCGTTTAATACACTTGTACATGATGGCTAATGCATTAAGATAATCAAGATAGGGGGAGGGAGAAAATGTAGCGGTTATGTGACCGGTTTATGTAATAGAAAGCATCACGTATAAGTATATTAGACAAATTAACATCCTAGTAGCAGGATCTGAATGCCTAACTAGCATAAGTTAGATTTGTTGCTCAGATTTTCAATCCATGATTAATAATGATAATGACTTTGTTTGGAGAAAATATGTATCCTTATTAATTATCGATTCCTTCTTTTGCTGAAAAGACTAGGTACATTGTCCCCCTATCTCTGAAAGCCCAACCATAAAAGCCTTGACAACCATGACCACATTCCATTTATATCGATCATTATCAACACTACACAACAAAGAGCTTTCGAAATCCCTTTGCGAAGGGGGGTGCCGCCGGTACATGGTGTGGGTAATGTGTTTACCGACGGGTTATTGAGGGATCATTGGTGATCTTTACCGACAGCTTTTCCGCCGTAAACAATTTAATTTTAAAGAAAAATAATAAATAAAAAATATCGTCGGTTTTCCGTAAATATAAACAAAAAGTAGAGATAATAAAGAAAAGGTATCGTAAACCAAAGACATCGTATACGAATAAAAACTAAATATAATAATAATAATAATAATAATAATAATAATAATAATAATTACATAGCAAGGTGAATAGTGTGAGATCTCTCAGTGCTTGAAGTACTAGGAACACCAGCGATAACATAACTAGGACCGTGAATGGCCCCAAAGCAAGAGAGAGCCTACCACGGTTGTGGGCCATCAACAGGTCAAGTGGCAAGATCGGCGTAAGCATAGTTTTGTTTGTTTAGTTAATTATACCGCTCACGTGGTTAAAAAAACAAACCATGCTTAGAAAATCTAGAAATTGTTGTTCAATGAAAAAACAAACTATGAAACGTCGAACATGCTAAAATGGATGAGACATTGATGTTTGATATCCATGCTCAACGCAGTGTTTTTGAAATAAAAGTGATAAAGAGAAATTTAATTATAACCTCCAAGATGGTGAACAAACTTAATAGTGGTTTTTCAAGGAGTCAATATCTTTAGTAACCTTGTGTTTTACTACATCTACAACCGCACACAGGGTGCATATTTGGGTCAAAATGGGACGAATCCTACCACCTGCTGACACGAATGTCAGACCTGAACTCTCAGAGCGCGAATGCCAAAATCTATTTTTGAAACTTCTCAAGTAACACTTGTCCAATTGGCAATATCAGAACAGCAAAATTAGAGTAAAGTGAATAACTCTCTTATTTCATCAAGTAACCAGATGTCATAAATAAACATTCTTTCTTGAGGCCGGTAAACAAATTCAAAATATCCGCACACATATGCTTAAAGAAGTTAAAAAAGCCACCTTTTTCAAGCGTCAAAGTTAATCGGATCGCGCAAGAACCGTTCCATTTGCCTTGCCCTTGTCTTTATTGACATGTCAAAAACCTTTTGCCCAAATTCCACCACAAGCCCACCAAGAATGCTGGGGTCAATCTGATATTTTTTTACAAGAAGGTTCATAAAGTGAGGAGCATAATTCCATTACATAAGTTAAATAACAACTAAATGCAACAATTTCGGCCCATTAATAATTATCAATTTGCGTGAATAGTACTTTAACCTCATTTTTTTGTGCGGGTTTTTGTATTTTTATACACTTTTACTCCTCAACTTTTAGCATTCACACTTACAACCCCTTAGCTTTCGAAAGACTTTGTAATCGAGTTTTACGTGTTTTTTTATGTACGTGTCTATTTAAATTCAGGTTGATTTACGTTTTGACGTAACTTTTTCCCTGAAATGAGTTGAGTCAAATATAATATGTTCTTATGCTTATTTTGTACATTTTCAGTTGGTCTACGTTTTGACGTAAATTTTATTTTTTTCTCGGAAATGAGTTGGGTCAAATATAATAAGTTTTCGTGCTTATTTACATATCCGTTTTCAGTTTGCCTACGTTTTGACATTAAAAAAAAACGGAAACCAGTCGGGTCAAACATAATACATTTTCATTAGACGGTATAAATCCAATGTACATTATGTTTCAACACGGCAACGCACGGGGTAACTTACTAGTTATTAAAAAAAATAAAAGTAAAACTTTGGGCCATATATTGCCTCCAACGGGTCATATGGGTGAAAATTAAAACTTAATATAATATTGAGATGAAACAAAATGATTAAACTTAAAAGTAGTCATCCAAAAAATGGTTGAATGGGTTGAAAGGTGCCAAAGCGTATTTAAATGGTTACAACTAACAACCTACTAAAGCACTTGATTCAGAAAACTAGACTACGATTTTAACAGTTTTGTAATAACATTTACTAAATTAATTATTTGTTAAATAAAAAAGACAAGATATTGTTGGCAGTTAAAGATAAGGGCGTAATACCTTCTGTTCAAGCTTAACGGTTTTCCCTTTACCAAGTATTTCCTGTAAAGTGTCTTTCAATTCTTTCTCCTCCTCAGCAGGAAGTGGCTGATATAATCACAAGATTAACGCAATAAAGGTATATAAGCAATATGAAATAGCGCAATTAATAATAGTTAAATCAAGATTCAAAGGTAATTTGATGTTATTGAGCTTACAATGACAGTAGTGACAACAGCCTTGACTTCTCCTCGATGTGCCATGGTCAAATCCGAAAATCTCTTGGCAATAGTGTCAACGTGTCGAAGCCGACCATTATCAGCCAAAACAACTGGAATAAAACCACATGAAAAAAAATTAAAAGAAGGTAATATCATATTATCATTCATATGATTCGAACCGATCAATAAAACAAGTAAAGTCAAGAACAAGTACAAAACTTTATCATCATACATTACCTAAGAAGTTTTTTGTGACGTCTGAAAATTTAGCTTGAGCACAGATTTCATTAATGGCTTTTACTCTAACATCCGCTGGTACTGCTAAATCTTTCATAAATTGAGAAAATGTTGATGCTTTAGTAGTAGCTGAAACAAAATCAAGTAGTTCGGATTCAACTTTATCCAATGAGTTGGCTTTTGCTGCTGCAATGTATAATGCAGATGCGTAGTTTCCGGATCCCCCGAACATAGCCACAGGCACCTGAACAGCATCATGAAAGGGACAAAAAAGAATTATTAACTGTGAAAACATTATACTTGTGACGCATTTCTATACCCTTGATTGAATGGTCAAAGCATCATACAGAGCAAGCACAGTATAGTCTCTCCGTGCGTTTTTTCTGCCTTCAAAAGTCAACAACAAGATAGCACGTTTAACTTAATATATTACCTTGACTTTTGGTTCCTTAGAGGGAGAAGCAGAAGCAAAGTTTCTTGATTGCTGCAAAAACAAAATCCAAAAATTAACCAAACTAAAGTCCAGCAAATAATTCAAATAAATTTTCAGTTGTTAGTATTCACTATTCAGAACAAGCAGATGATAAAGTCATCATCATCATCATACTCAGTAAATCCCACCAATAGCAAAGCTAAGGTAGGGCCTGAGGAGGGTAAGATGTAGACAACCTTACCTCTACCCCGTAGGAACAGAGAGGCTGCTTCCAGTGAGACCCCCGGCTCGATAAGCAGATGATAAAGTACAAGCTACAAAGTATGATTGAAGACATCATAAGGTAACACACAACCACTGATCAAGAGACTCCGTACCAAACTACCAATTGGACCAAAGGCCATTTATAACATCCATTAATGTCTCTCTTAGAAAAAATGAAATAAAGATATATAAACACCATGAACATAGACGAAAAGAAACCATTTACAAACTACATACTAAGATCTGAAGGAGTAAGTCACGTGCAGTGCAGCTGTTGGAGTTAGCCGTTATGAGCTGAGTTTATATAAGTTTGGTTAGTCAAACATGTGTGCTTCAGTCGTTGAGTATTTCCTTGTTACTTTTTACCGAGTCTATTGTTTACTTCCCGAGTATTACGACTTTGTTATTTCCTTTCCGTTGGCTGTCTTAGTATTTATAGCATTAAGGTTCAGCGAATAAGATACCAGTTCTTCAAGTATATACCAATTGACTTGTTTTTGCATGATCCATTACTAATGGTACGAGATAACAGTCAACATTGATATTGAAGATTATCTATTTTCTAGTACAATACATAAAAAGGGTTCAAGAATAGAACAGCATTGTCAAATGACTCAAATCAAGTCCATGGGTAAGCTAACTCACTAGAATGGATATCCCTGGTATGCTATGTAGTTAATATCCGGATATATCACCGATATATCAGTGATATATCGGTTATCAGTCCCCTTCCAAGATATCGGTGCAAAATATCAGTCAGAATATCGGTACCGATAATATCGATGATATTGACCGATATTTAACAGATATCTCACTGATTTTCCCAATATCGGTACCTTTCTTCTTAGTTCTCCCATTCGTTTTTCTTTTTATTGTTGCTATTAGTGTTTTAAGTCTTAACTGTTAGTGTTAAATGTTAGTGTTTTAAGTCTTAGTTAGTTCCTACTTGCTACAATTGTTAGTGTTTGCAAGTTGCAAAAGGTTAATTTGTTAATGGTACGAGAGCAAGGGCGGAACTATAATGTTATAATGTTAGGAGCCGTAGCACGGGCTACAGCTCAACCCTGTATTCATAGTGTTTTTTTTTTAATTTTATACAAAGGATATCCTTAAAAAATACGAGGATACCCCTAACCAAAAAATAGGATACTTGATATTACTAAAATCCCATTTTTTACAAGCCCAAACATTTTACAACTCGAAAACTTGTAGAATAATTAAGCCCGAATGATAAAATAAGCCCAAATTAACAATCACATAACTGAAAGGAGGGCCTAAATATAATTGATAAAGTTAGCCCAAGACCCAAAACAATATATTATTGAAAGAGGCCCATTTTGATTTGTTAAAATGGGCAACAATGGAAACCAAAGGTCGATTATATAGAACAGAAGCCAGCGATCTGAACACTCTTTAGTGAGGTAGCAACTAGTTTGATATAAAAAATACGTCGGGTTTAAATCCTTGTAACGGGTTTTCTAACTTTGACCCATTAAAGATAGTGATGTTTGCTGAGATGTATCCGGATGATTTTACTACACAAGAGATAGAGACTCTTTTGGGTCATGTTAAGGCATTTCGTTACACTATAAGCGATGATGATAGATTTGCAACTTGAATGGAATACGTGATCTTGCTCGTCTTATGGTGGAAACCGGAACACATAGTTCTTGTCATTTGGTTTATCGGGTAGTGAAGCTAGCTTTGCTTTTAGCGGTTGCAACCGCAACCGTTGAAAGATGTTTTTTTCTAAACTGAATCTTCTCAAGACGGATTTACGCAATCGAATGGGCCCGGTATATTGGAATATATATAAATTCAGCATGATATTAAAACTACCGATATCCCACCGCGATAAACGATATCTCAAATATCGGCCCTTGACCGATATCCGATAGTTTACCGCATTAACTACTTAGCTGGTATGATACCATTTTGTCGGGTTGTCACGCAAACACTACAGCCTAACTATATATAAAAGTTTATGATCACCAGCCGATTACCTTGATCCAAATTGATCTAACACTAATTACGTAAGTGACATGAACACTCCCTCAGTTTTTTTCAAAGCCAATCCAAGATATACTTTAGGGCTTAATTCCTAAAAGTGCAGAACCACATAAGTCAGATGCAGAGGTACATTTATGTGTATAAAAGAGTGAACATAAAATTGAAGCATTATTTTGATAGTGCAATAATAAAAAACAAGTCCTATTAATCAATTACATTTCTTACATACAAACATCCAATCCGATTCAGAAACCATAAAAAAAATAAAATAAAAAAAATAACCCCCTCAATTCATAACAAAAGCAATATAATTTCAGTTCAGAAACGATCAACACATAAAATGAAAATTCTTCAATTCATAATTAATATTATAATACCTCGGGATTGATGAAATTAGGGCGAACGATGGCTCGTGAGGCGTGTGATCGGTGAGTTGATAGAGAATCAGATATGAAAGTGAGGGTTGATCTGATTCGAGCAGCCATTGATATTACAATCGAACAGTAAATGAAATGAATTTGCAGATAGATAGATGGATTGAAGCAGGTTTTTCAACGGAGGAGACAGACAACTGAACCTTGACCTACCCGCTACACTACTGGTGGTCCGATAAGGCCGGGTATGGTTCGGGTTGTACGTATTCAGGTCAGCATAAAATCAAAAGAAACAAAAGAGTTAAATGTGATTTTATTCTATTCTGATTTGGGTTATTTTTGTCAGTTTAGTTCAAAGGTTTTGTTTTTCTTTTGTGTGTCCAAAAAGGTTTCATCGTTGTCATTTTAGTTCACTAGGTTAATTTCATCCATTATTTCTGTTAACGAGAATGGCAATTCGGCCATTTTATATGGCCGGACTGTTATTCTAGTTAACATAATTACATATAAAATGACTGAATTGTCCTTCTCGTTAATAGAAAAAATGAATGAAGTTAACCCAGTGGACTAAAATGGCAACGGTGAAATTTTTTTGGACTCACAAGCGAAAAATAAGACATTTGTACTAAACTGGCAAAATAACCCAAACCACAAGGACTAAAATGGCATTTAACTCGAAAGAGAATTCATATGAATGATTCATGAAGTTTAATGATAGTTAAGAAAAATTAATATTTCAGTTATAGTTAATCCTTTTAAGTTTATCATGAAAACCTTAGATGGTTTTGTGGCTTGGGCAGTTGGATGAAAATAAGATACAATCGAATTGGCTTTGGACTAGGGATGAACTTGGTACCGGTACCAAAACTGGTATCGAAAATATTGATATCGAAATTCATCAAATATGGGTACTATCGGTATCGAAGATGATCAGTACGGTGCTGGTACCGGTACCAAAACTGGTATCGAAAATATTGATATCGAAATTCATCAAATATGGGTACTATCGGTATCGAAGATGATCAGTACGGTGCTGGTACCGGGTTGATACCAGTACAATACCGATATTTGAGAGTAAAATTCGGTAAAATACCGGCACCGTACTTGTTGCAACCCCCGATCCCTAATTCCTGGGAACGGGCGGCCGTGAGCCAGTTTCGGTGGTATCGCGTGTTTGTCTAATTTGGCAGCGAAAATTTTCATCAGGACCGTAGTTAGGAAATATTGGATCAGAGTAAAATACCACATTTTTCAATATTAGACACATGGGATAAAACCCAAGTTTGCATTACACACATTTTCATAGGAATAAATCCTATTTTATTTCAAAAAAAACATCTATTTTATTTTAGGTAACTTTATTGTCACTTTTCCAAGCATTCAGTGTTGTCCAGCTGGTTTTTATTTGGCTTTCACAGTTTGTTACCTGAAACGCGTTTTAAAAACATTTGTCAGTGGGAAATACTGGTGAGTGAATCCCAGTTTAATCAAGTTTAAATAAAAACCATTTCACAGTATTGAGGGCGATCTCGCAATTACATTTGTTTCCAAGTTATATCAATTAACATCCATGGTACTGTCAGACCCGACTTGTGGAAATGTTACTCCTTGACCAGGTGGTAACAATTTTTGTATACAAAACCCCAACATACTCATGATAATTGTATTCTTACAAATACTCAATAATTGTTTGATATATAATTAATCGTATGAGGTTTTGTAAAAATAGTTAACAAACGGTTTACAAAAAAGAGGATAAACTCACATTGCTGTTTTAGATTTTCCGTAAGGTTTTCCTGGTGACAATCTATAATTTACACAAAAGCACACGTGTTAGTATAATAACTCATTTTAACATTAGTAATACCCTCCCCGAGACGGCATTCCAACGACAACGTCGGGCAGAACCACGACAGCCGTTACGGAACCCTAGATCAATCGGGCAGCGTATCTAATACGTATCCAGGGGTTATAATACTTACAACGGAGTAGAACTTCGCTATTTAGGGGGTATAATACCCGTAGATTATGCTTATAATTTAGAATTGAGAGAAAGAAAACGATGTTGAACGATTCTCGACTGAAATCCGATGGCCTCTATATATAGGGTCTGTTTTCAACTTCTACGCGGCCCGTGTAAGGGTAGACAAGGGTCTACGCGGCCTGCGTCAAACCCTGGTCAACGTGTAGCTGGGCTGGGTCATCGACTAGACTTGCCGGGTGTTGGGCCACGTGGCCGCACCGGGCTTTGCCAGGTCTTAAGTTTACGCAGCCCGCGTAAGAGTTGGGGTGGGGTTTACGCGGCCCGCCTCAACTCAAAAATTCAGATTTTTAATTAAATTTAATAAGATTTAAGGTATTCGGGGCCCGTTTTCACGTGTGGTGTTTATTTAGGGACATATTGGAATATTTTAAAATATATTAGGGTGTCAGAAAATATTCGAGGGTGTCGGTTTTCTTTAAGGTTGTTATATCCTTCCCACCTTGTTTTAGAGCTCGTCCTCGAGATCTATTGGAATAGGTGTGGATATTCCCTTTGCATTTCAGATTCAAGCTCTCATGTTGTCACGGCCCCCCGCCCGGTTTGACCCGGTCCCGAAGCTGCGGTACAGAAATCCCGTGGTATTTATTTAATTTGGCAGCGGAATTATTAACATGATAGTTAAAACTTGAAAATGCCCGATTATTTTATTTCATAATTAGGGAGAAACCCCGTAATTTACAATAAGGGAATTTCGCTGGGAAACCCCTATTTTACAAAAACATGTTTCTTTATTTTATTAAGCCACTTCTTCAAGCTTGCAGTGCTATGTGGCACTTTTTCCTTAATCACAGCAGATCACCTGAAACATGTTTTAAAAAGGTTTTATCAGCAGGGAAATACTGGTGAGTTATTCAAGTTGCACAAAATGACACATTGTTATAATATACAGTATTAAGGGTGATTACATTGTTTATATCAACCAATTACCCCAAATCGGTATTTGTCACTCGACTGTATCTGTGACTATGGTCAGATCACCCATTGGCTAACTCGTTGTCCAATGGTGACGGGAAATAAGTAATGTATACAAAACCCCACATACCGGCAGTAATTGAAGATTACAAAGACTTAATCCCTGTAATTATAACCTTGAAAACATTTAGGGTTTTGTAAAACAATTTGATAAAAAGAGAATGACTCACATTGCAGATTTACACGGGCAGAGTTTAGTCTACTGATTAGCCTTGTAACCTAATTTAAATAACAATGCACACGAAAACTAGGTCAGTAACTTAATTCAACATTTACGATAACTCACGAGATTAAAACCCTCACGACGAATGACAAAGTGCAATACTTAAACATCCATCGAATTTACGACGAATGACAAAGTATAGCCCGAGTTCAGGCAGCACTTAAACATTCATCGGATAGTTTTCATCGATCGGACATTAAATCGTAGCAGTGATCGAGTTACTACCCTGTTATCGCGGCAGGATTTATTGTTGTGTGTGTGTTTTGTAGTAAACAGATGATAACTCAACGTACAAAATGAGTTTTACGTCGAACCAACGCCAGAATTCAAGTGCCACACCCCTCTATATATACTGGAAAAACAGCTCCCTCGCGTGGCGCGAGGGGCTGTCGCGTGGCGCGAGGGGCACCCCCTAGCATAGGGTGTCCCCATGTCTGCTTAGCTTGGGTGAGTCGACGTTTTCTTAAAATTCAATTTCTACGAAAAACTGTTTAGATAATATCAACTAGGAAATACCCCCCCCCCCCCCTGAGTTTTAGGGGCTCTGATCCTAGTTCCGATTGTTCTGAAAATTTTAGGGATCATGTAGGATTACTTGGGGGTCTCAATTAGGGTTTCTTATCGGGCAATATAAAATAAGAAATATGACTTTTGGTGAGAGTTGTTACACATGTGTACTCAGGTCCTCTTTTGGAGTCCCACTTCACTTTGACCAGAACTAATCTCTTGTGCTTGAGATTCTTGACTTTCCTGTCTTCAATCTATCGAGGCCTTTCTACAAATTTGAGTTGTTCATTTACCTCTATATCTTTAAGAGGTATCATTAGCGATTCATCCATTAAGCATTTCTTGAGATTAGATACATGAAATACATCATGTATTCCTGCCATTTCCTCTGGCAGTTGTAGCTGATAGGCTACAGGTCCTATTTTTCTAATAATCTCAAAAGGTCCAACATACCTGGGACTTAGCTTTCCTCTTTTGATGAATCTTACTACTCCTTTGCAAGGAGTGACCTTCAATAATACTCTGTCTCCTACTTGAAATTCCAATGGTTTTCGTCGGTTATTAGCATAACTTTTCTGTCGATCACATGCTGCTTTTAGTCGTTCTTTGACTTGAATGATCTTGTCGGTTGTTTCTTGTACTATCTCAGGTCTAGATAGTTGTTTTTCCCCAATTTCTACCCAACAGACTGGGGTTCGGCACTTTCGTCCATAAAGTGCTTCGAATGGTGCAGCATTGATACTTGTATGATAACTATTATTATAAGAAAATTCTATTAAGTGTAAGTGATCGTCCCAATTACCTCCAAAATCAATTACACAAGCTTTAAGCATGTCCTCCATTGTTTGAATCGTCCTTTCGCTTTGTCCGTCCGTTTGAGGATGATAAGCTGTGCTTAGGTTTAACTTGGTTCTCATTGCTTTTTGGAAACTTGACCAAAAATGAGAGGTAAAACGACTGTCCCTGTCAGAAACAATTGATAAAGGTATTCCATGTAACGAAACGATTTCATTTACATATAATTTAGCTAACTGTTCCATACTGAAAGTTTCCTTCATTGGTAGGAAATGAGCTGACTTGGTTAGCCTATCTACAATCACCCAGATTGTATCATTACCTTTCCTTGTTTTGGGTAATTTGGTAACAAAATCCATTGTTATCAATTCCCATTTCCACACTGGCATTTCTAGTTGTTGTAACAAACCTGAGGGTTTCTGATGTTCAGCTTTAACTTGTGAACATGTTAAACATTTAGAAACATAGGCTGCTATGTCCTTTTTCATTTCTATCCACCAGAAGTTTTTTTTCTTAAATCCTGATACATTTTATCACTTCCAGGATGCATCGTATACTTAGACTTATGGGCTTCTTCTAATATACGATGACGTAAGTTTCCTAATTTAGGTATCCACATTCTCTTTTTATGGAACCTCCAAATTCCATCTGTTCCTTGTTCTAATTCCTTAATCATACCTTTTAGTTTTTCAGTATCATCCTTGATTACTGATTCTTGTGCTTTTCTAATTTGATCATTTAAATCTACTTGTAGATTTAATTTAAGAGAACGTACCCTTTTTGGCTTTTCGTGATACTTTCGGCTTAACGCATCTGCCACTACATTTGCATTTCCTTCATGATACTGGATATCACAATCATAATCACTAAGCATTTCCATCCAACGTCTTTGTCTCATATTCAGCTCTTTTTGCCCGAAAACATACCTTAAACTTTTATGATAAGTGAATATGGTAAATTTACTACCATAAAGGTAATGTCTCCAAATCTTAAGGGCAAAAATTATGGCTCCTAGTTCTAGATCATGGGTTGAAAAATTCTCTTCATGATTCTTAAGTTGCCTAGATGCATATGCTATAACCCTTTGACGTTGCATTAATACTCATCCATAACCTAATTTAGAAGCGTCACAATAGACTACAAAGTCTCCAGTTCCTTCTTGTAACGCTAGTATGGGTGTGTGGGTTACTATTTGCTTAAGAATTCTAAATGCTTCTTCTTGTTTTTGTCCCCATTCAAACTTAATGGATTTACAGGTTAACTTAGTTAAAGGAATGGTTATTCTAGAGAAATCTCGAATAAATCTTCTATAATAACCGGCCAATCCTAAAAAACTTCTAACCTCGGTTGGTGACTCAGGGGTTTTCCATTTATTAATTGCCTTGATTTTTGTGGGATCCACATTAATTCCTTCATGATTGACTAAGTGTCCAAGAAATTGTACCTGTTCTAACCAAAACTCGCACTTGGAAAATTTAGCATAAAGCTTTTCCTTTCATAATTGACATAGAAGTGCGTGCAAATGCTTTGCATGATCCTCTTTACTCTTAGAGTAAATGAGAATATCATCTATGAAGACAATTATGAATTTATCCAAATATGGCTTACATATTCGGTTCATCATGTGCATAAATGCAGCTGGGGCATTGGTTAAACCAAATGACATGACTGTAAATTCATAATGGCCATACCTTGTTCTGAATGCAGTCTTAGGAATATCCTTTTCCTGTACCTTTAATTGATGATATCCTGACCTTAAATCGATTTTAGAGAAAAATCGAGCTCCTTGCAGTTAGGGCTGTAAACGAACCGAACGTTCAGCGAACAGTTCGTGAACCGTTCGGCGGGAAGTTCGTTTATGTTCGTTCGATAAGCTTAACGAACGAACACGAACAAAAAATTTTGTTCGATAAGCTTAACGAACGAACACGAACAAAGGTCTCGTTCGTTCGACTGCGTTCGTGAACGTTCGGTAATATGTTCGTTTATGTTCGTTCGTTTATGTCCGTTTGTGTGCGGCTTTTTATGTTTATTTTTCAAAAAGTTTTTAATGTTTTATTAATTTTTTACTTTCCCCATATGTATTATTTCTCTCTCTCTCTGGCCCTTTCCCTCTTTTGATATAACGCTCCTTCATTCAGTTTATCTCTAATCGATTGAACCCAATATTATCCATCCCTTCAATCTTTAAATGGTTATATTTAACTTCTTTCGTTGTGTCAATGTTTAAGATTAACGGTGCGTTTTTAATTTTCAAAATTAAAGTTCATTTGTGTTCGTTTGCGTTCGTGGTTAATGTTCACGAACTGTTCGCGAACAACCAAAATTCCTTAACGAACGAACACGAACACAAACTTCTGTTCGTCATGTGTTCGCGAACAGTTCACGAACATCCAAATTTCCTTAACGAACGAACACGAACATAGCCTTGTTCGTGTTCGTTCGGTTCGTTTACAGCCCTACTTGCAGTTGATCGAACAGATCATCGATCCTCGGTAATTGGTACCGATTCTTAATTGTGACCTTGTTCAATTCACGGTAGTCAATACACATACGCATTGATCCGTCCTTCTTTTTAACGAATAATGTTGGTGCTCCCCATGGCGATGAGCTTGGCTGTATGAATCATTTTTCCAACAATTCATCTAATTGTTTCTTCAATTCCTGCATTTCGGCGGGTGCCAAACGGTAAGGTGCTTTAGCAATTGGTGCTATTCTTGGTAGCAGGTGAATTCTGAATTCAACTTCTCTATCTGGTGGTAGTCCTGGTAATTCTTCTGGAAATATATCTGAAAACTGGGACACTACTGGAATGTCTTTTAATTCTTTTCCTTTAGTGTTAGTGATTATGGAAATCAAATACACTATAGACCCTTTTCGTATATAACTTGCAGTTTTCATCACAGAGATGAATTTAGTGGACCAAGAGGGTTTATCTCCTTTAATTGTGATCTTTTTACCTTTTGGTGAATTTACCTGGATTGACTTTTGATCACATAAAATACTGGCTTTTTTGGCTATTAACCAATCCATTCCTAAAACGATATCAAATCATGCCAGATTCATTGGATAAAGGTTTGCAATAAACTTTTGATTCAAAATTTCTATTCTTGATCCCTGTAAGATTTCAGAAATCTTAACAATTTCTCCATTTGTTGTCTCTACTAAACATTCTTATGGTAGTTTAGTTAATGACTGATTTATAAGTTTGCAAAACGAAGTATTAATAAAACTTTGGTTTGCACCAGAGTCAAATAATACTTTAGCAAAAACATCATTAACTAAAAACGTACCAGCTATCACGTCTGGAATCATCTTGGCTTCATCTGCAGTCAGAACGAATGCTCTAGCATTTTTAGTATTCCTGTTGTTCACAGCTAGAGCCAATTTCGGACAATTCGGCTTGATGTGACCTTTTTCTCCACAGTTGAAGCACAGTCCATTGCTGGATTTTCTCCTGCAATCTTCTTCCTTGTGTCCTGGTATTTTGCAAAAATTGCAAAGAGTGGAGCATTTTCCAGAATGCTTTTTCTTGCAGACCTTGCAGAATGGTGCAGAGGTAGAACCTATATTCCTACGGTTGAAATTCCCAGAACGGAATTCTTGGGTAAGTCTTTGGGTTAGGTTTCTCCTCTGGTCTTCTTCTCTAGTACGGATTAATTCATCTGTCAAGGTGTTTGCTAGTTCTACAGCTTCTTCTATAGTTTGAGGTCTAGCTGCCTTGACTACATGCCTAATTTCCCCAATTAATCCCCAGATGTAACGGGAGATTAATACCGGTTCATGTGATGCAAGGGTTGGTACTATTCTAGCATATTAAAATAATGTAGTAGTATACCCCTTACTATCTACCCCGGTCATCCTAAGGTTCAGAAACTTATTTGCTATATGTTCCTTTTCATTGGGAGGGCAGAATTTCCTTTCTACCATATTTTTAAATTCTTCCCATTCCATGTTATATACCCTATCACTTCCTCTTGACTGGAGGATAGTGTTCCACCATTCTAAGGCTGAGTTCTAAACATTATCTTATCTTCTTCAGCACACTTGCTTATTTTTAAAACTGCCTCAGTTTTTTCTATTCAGCGTAGAGCTGCAATGAGTCCTTCATTGCCCGAGAATTCTATTGGTTTGCAGGACCAGAATTCATTGTAAGAACAACCATAAGGCATGGTTCTTCTTCTTTTGGGAATGGGCATTTGAAGTACGGGTCCATTGTTCACGCTGTGTTCTGGTTCAATTGGTTGCTTACTGCTATGTTTACTTTTATTATTCGCTTCCTGAACCGTTTGAATAATAAATGGTATTGCATCTATAATTCCCTGTGTCACTATGTGTTGGGCGGCACTATTGTCCATTTGGTTCCCATTGTTATTGATGCTTGGATTCTCATTAACCAAGTTAATGTTACTCTGGTTATCGTTATTCAGATTTCCTTGATTTCCTTCGTCGGCCATCTGAATTTTAAACATTTATCACATATTAATAGCATAAAATAATATTTTAATATAGCCAATCACATGACACGCATTTTGGGCAAAAACGTCGATCATTGCGACTTTACTCTATTCATATATTATGCATCTATTACACACCAGTACTGAAATTGAAATTACAATACCAACTGAAATAAAATTACACTAATAATAGTAGGCATCCGTACACACATATTTTATTATTTACTTTATTATATTATATTATTATTATTACTATTACCGTTTTCACCATCACATCTACGGATATGGATTCATCCAGAAATCCATATTGCGCTCGTCGTACTTCCAGACGAGTCGCTCTCCCACATGTCGCATTCGTTCACTACTCTCTAAAATTTCCTCACCAAATGTCCTAAGTTCTTGTACGTTTTCTTCACTCATTGGGGGCGCAAGTTCTAGGACTGGGTTTGGAATCTGGGGTGCGGGTTCTTGATATGGGGGTGTAGGGGCCTGGAATCGGTAAGGATCTTCTAAAATCTCCCTAATGTATTCATCGTGGTAATAGGGATCTAAAGGATCAAACCTGGGTAGGCTCCTAGAGTTGGCATGGGTATGTCTTCGTGTATCGGGTAACGTTGCACATAGTCCCTATTGTCGTCCCACCAGGGGTCGAAATTTGGGTCTAGGGGGTTTGGTGTTGGTACCCTAGGTATTTCTTCCGGATTGAAGTCATGCATCTCTACTTGATTTTCAGGGTTTTCTATTTCCATGGGTTGGTCAGGGATTGGTAGTTGTGGTTGGAGTGTTATTATTTGTTCTAGATTAGGGTCAGCTGCAGTGGTTGCTAGGATGTGGATGTTGGCTATACCCCTATTTATCATGTCCTGGACATAGGCATCGGTTTCTCTTTTGGCTGCTGCTAGTACTCTCTGTTCTTGTAACTTTTTCATACGTTTTCTACGCTCGTGTGCCCCTCGACTGAACCATCCCCTCTTTTTCTGAGGAAATGGCTCTTCTGACTGAGCCTTAAACACAAAGATTCCTTCTTCTGTATCAGCAGAGTACCCTGAGAGGGCAGGCTGAGAAGAGGAGGTGCCTTCGCTTCTAGGCGAACCAGACAATTGATGATACGTGTCAGATGGTCCTTGGTCGCTCATACTGTAAACTAACAAATAGTCAAATAACACATAACAATAAAATACAATTATGCATGTGTTTTCATAATTTATTTCCTAACATTTTAAATTTTGATGTCAGCAGAACACTTCTGTGGCTGAATCAGTGGCTTAGCTCTGATACCACCTTCTGTCGCAACCCCCGATCCCTAATTCCTGGGAACGGGCGGCCGTGAGCCAGTTTCGGTGGTATCGCGTGTTTGTCTAATTTGGCAGCGAAAATTTTCATCAGGACCGTAGTTAGGAAATATTGGATCAGAGTAAAATACCACATTTTTCAATATTAGACACATGGGATAAAACCCAAGTTTGCATTACACACATTTTCATAGGAATAAATCCTATTTTATTTTATAAAAACATCTATTTTATTTTAGATAACTTTATTGCCACTTTTCCAAGCCTTCAGTGCTGTCTAGGGGTGTTCACGATCCGATCCGATCCGATCGAGGGTATGCTCATGCTCGGATTGAATTACAACCGATCCGATCCGAGCGGATCAAATTTGTAAAACCGATCACAAAAGTGATGCTCATGCTCGGATTGAATTTTTCGAGCGATCGTCGAGCGATCTTCGATCGATCTTCGAGGCGACGAGGCCTGAAACAAGTCCGACGAGGCGACGAATAAAGACATACCGATTGAAGCCTGAAACAAGTCCGACGATTAATTAACAAAAAAACATACCGATTGAAGCCTGAAACGATTAATTAACAAAAAAAACATACCGATTGAAGCCTGAAACAAGTCCGACGAGGCGACGAATAAAGACTGGAGCGAACAGAAACATATATTTAACGATTATTGAAGAATGAACGGATACATATATTTAACGATATGTTGCAGGAACTGAAACAGGAGCGACTAACCTTTTAGGAGACACTTGAGCCGATGATTGTCCGATGAATTGAGTCGGAGACACTTGAGCCAATGATGAATTGAGTTGGAAAGGGAGACTGAGAGTCGACGGAGACACTGAGCAGTTGAGACTTGAGAGCGGCGACTGAATGAGTGAATTGTTATAGGAAATAGATTTAGGGTTAGATTTTTATACTAAATATGGGCTAATATTATTTGGGCTTTTAATTATTTTGGGCTATTATATTTTTTGGGTTTTTAATCTATAAAATATAATATATATATATATATATATATATATATATTAATTATTAATAAAAATAATTCGAGCGAAACCGAGCGATCATCGAGCGAGCGGAGCCTTGCTCATGCTCGGATTGAATTTGAATCGAACCGATCCGATCGGCTCATTTACAAACTGAGCGGGAATCGAACGAGCATTTTTCGATCATTTTTCGAGCGATCGTCGAGCGATCTTCGATCGTCGAGCAGTTTGGACAGCCCTAGTGCTGTCCAGCTGGCTTCTATTTGGCTTTCACAGTTTGTTACCTGAAACGCGTTTTAAAAACATTTGTCAGTGGGAAATACTGGTGAGTGAATCCCAGTTTAATCAAGTTTAAATAAAAACCATTTCACAGTATTGAGGGCGATCTCGCAATTACATTTGTTTCCAAGTTATATCAATTAACATCCATGGTACTGTCAGACCCGACTTGTGGAAATGTTACTCCTTGACCAGGTGGTAACAATTTTTGTATACAAAACCCCAACATACTCATGATAATTGTATTCTTACAAATACTCAATAACTGTTTGATATATAATTAATCGTATGAGGTTTTGTAAAAATAGTTAACAAAAGGTTTACAAAAAGCGGATAAACTCACATTGCTGTTTTAGATTTTCCGTAAGGTTTTCCTGATGACAATCTATAATTTACACAAAAGCACACATGTTAGTATAATAACCAATTTTAACATTAGTAATACCCTCCCCGAGACGGCATTCCAACGACTACGTCGGGCAGAACCACGACAGCCGTTACGGAACCCTAGATCAATCGGGCAGCGTATCTAATACGTATCCAGGGGTTATAATACTTACAATGAAGCAGAACTTCGCTATTTAGGGGGGTATAATACCGGTAGATTATGCCTATAATTTAGAATTGAGAGAAAGAAAACGATTTTGAACGATTCTCGACTGAAATCCGAGGGCCTCTATATATAGGGTCTGTCTTCAACTTCTACGCGGCCCGCGTAAGGGTAGACAAGGGTCTACGCGGGCCGCGTCAAACCCTGGTCAACGTGTAGCTGGGTTGGGTCATCGACTAGACTTGCCGGGTGTTGGGCCACGTGGCCGCACCGGGCTTTGCCAGGTCTTAAGTTTACGCGGCCCGCGTAAGAGTTGGGGTGGGGTTTACGCGGCCCGCCTCAACTCAAAAATTCAGATTTTTAAGTGAATTTAATAAGATTTAAGGTATTCGGGGCCCGTTTTCACGTATGATGTGTATTTAGGGACATATTGGAATATTTTAAAATATATTAGGGTGTCAGAAAATATTCGAGGGTGTCGGTTTTCTTTAAGGTTGTTATAGTACCGGTACCGATATCAAAAGTAACGTTACCGAAAACGCCAAAAAGTGGGCATCGATTCGGTATCGAAAAAAATGGTACGTGAAATTTGTGATTCGGTGCCGGTACAAATACTCCCTACTTTGGACTAAACCGCAATCAAAATTTAGAATTTGTAAACATTAAATATCAAAACAGTTTAGGGGCTGTTTGGTAGCCTCTGAATGGTCATTAAGAGGCTATCTCTTAATGGAACAATTAAGAATTTTACCAATGAGAAGGTAGAAGAATGTGACATGTGATGATTTACCATTCAGATGTTACCTCTTAACCATTCAGACTTGAGGTTACCTCTTATTCATTCAGAGGTTTTAAACCATTAAGAGGTAACATCTGAATGATCATTAAGAGGCTACCAAACAGCCCCTTAGTCTGAATATGTTTATATTAGGCCCAATTCAATTTAAAGTAGTTTAGACTATTGTGTGATAAAAAAATGCTCGTAAATTGGGTTCGTTTACTTTTAAGCTTTTGATCTACTACTTGTATAACCTGAGATGACAATCATGACCCATTCTTTGAATAATAAGATGATTTGGGCAAAAGAAACTTTTGATTATGTTCATTAGTAAAATGTAAAAAAACAAATTTCAAATTATACGATAGTTTGATGAATCTCATAGCGTATTTCATTGATTAGGCCATGTGTTGTGGGTGAAAGATAAAAAACGTGATGTCGTTCGTATAAACGCTACTTGTGGAAGGATGGTTATATCCTTAACCTTTCACTTAGGTGTTTATTGGAAATGGGAAATGTGGTGGGGTGGGTAGGGATGGCAAAAAAACCCAAGCCCGATGGGTATACCCGAAACCCGAAAGATATGGGCCGGGTATACCCGAAGCCCAATGGGTATGGGTCGGGTACGGGCTTAAAAATAGAAAAAAATCGGGTATGGGTACGGGTATAGGATTTAGTGATACCCACCCGATACCCGGCCCATTTACCCGAATAATACCCGAAAGTATCATATTATAGATTTTCATATATATAAACTTAGGGGCTGTTTGTTTTTGCTTATAACATCTGCAAAAAGCTTATGTCTGTAGACGGACATACATAAGGCTTTGAAGACCGTTTGTTTTTTTAAAAAAGAAGATCTGAAAAGTGCTTTAATTAGCTTAAAAAAAGCCAATACCTATCATCTTCTCAAACCTACAGATCTTCAAAAAAAGCACAGATCTTCCTCCGCCACCACCTCCACCTGCCACCACATCTCCGCCACCACCTCCACCACCACATCTCAGCCACCACCTCCACCACCACCACCACCATCTTCAAAACCCACCACAACCAAACCCATTAATTAAACAAAACCCAGACCGTAGAGAGAGAGAGACATCGGACAGACATAAGATCTTCCTCCGCCACCACCTCCACCTGCCACCGCATCGGTGAGAGAGAGAGAGACCGTAGAGGGGGAGAGCGGTGAGAGAGAGAGACCGTAGAGAGAGAGATCAGTGAGAGAGAGACTGTAGAGAGAGAGAGATCGTAGAGAGAGAGAGAGAGAGACCGTAGAGAGAGAGAGAGGCGGTGGTGTGATGGCGGAGGTGGTGCGGTGGTGGTGGCGGAGTTGGTGCGGTGGTGGTGGTTGTAGAGAGAGAGAGAGTTTGTAGAGAGAGAACTGTTGTTGTGTGTGTGAAGTTGTTTTTGAAGGAAAAAAACAAACTCTCTTCTCCTTGCAGACTGCAGACATTTGGTCCACATCTTCTCTTGCAGATGCCTGCAGATGTGGTCCGCAGACTACAGACATTTTACCTCTGAAAAAACAAACAACACCTTAGTAAATGTACTTATTACATTCTCTATAGTCATACGTGGATATGTATATGACAAGTGTTTAGTGAACATATAACTTATTTTTGAGCATATATATTGGATATGGAAGCTATCACCCTTTATTATGTGAATGTTTTATGCAATTAGGTGGTCCTGATACAATTACTTAATTAAGTAATCGTTAATTTAGTTTAGTATATGTGGTCTGAATATGATATGTAAGTAAGTTATTAATCATATTTTCATTTGTTATAGTCATTAAAATAGTAAATTATATAAACATCAAAGTAAAATTTGCATATTTGTCCTAACGAGTATTTTTAAGAAATTAACGGGTATACCCGATACCCGCGGGTATGCCCGATACCCGACGGGTAATTACCCGAAAAATACCCGACGGGTAACGGGCCGGGTATGGGACAAAGAATTACAACCGGGTACGGGCCTGGGATTACCAATACCCGGCCCAAGCCCGGCCCATTGCCATTCCTAGGTGGGTAACAAAAAAAATGGTGAGGTGGGCATACCCCCCTCCCCCACACACACACAACACACAGACTTATGCATATCATAAAACCTAGATTTCAATCGGATGTTTGAGTGGTCGCATGTATGTGCTTCGCGAATTTTCTTTCAAAAAGGTAAGACGTAAATACGAGTAATAACTAATAAAGATATGATAAGATTTAGTCATTTCTAATAAATCGTATATAAGTTTCAATAACTTATATACGATCTATTTAGGCGATAATGGCTCCTAAACAAACATCCGGATGACAAACACGTCAAAAGAGGAAACGGGCGGAAGAATTGGTGAAGTCTCAAACCGGTGCTATACGGTATGTAACTCATTCGAATAATATAATTTTCCCATTTTTCGTAGTTGCATTGTTTATCGAATACTACGATTTTATCATTTTCGTAATTGCATTGTTTATCGTTAAGGCATAAGGGCATATTTTTTTCGAGCTCGAACTTGATACATGAATTCTCAGAGACGCCACTGAGTTTCAAGTTGGTGTATATAAACAACTCTTGGGCACCTTTTTTTGGAGTTGGTGAGAAGTCCAAAGAAAACCTTCCAAAACTAGCTGTTTATACAAGGTGCTAATTTAATAAATTGATATAAATGAATATGAGAGGGAAAATAACTAAAATGGCCTTGTTGACCAAGTTAGTTATGAACAAAACCTTGACTTCTTTAGCTTACAAAAATAGCCATTTCACTCCTTTTTTTAAATTGACCAATCAACGGTGGACATATGGCCCCCACTACTGCACAACTGTCTTGTTTCCTTAACACATGCTAGACAAAAAGAACCCTTGATCCTTGATAGATCTCCGGCAAAAAAAACTTCGGATGATGAAAACTACCGATCACCAAATGTATAACAAAAAATGAGTAATGATCCTTGTACAACTTCGGATGATAACAAGCTCAATACAATGTTAACTAGTGTGTAGCTTACGAGAGAGAGTATGAGAGTGTTGTGTGTACGTATTCTTGAATTCTGTTTATGCCAACAATGAATGTTAAAAGCTAGCCTCTATACTTTTTTGGTAGTTAGAGGATGCTTTCCTAGTATCATAGGAGGGAGGGTTATTAACATTTAGAGTTTATACCAGATCTTATAAAACATTGTTATCCCCACACAATATCTTTTCTCAACCTAGCCGTGCAGTTAGTTGATGGTGCAAGTTTGTATTATATATTTTTATCGAAGAAAAACATTTTACCTTGTGGAATGACAAGAAACTATATAAGTAGTTCAAAGGAAATAATGACCACTAACTATTAGTGAGACATGCCTTTATAGATCATGTTTCTGTTGCCAATTTTTAGACTGTAAGTGACTTTTTTTATGTCAATCCACATTTTAATACTTTAACCTCTGCCCACAAATTCTTTAACAACTGGTTCATCCTAATCTCTTCAACCTTTAGTTTGTCGACCAACTTAACTATATCCTTCCAGACTCCACAATGTGACCCGTTAACTGGTAATATCGACCAACACCTCTTATGATCATGTACATCTTTTATATCCAACATCCACATATTGTTTGGTTCGTTTCGATATCGCCAAACCCATTTAGCGAGTAACGCAATATTCGTCACCCTTAACTTGCTCAACCCGAGGTTGCCAACTTTAGTTGGAGATGTCACTACCTCCCAAGAGACTCAGTGCATCTTCTTCATCGTATTTGTTCCTCCCCATACAAACCTTCTAATAATCGACTCCAATCATGTAATAACTTTCGTCAGGGCTTTGAAAATTGAGAAATAATACGTAGGGAGGCTTTCCATGACCGCTTTAGTTAATGTGATCCAACCTCTGATCGAAAAGCAAGAAGCCTTCCAACGAGATAAACGAGATTCGAAAATAAATTCCAATTCGACACCCTGTTCATATGCGCGCCGACCAGGATACCCAAATGATTAAAAGGAAGCAAACTTTTTTTATAGTTTACCTCAAGACACAATCGTCCATGATTATTCGGGAGTTTTATACCACTAATCGCCCCGACATTGTTAGCCTTCTTTATCATACTCGTGCATGCCTCCATGACTATAAGAAACAAAAATGGCGATATGGGGTCGCCTTGTCGCATACCCTTGAAACATTGGATTTCAAAGGTGGGCGACCCGTTGACTAAAACCGATGATTTAGCCATCGAAAGAATACCAAAAATCTAGTCACACCACCGATCGGGAAAACCCATTTGTTTCATTACTAACATGAGAAAGGTCCAATTCACATTGCCATAGGCCTTGGCAAAATCGATCTTGAAAATAAGAGCCTTAGCATGACGATGTTTAACTCATGCGATAACTTCATTTAGGATGAGCGGACCATCCAAAATCAGGCGGTCTTTAAGAAAAGCCGTCTGAGAGTTGGATATAAGTAAAGGTGGTCTTTAAGAAAAGTCGCCAGAGTTGGAACATCCAAAATCAGGTGGTCTTTAAGTCTATTAGCGAGGACCTTCGACAAAACTTTATTAATAATACCCACCAAATTGATCGGTCTGAACTCATTCAAGTTTCCAGGGTCTTTAACCTTGGGTACCAAGGTGATAAAAGAAGAATCCGCAAACACTTAGCTAAGCGGAGGGAAGAGGTTCGAATTAAAGAAAGTGAGACCGAAGAAAAGTGTCGCTTGGAGCTTGAGGAGTTAGATAGTGTTCTGGAAGAGCAAGATCTTACTGAAGAAGAAACATGGATCAGCTTGGAATGTAAAAAAGACTTAACAGAGATGGAGTCGTTTAACTTAAAAGATCTTAAACAATAGTCGAGATCTAGATGGGCCGCGGACGGAGACGATAACACAAAGTTCTTTCACGGGCTCATCAGTAATAGGAAGTTGAGTAATACGATTCAAGGGCTGTTTATATATAACGAATGGGTTTCCAATCCAAAGAAGGTGAAAAAGACTGTGTTCGAGTCCTTTAAAGAAAAAAATCAAGGAGAAGGTTGAAGTTAGACCGGATCCTGTTTGTGAGCTGAATTAAAAGCTTTCGGACTCCGACTTCGAAGACTTATCAAGGCCTTTTTCTAGAGAGGAGATCAAGGCGGGGATTTTCGATTGTGACTATGACCCAGACATTTTTAACTTCAAATCTCTAAAAAGATTCCGGTCTCTTTTTTAAACTGATTTTCTTAAAAATTTATGACTTTTTTTTTATTCTTTTTGCATTTTTGTTTGCTTTGAATAGTAATGAGAGGTATTAGGTACTAAAAAATACTGGTACCGAACCATACCGATCGAATTTCAGTACCAATTCAGTACCCATTTTTGGCGTTTTTCGAGATAGGTACTTTCAGTTTAGTAGAGTACGGTATTTTACCCACTTTTTATCTTCGAATACCATACCATACCCAACACTTTCGATATCGGTACCCTTTTTTATGGTATATACAACTTAAATGGTTGTACATTAATCTTGTTTGGTAGTACATGGAGTTATTAGATTGTCTCTAATTGTTTATTATCCAATTTTATGGTATTTAGGATTAAATATTATCTACAACTAATTTTAAAATATCATATAGTACACAACGCCTTCCATACGTGAAGCTCTCGTCTCACGCTTCGGATTTTGAGACCTAAAGCACCTAGGAGAGCCTCAAGCTTTTCAAAACCAAGAAAGGCATTGGTGAATAAAAATGTGGAAGAAAAAGAAATGAGAAGTGCTTGAATTGCTTTAGTGAAGAACTAAACACCTAACGTTAATTAACACACGTTTAAGTGCTTATAATTTGAATCTCATAATTTTCGTCACCCATATATGTAACAAAGATGTCAAATATATGATAAAAATCAAAACAAGCTTTTAACATTGCATTAGTTCCAAGGAAGAATTTTTTTCGCAAATAATCTATACCATGACGTTAAATCTTCCTAACGGTTGGCCTTAGCAACCCTCCCAATCTCACAAAGAACCGCTAAAGACATAACCATAAACCAAAACTAAAAAATAAATATATTCATAACATCATGAAAAACATATACTTATAAAAATGTACGTGTTTGAAGAACCCTTTATAAGGGTGTCCAGTGTGGTGCGGTAAGGGTGAGCGGCAAGGGGGTTTGCCGCGCGGGAACATAGCCGCCGACCCTTCTTTGCCGCTCAGTTTCAATGTTGATCGGTGAAGGGATGCCGCTGTGGTGAGGGGATGAAGGAGAGAGAGGGGGTGTGTGTGGGGGGTTTATGCCATCTCTCAACCAATCACACATTTTTTTTTTAAGTTTACCACTTTACCAAGTGTCTAACTATTGTCAACACTTTTCAACATAATTTAAACACTTTTCAGTGATTGACGTGGCAGACTCTGATTGGTTGATTTTTTAGTTTGTCACTCTCAAGTGTCTAACCACTCCTTATACCCTAAGCTCATGAATCATGATGAGCTAGACACTCAGAAATAGTCTTTATATTCCTATTGGTCCATTCTATATTTAATAAATGTCACATTAATTAATCAACCATTTAAAACATGAACACATACAACTTTTAGTCATCAGAAAGACAAAGAAACAAAAAAAACTTATTTAACAGCAAATGAACTATATGCCAATCATATAAAATTTGCACAACAAAATACATATAGAAAGTGAGTGTGAAGACTCGAGAGTTGATACTTGATGTTGACTATTCTCTTAAAAATATCACTTTATCTTGGTTATGACTGTAACCATGGCTTTATAGCCTAGTGTTATCTTTAGTGTGGAATAAGACTTTGGACTAATAGGTCCTGGGTTCGATTTCCCATAAGGGAGTTTTTCCCATATTTATTGGGTTTCCTTCTGAATTTGTGTATAAGCATTATGCCTAGTGGAGATGGACAGTGGCGGACATATAGTATTAATAGGGGTAGCATGGGCTACCCCTCAACCCCGTCTCCGTAGTATAAAAATACCCCTTAACTCCATTTCCGTAGTGTAAAAATACCACTCAACTCCGTTTCTGTTCTATAAAGGATACCCCTGATCCTAAAAAAAAATTAGGATACCCCTAACTTTTTGGGCTAGTTCCGCCACTGGAGATGGATATGATCGGGTGGTTCCGCTGGTGGCACGATGATGCTTCAGCATTCCGTTAGTGATCCGAATTTGCCGTTCAAAAAAAATATTGGTTATGACTTATTATTGAAGCCTGCAGTACTTATTATGCTTTGACCGGTACTTTAACCCCTCCTGTGGAGTGAGTAGTGAGTGTATGTTTAATTTGTAGTTTTAACTAGAGAATTACCCGCAGCGGTGCGGCGGGGTATTTGGTTTCTATTAAGTGACAAAAGGTACAACATGTAACCATCCTTTTAAGTGTTTTATGATGCTTTTTACAAAACCATATCTAAAACATAAAGCTTGGATTACAAAAAGGTTTGAAGCTGTGGGATGATGTCTAGCATTGTAAACAATAGTTACATGTTGGGCACGATGTTCAATGCCTACAGGATGTCTACCACATGTTTACCACTGTAACCAAAGCGAAACCTACAAATTCTACACACAGCCAGCTAATCTCATTCTTCTCACGTCAACCGTCCAATTTAGGCTTTGGCCTTTAACAGTCGGTCAACCCTCGTTGGGCTTTCCATGATGTTCTTTGAACTAAATACAAACCATGATCCAAATCAAATAAATAATACCTACAGTGATTAATGAATAAAAATTTTCAGTTAGTTGAGTTTGTCACATTTAAATAGTTGTTTTGGTATGTAAGTAGAGGTAACAATTTCGACCCAATTACTAACAATTCAATTGTTTTAGATGGTAACTTATCTCAACTGAACAATAAAATGATTAAATGACGACCCAAGTTAATCCAACCTGACTGGAAAAATGACTTGTCTAAAAATAGAGGTCGTTTCACCCATTGCGAGATCCAACAATCATGTAATGAAAAGTGAACTTAACAATAAAATGTGTAAATGATTACCCAACCTATCCAACTCGACTGGCCGTTTTGACATGCGGCTAAAAATGACCTGTCTAAAACTGAAGTAGTTTCGCCCACAGTCAGATCCAACACTCATGTAATGAAAACTGACTTACTCGACAAAAATCCGGAAAATAGAACCAACTCGATCTTTATCCGTACATTTAGCGATCACGTCAAGATAAAGCATTGCTTCGTGTGGGAGCAAGCGTTCCATAAAAAGGTTAAGCAGAGTAAAAAGAAAATAACCAGTGAAGTGATGTTGGTATCTGAATATTAAATAGATCCATAAACTTTAAAAGCAACACGTTATGCTCTTGATAATATATATTCCTTTTGTAGACTTACTATATGCTAAGTTCACCACGAGACTATAAATTTCATGTTCCCAGTCCGCATTTCCCACTACATTAGCTTGTCTAATTTTGTACCAGTAGGAAACTCTGTCTAAAAGATATAATGGAAACATATTCCAGATGTACACTTGGTCAAATTACATTAACAACTTTAATACCAATATACAATGCAACCATGAACAGATACTCTAATACTATGTTTGACCAAAAACTCAATACAAACGATGACATTCCTAACCCCAAGTCCAAAATCCCCCTAATCACACTGATTTCGAATCAAGTGAAGGAAATTATGCACCATATGGCGTATGATAAGATTTCAGCTTCAACATATAAAAATCACTCATCATAGGTCAAATCCCAAAATCTAAACAGTATAATAACTCTTATATGTTTATCGATATTCAAGGCAATGAACGACACTGCACAACCTAAATTTCAGTTATAAAATATTTGTTTAAATAGATACAATATTGGTTATTTGATTAGGGTTGCTTAGCTTTCAATACAAATTGCATTTGATCATTCAACTGGTGCTTCAAGCTATGTTCCCTGTATAATAAATCAACCTATAAAAGCCAAAAAGACTCAGAAGATAGAATCCGTTGTTCCTCCAAATCAAGCTAATAAATAAATTTGATATCAATCTCAATTAAGATGCAATCATCTTTGTCCAGTGGCGGAGCTTGACTAAAAGTTCCGGGGGAGAAAGTCATGGGACCCAATTATATATTATATAACTATTTAGACAAAATGATTGGGGGCGATCCTTTATAATTTTTAAATTTTCGGACGAAAAATCGGAAATTTTACACTTCTAACCGAAACATTCGAGGGGGCGGGTGCACCCCCGGGTTTCCACTAAGCTCCGTCAATGACTATGTCTAATTAATCTTAAACCTCTTAAATTCATACACCTAACATGGATTTGGAACAAAGAAACCCATTAGAAAAAAAAAAAAAAAAAAAAAAAAGCAGAACCCAAGCAACAATTAAATTCGTAACCCTAGCGTGCAAGAGGAGTTGATAATCCTAAAACGTACCTGAAATTACCAGTGAATGGAGAATGAATCGAACTCAGATGCCGAACAATGACGTTGTTATCTATCATAAACGCATCGGAACTTCAATCCTTTTGAGATACATAGACTGGAATTTGGCGACGGTAGTGGATTTGAGGCAGAGTAGCGTTGAATGGCACAACCGTAATTAACATTCTGTTTTTGTCCGATCTATACACTGTTCCTAAAGACCTACGTAAATTGTTAATATACTAGTAGTTGACCCGCCGCGGTGCGGTGGGGTATTTCATTACTATTAGGTTGATATTGTTAGTTACAATAGGTACAATTCATGTACTTAAATAGTTAGATACTACTTTTAACAAATGCAAGAGTTGCAAAAAGTGATAAAGGACTCCACCCTCGCCAATATTTTCTTGATTCCTTCGCAATATCTCATGATTAACAGCTTGATAGTAACACAGTCTGTTGAACAACCTATTGGTCTCAAAAATCTTTGACTGCAACCGGGCTTTATCCACCTCAGCCCTAGCAATCCCTCTCCCAACGGAATTGGAGACAGATAGGAGAACATTGACCTGATGACATAGATCTTCTCCAGGATCAATCAAAAGTCTGCATTTAAAAGGGTTGAGTAAATCAAAATCGTGAGTGATAACCTGTCACTTCCATATGATAAAAAGGTTAAGCGTTTATATCAAGATTTTGCAGTTACAAAAATCCCATCATCCTAGTGATATAAGAGAAGAAAAAAGCTAAAAGATTCTGGTATGTTTTTTCTTACACAAACACCTTACATGCATTAACTGAAAGGCAGAAACGTCAATTGGATTAATATCTAGCAAACCCCACGCAAGAAATCATATATCATATCAGAAAAATACTAGATATTTGTTCTCAGATTCTTCCCATTGGCTTCTCATGTAGTTTGAGAAGTGATTGAACGCAGCCGTTGCGAGATCTTGTGGCGAGGAGGTGCGCTAGAAGTTTCACTTGTTTCATAAGGGTTAGCTATTCTTCGGCGTTTACCAGACTTGTCCGTCCGCAACATATTTTTAAGCACAAACAAAAATAGTACACTAAAAATGTAAGTTTTACCGGATGAAGATAAATCTGCGAGCACAATCGCTTTGGTAAAACCTGCAATAAAGGATGAAAAAAATGATCATCTCTTAACAAAAAAGAGCAAAGAATCATTGAATACATGTCATCAACAATGTGCAAGGTTAGAATCATCACAAAGGGTTGCAGTATGTCAACCTTAGATTCATATCAGCATAATCATTAACACTAAAAATGATGTTAAACACGAAGGTGTATCCTATTGATCTTCAACATAGAATACAATAACAAAATTCATAACACATGACTATTACACGGCTAATAATTATAGCGATAATAAAAAACCATTTTTATCAACACTTGTCATACTGATTTGAATACAAAAAAACCCGACCCACCCATGTACCGGTTGACCCGAGATTCGTTTAATGAGTTAGAAAATGGTCAAGCACCGGTCATCTGATTTGAATACTTTCCAATATTATCATCAATTTAAACTCATTTTAATGGTCTAAGATCAGTTTTTTTACAACATTTGTATATAAATCATGTCAATAATTTTGTAAATTAATAAAAGAGTTAATTACATAGTTAGTCCCTGTGGTTTGCACAAAATAACATACTTAGGTACTAATAGTTTAAAATAACATTCTAGGGTATTAACTTTTCATTTTGTAACGTTTGGGGGTATTAAGCTTATTTGTAGGCTTAAAATCACATTCTGTTAGTACCTAAGTATGTTGTTTTGTGCAAACCACAGGGACTACCTATGTTACTACCTTAGAAGTTAATACCTCCAAACGTTATAAAATGAAAAGTTAATACCCTAGAAGGTGATTTTAAACTATTAGTACCTAAGTATGTTATTTTGTGCAAACCACAGGGACTAACAATGTAATTAACTCTTAATAAAATTTATAAAGGATAAATTAAAACATTTATTAAAAGGGTTAATTCTGACTTGATCTTTTAATCTTCTTGTGATGGAATCCCAAGAACACCACTCCAATCTCAAGCAAGTTAATTTAATAACCCACTTGGTTATTTTCTTCTTTGCGTTATGGTAAAATAGAAACAACAAAAGAACTCACTGGCTTCCTTTATATGTCTTTGATGGAAAAAATCAATCAAAAGCCTTCTACTAAGATCGAAGTAGATGAAAATCAATATTGCTAATATCCTATGATTATTCTTTAAAAATAAACATAAAAAATGAAAAACAACTAACCTTTTCTTTACAATTCGTTGATCTCCAGAGATAATATTTGGAGGTAAAGGATCAAATAAAAATAAAATTAACGTACGAAACGTACGCATTGGGGGGAAAAGCAAAAAAGTGGCGGTGTCATTTTGGTAATTATCAGCAACTTCAAAATTACTGGGGAAAAAACAAAAAGTGTCCTATAGACTAATTTTGAGCATCTGTAGAGTAATTTTGGGAAATGTAGGGTAATTATTAAATTACTCTAGTAGAGTAATTTTGACTTCTGTAGAGTAATTTTGAAAAATGTCTTGTAGAGTAATTTTGTTAGCATTTAGTTATGGGGTTTAGCTTTATGGTTTAGTTTTTAGCTTTTAGTTTTGGGGGGGGGGGGGGGGTTAGGGTTTTTTTAAGTTTTTGGGGGGTGGGGGAGGGGTTACTGTAATTTTGATAATTACCCTACACGACCAAAATTACTCTACATGAACATTTACAATGGTTTAGGTTTTTTTAGGTTTTTGGGGGGTGGGGGGTTAGTGTAATTTTGATAATTACCCTACAATTTTGATAATAATTACCCTACACGACCAAAATTACTCTACATGAACTTTTACAAAATTACACTAGAGTAATTTTGAAGTTGCTGATAATTACCAAAATGTCACCGCCACTTTTTTTACTTTTCTTTCGATTCGTACGTTTATTTTATTTTCACGGGAACTTAACTCAATATTTGGATTCAATTCATTTCTTGAACAAAATAATACCCAAATTTCAAGATCTCACTTTCCGAGAAACTTTTCCAGCGAGTCCTTTCCGATTTCCCTCCCAACTCTTTATCTCTTCTGATTTGATTTCTCTGCTTCTTTGATCTATGGCTGCTACTATATCTATCAAACCTACTGCTCAAAGTTCAACAAATATACCGAGCAAATTAGCCCACGAAATCAATAACAAAAAACTCGATTCATGCAAAACTTTTTCCAACGATTCTTCTTAATGAACATGCAAAGTTGAAAAGATTAACCAAAGTAACTGAAATTGGAAACCAATTTTGTTGAAGCGTACCTGGTGAGGATGGTGGTTAAGTGATGTGCGAGACGAAGTCGTTACCTGATGCGATTCAGGGAAGGAAGGGAATAGCTATGTTGCCGCTTTCGATTCCTTTTGTCGCCGGGGCAGGGTGTTGGCAATCGTGGTATAAACGGCTGGGTAACATGTGCGTGGGGGTGGTAACCAAGTGTGTAGCGGTGGTAATGACCGACACTTACAGGTTGGCAAAACCTAGGAACGGGAACTGTAGCCAAGGTCCGACGCAAAATGTTAATATAGTAAGTTGATGCCCAGCCCGCGTTGCGGGGCGATGGCCGAATAATGAGCGAGTTTTAGTTAGCTCATTGACACGAAAAACAATTAAATCGAGTCAACAAAAAAAAAACACTTTTATAGTTTTGATAAAAAAAACTAAAACAATGACAATATTGTAATTTTTAACTTAGGGAAAGTTGTATTTTTTGACTGGGGTAAAATCGTAATTTGCCAAAAGTTAAAGTCATGGCAGTACTGTAAATTTGAACTATGGGAAAAATTGTAAATTCACAGGGGCAAATTCGTAATTTTGAACTTGGGGTAACAACGTAATATAAATTTGAACTAAGGGCACAAGCGTAAATTTAAGCTGGAGGTAAAAGCACAATTTTATTTTGAATCGAGGGCAAAATCGTAATTTTGAGTTGGGGGCAAAAACATACTTTTATTTTGAACTGGGGAAAAAACGTAATTTTGAAATGAGGGCGAAATCAGAATTTTTTAAACTGGGAAAAATCACATTTTTTAACAGAGGGCAAAATCATAATTTTTAGCTGTGGGCAAAAACAAAATTTTCTTTTGAACTGGGGGAAAAGGTAAGCTGAGGGCAATACCACAATTTTATTTTGAATGGAGGGAAAATTCGTAATTTTGAGTTGGGGACAAAAGCGTAATTTTATTTTGAGCTGGGGACAAAATCGTAATTTTAAAGAGGGACAAAAACATGATTTTAGAATGGATATAAAATAATAAACTGATTGGTCCAATGGGAGAGTGCTAGGCAAAGTTGTAATATTGAATTGAGGGCAAGATCGTAATTTTGAGATGGGGACAAAAAGCGTAATTTTATTTTGAGTTGTGGCTAAAACGTAATTTTAAAATGGATATAAAACAATAAACGTGTTGGTCCAATGGAGGAGTGCCAGACAGCTGCCTGGCACTATTCCCCCAACTTGGTAATTGTATATGTAGGGTAATGCCTTTTTTAGGCTTTTTGGCTGCTCGTGTTGTGTTTTTATAGTGGGAACTTTTGTGAATGAGTTATGTTAAAAGAATGAGTAAAATTTCATAATCGTCTTCTTCGTCGTTTGAGCATTTTTCTTTGTTTCATCTAAAATAAGATGTTTTTTTTGTAATTGAACCCAACTAGATTTTTTACCCGCCGCGCGTTGCGGCGACGTAACAACGCACTGTCGTGGATGCACGACGTAAGTAACTCCATTGTGATTTACTTTTTATCATACAGAGTCTCTGACTCCATACACTTGTACTTCATCGGATCAAACAGTCTATGTCATGATTGTATATGGTATTACTATTGTTTTCATACAGATTGGATCATCAAATCACAAACTTTAGCTGTCATCTAAAGATCTTCACCCCACCACCTTTTGGTTGTATGAACTTCTATCTACCCTTTTTTTATTCGAATGGCTACGTGATACATTCACCTTCAAAGGGTTGAAAGATACTTTTGACACAAAGGATTCGATACAGCGGTTTGCGATTCCCAACTCATCTGAGCCATAATTGGAATGGTTATGTGGCATGATGAGCGACAATGCAATCTTTCCAACCATTAAGAATGCAAGAGCTGAAGAATATTTGGTTGTACATCGAGCAGAGAATATTGTAGGCGCTCAGAGTGATCGTGATTCCATAGTAGAACTTTACACATAACTCAAAAGCATCATTGAGTCCATGAAAATCCGCGAGTTTGATCATTTGAAGCTGTGAGGATTCAGTCTTCAGAATAGTGTTTCTGCAACTGGTAGAAGTGGAACCTGAAAGTGGAAAAACATAGAATCAAACAATTAACATGATACCAAAGAACATAACTTGCAATCAACAAACATGATATGAAAAACCTGGCCTATGGCAACAACATAAACCTCATCTTCAACCCCGTCAGTTCTTTTCTTAAGTTCTTGTTGTCTACAGAGCAGAAGATGCCTCTTCAAGGCATCTATTCTACATAAGACAAAAGCATGTCAGTCAATATTATGCAAATAGTTAGCAGAAATTTTCGGCAGATTACATCAATTTACAAAAAAATGTACAGAACCAGTCACATTAAGCATTTGACACCCAACCAGGTCAACATAACCAACTCCTAGACCACAAATAGTTAGAAAAAATCAAAATCTTTTACTAATTTAGCTGGCATATGAATTAGAATGGAAAAAAAGAGAAATCACATTGTAAAGTAGGGGTGTCATACTCCATAAACAATTGAAACCAACTTAACCGATGGCTAAAGGCTCGAATGGCATACACTCACGAATCTCATCAACATCTGCATTTTAAATCCAAACTTCATTTGGAGATACACTCTAATATCACAAGATAAAATGGCCAAATAAATGTCGTTTATAAAGTCAAAATTTAACACTGTGTAAATACGCGGTATATATGTGGTTGCACGTACTGTGTATAATTTAAATGGCAAAACTGCTACATTAATCCGCAAATGCAAGGAAGAATATGAACAACTACCTGCAATGTAAAAAGGTTATAAGAATCAAGTTTGCGATTTGCAATGTATAAAATTATAAGAATCGGTGCATGTGCTTTAACAATGGATGGTGTGCTATTTCAAATTGGTTTGACCCATTCAAACTATTTGGTTGATTGTTCAAATTACATGTCAGGATTAGGCCCGACAAAGTTGACCCACACACCTAGTTTTAGGTTAAGAAGGACCATTATCTTATCATGTTGGGTTATGTTGGGCATCAAAAAAAGTATGAAAGGGTTGCCATGGATCAAATTTCGTCGGATAGAAGACTCCCACGGGTCAGGATAGGTTGTGGGAAAACAACTTATGGGTCAGGATGGGTACTGCCAATTGCTTATGACTGCCCACACTCGTCACCACCGGAACCATCCCCAACAACGTAACCAGCACCAACCATCACCTCCGCGACAACCACCATCAACCGAAGCCACCACCTTAGCTACCGTCAGAGCCGACCCAATAGCATGTTAAACCAAGATCTGGGCCTAGGACCTCCACATTTTTGGGGCCTCCTTTTTTTTTGAAAAAGTTTGATATTTGTTTAATTGTTTTATAGTCTGGATATTAGGTAGACTTTGACAAATATAACATGCAATGCCTCTGTACTTTAGCGGTAAAGCTTTCACATTTTGTGTTTTTTTTTTCAAGGCCCAATAGAGAAACCCAATGTAGTTTAATTATTTTAAAAAAGATTGGGCCCTAATAGAATTTATAATCAGGCCTCAATGCTAAGTTGTTTATGTGTTGCCCAACTCTTTTAATTTAGGGTCCAGATGAAATAATCATTTTGGTTTTTTGGTTTTTACACAATTTAGTATTTTTTTTTCTACCGAAAGGGCCCCGCAAGTATCATCCGCTTAGGGCCTCCAAATAGCTTGAACCGGCTCTGGCTACCGTCAACCAACGCCACCACCTAATGCCACCACCACACCCACCGTCAACCATCGCCACAACCATAACCACCGTCAACCATCACCACAACCATAACCACCGTCAACCATTGCCACCACCACCACCATAGCCACCGTCAAACCATTGCTAGTTCGCCACCACCGCAGCCACCATCAACCATCTCTGCCACAACCACACCAACCATCTCTGCCGCCGCAATCACCAACAATCAACGCCACCAAAACCATCATAAGTTGTGGATACAAAACACTACACAAATCCACGTCTGGGTTCGTCGTTAGTGCGGTTCATATCACACTCCATGGATCACCACGATTAAGTTGTGAACTTGTGAAGGAAACTAATACAAATCGAAGTGAGAGTATTATGTAGCAAAAGTAAAAATGTATATATATGTTTCCAAGAAGTGGAACGTGATAGAGCTATTTCAAATAAAATAATATATTTAATATGGAATTGAATTGAATTCTATTAAATAAAGGCAAACCAAAGCTCTGAACGCAAAATTACAAAACCCAGCACATCTTTCTATCATCATTCCTTCTTTTTCTAAGTTACCCATCCTAACCCAAACCCATTTTGACCTAAACTTATTCTAACCCAAACCCATTGTGATCTTTTTTTTAATCAGTCTAGTCTATCCTAACCCAAACCCATCCTAACCAAAAAATATAAATAAACAACAAATTAAAGACCATAACAAAGAAATTAAACCATCCAATATGCAAATCTTGCTGCAAAATAGCTAACCGAACTAAAGAAAAACTGACGTAATCGTGAACACCAAACACACACACACCATCATCAAGTAAAAACCATCAGATATCATCCAAAAAAAAGTCTTACATCCAAGAACTCACAACAACATCGAACCAACATAGCTCTAAATCAAAATAGTCGGTGGCCCCTATCAACTTCTAAATCAGAACGCACAACTGCCGCTCAACCACAGGAACTATGGTGAATGCCGTCGTGAACAGAAGATCAAAAACAGATAAAAGTGGTAAGCTGCAAACAAATCATTGGAAGAAAACGATAGGGAGGAAGACACCTCATAGTACACTCGGTAACTTAGCAAGACAGTACAAATAGGGTATGCAAGGGTACAACCAAACAAAGCATAAACAACCACCTCTGCCAAACTCACAACACATATGAACAACATGTTGCCAATTCATAGTATACAAATTGACTAATAATAAAATCATGCCTAAATATAGTATCGTGTTCATAGAGTCCAATTTGAACGGTTTATACCTTCACACGTGTTAGGTTTGCGAACCCGTTTGAACCTGTCAATAGAACCTGAGTAGTCCGTTTGGCTTGTGATCGACTTCCAACCATTTCTCCAACTCTATTACGCCAAAACCATCCGGATCACCACCATTGTTTGCAGGTACGGTTGTCCTTGTTCCACTTGATTATTTCCCCTGTTTGGGTCACCGAATATGCCATTTATCCTAGCCCCTAAATTGTGGTTTCATTAGCCAAAGGTAAAAAAAAATTGAAATCACAACTTTTATAGTGATTCATCTGCCAGAAGCAACTTGAAAAAAAATTACTTTTGACTTTATTTAGATAAAACCAATATTGTACGACCTCTTTACTTTGACATCAACAAAATTATAAGAGCCCTAACTTGAAAACAACATACTTTTAAATACATATCTTTCCTGATTAATTCATCATTTTCACCACGTTAATTGCACCATTCATCATGCAAAGAAATACTCAATAAATTGAAAACTTTTTAACAAAAAGACTTACCAATTATCCTATTCATGGCTAGATGAGAAATGCAACCAATATTCATGATATTTAACTTGTTTTGGGGAATTTCCACCAGAGTATAGTCGGAGGTTGGCTTGTTATTCATTTGAAAGCTAATCTGGCCAGAATAGGCTTCTGCATCAAACCGTCTCTGAGAATGAAAAGTTAACCATTAACACAATCCTCTCGATTTAAACACAAAGATGCTTATGATAAATTTGAAACAAAACCAAAATTAATAGGGTTCGAAAAATTTACCAGGAAGAATTAACAAACCGTAATCGTTTGTTCACCTCCCATGTGCTTGAATTATCGTATAACCTAAGAAAACAAAACCCTAAACACCCAAGTTAAGAAGTCGTTTTTGATGGGAAAGAAAATGAGAGATCAAGATAAGGAAGAAACCATACAACAGTTGATAGGATTAAAAAAATTTAACTGGATGAATTGACAAACGCTAATTGTTTCCAGTTTTGTACTTATTCTTCAATCTGAAATCGATGACCTGGTACTCTCGATTGACTAAATCTTCACAGAAAATGGGTACTGCCGTCTTGACAGTGAGGGTTCACCGGAGGGGAGTCGCTTTCCTGGGAGACGGTTTGTGAGATCGGATGATCTATGTGGGTTTACCCTAAAGAATCAATGGAGTGTGCGACGCGTGTTTAGGGCGGTGATGCATCAGCCACCGCCCACACTGACCAATAAAAAAACAACTTTCCAAAAGTGATAGAATCAAACACAATAGCACATGGTACAACACCTATTGCACCTAATTGTTGCTAATTTATACTATATAAATGTGTTTTATTCTTTTTGTCATTTTTATCCAAATTACTAACTCAGTTAAAATGTATCGTTAACGTATAGACGATTACTAGTTTAAGTTCCCGTGCGTTACATGGGTGACCTCACAATAAAATATATTATTTAACATTGTTGACATAATTTTTTTTAATGAAAGAAATGTTAAATTACAAACGTAAATATTAAATTACACTGAATTGAAAGAAATGACTCAATTTCTGGTTTTTACTCTTGATAAAGCGATGTACAATGATCATGAATGAAAACAGGTTGTTTCAAGTACAAACCAACCCTAGATAGTGATTATCCTTGGCATTTGTTGATTGTCATCATGAAACATATAGCTAATAGAAATTGACTCATTTGAAATGCGAAAGGAATCTTTTTATCCGAAAGTATCATATTAGTTCTAGGTATAAGTAATTACATGCTAACCAACATACTAACTTCATAGATGATTTCGAAACAAATTGTTTTTGCAATTAATTTTGCGTAAATGATGTTTTCTTTATATCTTGTGAAACCATGTGGATAATAACCAAGTTATTTATTAAACATAGGCTAAAATGGTATTCAAATAAGCAAAATACCAAACTCTTAAGAAACACCATATTTATTAAAAAAGCAGTACACTTGGTTAGACACAAATGAACAATCAATCATAGAAATGTCAATATAAATTTGAGTCAAACCTAATTGCTTAATGGTATGTTAATTATAAAGTTGTAGTATACAGTCTATCGGAAATGCATGTATGAACAAACATCATTTTATTTTTTAGTAAGCAATATATAGCATTCAGCACGCCAAGCGGTTTCAAATGAATTGTCAGGTCCAACATTTCCGGATTGTGCTGAAGCAATAGATACCGATTGATCAATCAAAGCAACCAATAATACAATTTAAGTGTGAACCCAGACAGAGCAGATGTCCGGTATGCTTCAAATGATGGCTAGACCCTTATATATAGAAGAAACCACATCTACCTCCTTCAAAATGTCAAGTAAGTATTCATGTACAATAAAATGTTTATATATTGAAATAAAGTTAAAGGATTACGAATACTTGTCTTTATGTTGATTGAATAGGTGCTCCAAGGTCCACAAGCAAATTTGCCTCTCAAAGTTTGATCTTGGAGATATCGACAGCATGATCTCCCCCCGTTCGATCAAAAGAGAGCTGGCCAAATGCCAAAGCCAACTGGAGCCCAAGGTCATGACCACTCGTGCTAAAGTTGGATCCAAAAGGAAGAAGCCATCGGAGCCTGAAGAGAATAGCTTCTAGATTGAACGCCAGTTCCACGACTTCGTCACTGAGGTAAGGGTCCTTGATCCTCATTATTGTTCTTTGACTGTTGCTAAGGATAACGGATCCCGACTTCCTTTTCTTGTAACCTGCAGAGGTTTGTCCCCTCGCCTAACAATCCATTCAGTGAAACTTCATGGAAAACAATACTGAATCTCCAAGAAACGACATTTGCCATATGTGGTTGTTTTAACTTTTTGGCGTTTTAAAGTGAATGGTATTTAGGAAAATATGGCGTTTGTTTTTAGGTGTGATCAATAAAAGGTCCTGAGACGTTTTGTTTATATAAAATGTTTTTGGCACGTAGTTTAGGCGAGATTTTATTTTAATAAATGTTAGTAATAAAGTATCCGTCATTTCAGTTACTGTTTGTTCAGCTTTATATGTTAAGGCTGTAACACGTTCCATCTTTCAATAAATGATCGGTTGGTTCCGTTGGCAGCACGATGATATTCCAATGGTCCGTCAGTAATCCAAATTTACCGTTAAAAAAAAACTATGCATTTAATTAAACAAGAAAAATATATAAAGCAAAACTTAACGGAAATACTTTGATGTCTATGGCAAGTTGGCAACCTTAATAGTAACTAATTATACATAATTTATTAAATTAACGTTAGGTTCAATAACATTGGTTTTGTAAATCAGTTTCATAACGTTTCTCCAAATATAACAAAGTTGATATTAAAAAAAAATCAAAACATCATATCCATTTAACGTTTATGTTTGCCAATATGGTTTGATTCCTACCGACTGCAAATTTTATAAATATTAGAGAGCACCTCTGGGAGGGATTCGAACTTGGGTTGAGAGGTTTAAACAGTTGATCTGCCGTTTAAAAAAAAATTAACGTTTCTGTTTGTCGAATACGTTGAACCTGATAACCTTTTCAATAAGCAAATAATTCTTATAGTGTGAAATTCAAGAAACGAATCTCCAGGAGTCCAGGGGCAAAAAGCGGACTTGGAGTGTTAATAGGGGTAGCACGGGCTACCCCTCAACCCCGTCTCCGTAGTGTAAAAATACCTCTTAACTTCATTTCGTAGTATAAAAATAACTCTCAACTCCGTTTCTGTTATATAAATGATACCCCTGATCCTAAAAAAAAAAAATTAGGATACCCTTAACTTTTTGAGCTAGTTCCGCCACTAGAAAAAATAGTTTGCAAGTCAACATGTAAATACAAGCCAAACTGACAAATAAAGAGGCCACGAAGCAATGCAAAAAAAAAAAAAAAAAAACACTCAAATTTTATTCAACACATGTTTTAGGGTCATAAAAGTAACAAGTCTAATAATTTCACACTTAACGTGCTTTGAATGATAACAAAATCATTGTTGTTTCAGATGTGTAACTGTAATAATATGATATCAGAGCAACTTCTCTTTTGTTTCGGATTAGCGAGCAATATTCGGACGATGGGTCTTATTGGACTTGACGCGTTATCAAGTCAAAAGCACAAACGTTCTAGTTAAACGTGCTAATTTGGTGATAGCACTACCCGAATATTCCAGTATGTATGATCGACAAGAACATCTGTAAACAATGAAGCAAAACACACAACATCATGACTTTAAATGGTGTCCTTTTAAAATTGCATTGTTTCTTAAAATTAAATCGAGAAACACTGTATACATTTATACTTTTATTATAATATCATAGATAAATCGAAACCACATTTATTCGGATGTCATCAACAAAAATATACGTATTTGTTGAAGAAACATGCTCTACAGAAATTGTAATGAGGACAGACAATATCGCACGCAGTCAGGTGACCCAGATAAGTATATTTAGTACTCGTTTTACATGTAATACACAAAGAGGTACTTTGGTTCACCAATAAATTCAAAAAAGTGAGCCTGATGAAATTACAAGTCTACCACCTAGGGCTCTTCAAATTGCTCGATGCTCGACGCTCGTTCGATGCTCGCTCGGAAAATGCTCGGTATTAGCTCGTTCGATTAAAAAAATGTTCGGTTCGGATCGGTTCGGTTTGTAAACGAACCGAGCACGAGCAAGGGTCCGCTCAGTTCGGTTGGCTCGATTTATTTTTTAATATATATATATATATATATATATATATATATATTTGTGTTTGTGTGTGTATCATTTTTAATGAAATGACTAGAGACCAACATTAACAATGTTTGGTCTTAAGTAATTAGAATTGAAATCCAATACTAATAGTCCATTATCCAATACTTAAATGTCCATTTGAGTAATTGAGTCAAAATTTCAAATACTAAAATGTGAAGTGTCGATCAATACTCAAGTCTCAACCCGCCATTTGATTCAGAAGTGCAAGACCCTAATCAAAACCCCCCATTGGCCACCGTTATTCGATTTCTCCATCTCCACTCGCAAAGACGCCAACTCGTCAAGGTTTTGCTTCAATCGATTCATTCAATTTCAAACTTTCGATAGAACAAGGGTATGTTTCAATCGGTCGACGATTTATCTTCCCGCTTAGTTAATCTCAGTAGAACCTAGTTGAGTATTTTTGTATTCCTTGTTATTTGTTAAATTTTTACTTGTGTTCTATTGGACGAAACATCAGGGACGGAAACTACACTTTATTCTAATAACTAGCACTCCCATCGTCACTTTCCTTATTTATTCTGCGACGCTCAATGCTCGCTCGACGTTCGTTCGAAAAATGCTCGGCTCGAAAGACGCTCGCTCGACTTTGGCTTGGTTAAAAAAACGCTCGGTTTGGTTCGGATCGGTTTGTAAACGAACCGAGCACGAGCAAATGTCAGATCGGTTCGGCTCGGCTCGTGAACAGCCCTACTACCACCTAATAGCTGGTATTAAAAAATACATAGTTGTGGATAATATTGTTTTAAAGTAACATCATAATATCAACAATAATCCTTCTCATATCAATTTATTAAAAAAAAAAACAAGAAAATGGAAAATTTAACAAAATTATTCTTTTATATCACGAAGAAATCAACCGTTGAGTAAAGGCTCACTTATAAACTAGGGACTAAGCAATGAAATGATGAGACTTGAAAAAACCTTAATTATAAACATGACAATGAAAGGAAAATGTTACATGATTAGCATCTCTTAGACTGCATCATATCTTTTGAATTTTATATTAACTACTCAATACAATAAAACAAAGTTATACATGATTATAACGTTTCTTGTATTATTGTTACCATGGGCGGACCCAAGCCCAGCCCAAGGTGGGCGGGCGCACCCCCGGGAAAAAAAAATTAGTGCTAAGTTCCGTCGAAAACCTCGTCCGCACCCCTTGTAATTTTTCGTCCGCACCCCTTAGGTAAAAAGTGTTACCAATTTATATTTTAAATTTTTTTAGTAAACTCTTATTAAAAAAAAATACTACCTAAATTATATAACTTTTAATACCTAACTAACTAAACCCAAATACTCATACCTTTACCCACTTATAATTTCTAACTAACTAGCCCACTAAGTCTTAGCCCATTAACCAAACCCAACAATATTTCAAACTATAATAAAATAATTAAAGCCCAAAACCTTTAGAAATTCTCTCTCTCTCTCTCTCTCTCTCTCTCTCTCTTGCGTCCCTGCACTGCCAACGAACAACATCACCCAACGACAGCAGTCCAGCAACCGGCGACCACCGTAATCAACCACCATACCACCGTCGTTTGACACCAAATCTAACCGGAATCCGAACACGGGTATGTTTCTTTGTTATTTTGATGATTTTGGTTGATATTATAGGAGAAAAAAAGGTAATAAAGTTCTTAAATAGGTTTGAAATTTTGTGTGTTTTGACGTTGTTTATGGTTGTTTAGATGATTTTTAGGGTGATTATGTTGTTTAAATATTTTTAGGATGATCTTGTTGTTTATATATTTTTAGGGTGATTACAACTTACGTTATGATTTCTAGGGCTTGAATAGTTGAAAATTAAACTTAAAATTGAAACATTATGTTATGGAGCGATAAACTTATGTTATATAGAGAAAGAATTGCTTAAAAATTAGTTTTAGATGATGTTTTGAATAGATTTCAAAAAATGAAAACCCGTAGGGCGTCGACGTTTTAATTATGTTTGTAACAAGGTTTCATATGTTTTTGATGATTATATAAATTTAGTTTGATGTTCATTGACCCGACCCGACCAGATACGAACCGATTTTTTTACTTATATACCTAGGGGTCTAAAATTTTTAAAAATGTTCCGCACCCCCATGGAAAAATTCCTGAGTCCGTCACTGAATTTTGTTACGAAATGTCGAGCAGCAAAATACTATCAAAAAGTTTATATTCATCACTTTCTATGATATTCTTGTACGTAAAAGCCCAGCCATCCATACCGACACGTTCTTTTCATCTTTTGTTATTTACGTTTTTTAGTATACTCTATCAATCATAATAAATTTGTAATTAACTTTTATATGTTTTTAATAAAATATTATTCACAAATCAATTAATAATTATAGTTGCACTAGTCTTAATTAGATACAATTGTAATAAGACCATGTGTAGTGGTAAGTTGTTATAATGCCCCGACCATGGGGCATTATCCGACACGTGACATCCTAGTCACACTTGGACATTATAGCAAAAGTGGCGTAGTGGGGCATTATGCCAATAACCCCCAATAACGCCCATATTATTTTTAATAAAAAAAAAAGCACACCACATACACACGAATTTCAACCACTTTCAAAAGGTGTCAGAGACATGTGGGTAAAAGTGATTGGTGGGTCAACAATTAAACAAACCAATTCAGCGTTTTAAATATAACGCCAAAAACAATTTTTTTCCAAAAAAACGCTGTATAACTCCTGCTGTAGTGGGGAGGGGGCGTTTTAGGGCGTTTTTTTTCAATTTTTTGTAAAAATAACGCCCCACTACGGGTGGTCTAATAGTTCTTAAAAAGGTGAACAAACGCCTTAATCGAATTAGATGGGTCTTTACTTTAGAAATCAATTTTATATTTGTATTTACAGTGTTAATAATTAAAGAGTAAAAATGTGTTACTTTTTTCATTATTAATAGCAGAGCCGTTCTTGAGAACTCTAAAAAAAATTTAGGCATCAGACGACAAAAAAAATAAGCCTAAAATTGTGGTTAAAGATAAATGGATTAAGAAAAATAAAATCTTGGACATGGTGCCAAGACTTCTTACATTATCTTGAGAAAGTTTTTTTCGGTCAATCATCAACACTTTTTTGCATAATAAGTGGATGCATATGTTAAATATATAATTCAGATTATATATAAAAACTTATAGAAACCTTTCGGACCCTTTAAAAATTTAGGCCTCGAGTGACGGCACGGTTGACCGGCCCTGATTAATTGCTATACGTTTAAATTTAGCATGCTATAAAAGTTACCGATATCTCAAATATCAATCTTTGACTAATATTCAATATTTTACCGTATTAACTACTTGGAAATATACATTATTGTTTTTCTAGAAAAGAAAATTTTCAAAATGAATTCAAATTTCTTCAAAATATAGCCTAAACCTCATATATTATAATATTTAATGAATTTCATGTTTGGACAGGTGTATTCTCAACCACAAAACCATGGGTTGAAAAGTAAGCCAAAACCAGATGAACCCACAACCTTCATGCCATTTCTTGAATAACAATTTATGACCACCACCACCCCCACCCCCACATATATAAACAAACTCACAGATAAACTCTACAAATAAAACCTTTTCTTATTTAGAAAAAAAAAAAAGAAAAAGAAATACCCAACCCAAAATCATCATCCTCATCATCTCTCTACCCCCAAATCAAATTCCTCAAACACATCAAAAACCTTAAACAACAAAACCAACCCCTGTTTACAAGATGCTTCACATGTTCTTTGCAGTTGCGTTTTCAGCAGTGCCGTTGACTTTGTATGTTCCGCCAATCAGAAGCTTGAATCTTTTTATGCAAACGATGGAGGAGATATGGAGGGAATCTAGCGGCTATACTCATAGGGTTTACCCTAGAGTTCGGTATGCGTTTCGTAGGTTGTTGGATTGTATGCTCTGCAACACCGCACGTTAATTTGACATAAGTCTTAACGCCTGTTTGTTTTGTACATATTTCTGCTGCTTTCTTGTTTATGGTTTGTTTCTGTTTGTTGACAATAGTTTGCGGGATTATCTGATCTTGAGTTTTTTTTTTTTTTTTCCTTTTTGTTTTTGTAAGATTTACGGTTAATAAACTTGACTAATTTTCTCTTTGTTCCCGCTTTTGATGTAAGTTAATAATCGATTTGGTTTGTTATATAAATAGGGTTAGAGCTTATGATCTTGTTTGATTTAGAAAATAGATATGGATTATTATTAGTGATGTTTATCTAAGATGGAAATTTGGGACTCATCTTGATTAGTGTTCAAATTCGGCAACACAATAAACCACCAACTTTGTTGTAGGGTTGAATCATGTTTCTTTGATTGCTTAAGAGGGGCTCGGGGCGCCCGACCCCCTAAACTTTTCGCTCAGTAATGTTATATATGTAGTTTTCGTATAGAAATTTTTGGGTTTATACGTTTTCGACCCCCCGGTTAGAAATTTTGGGTATATACGTTTTCGGCCCTCCGTCTTCGTTGTCAAGCTTCGTCACTGGTGCTAACCAGTGTTTTGAAAACCAGACCTGTCGTTAAACCGACAACTTTACTTGCTCAGAGGTTGTGATCTGACTGAGTGTTGTTATGGTCAAAAGATTGGTGCTAACCACTTGAAGCTTTGGCACACTACTTTTTATATATCAACAAAAGCCAGCCAAAAGTTGAGCAATAGTATGCATTGATAAGTGATGATGACACATATAACTTTGTAGCTAGACGATATGTAACACGTTAAAATTTCTTTTACCAGTGTGAGAACGTCAGTCCGCTACTGATTGTCAGGCTATAGCCTACATGGGCGTGGTTCTCACGTATCATATGGGTTTTACTGTCATATCAGCGTCTTATCAGTTTTCATTTCCCATCACAACTGACAACTTCGTGTCAGTTGATTGGGGGAAATAGTTTCCACTACTCACATGGGTAAGTTTTATAAAAACTTTATTATTATTATTATTATTATTGAACGTTACTCTCGAAATGTGAAAGGGGGAGACCCGAGAGCAGAGCAAGTCCACGCCGGAGTCTCATGGTTTGTGAGCCACACGTGACGCAGTGGTAACCAGGTCCACGCCAAAGTCTCACAGTTGTGAACCACACCTAGGGGGAATAGTGACTCACGTGTGGCTCCGTGGTGACCAAGCCGGATGGTCTAAGTAACCTGGTAACCTTGTCTTCAATCAGACAGTGTGCCAATCACGTTAATTTCTAAATGGAGTCCATACGGGTAAAGGTTGTGAGATAACATTTTTAAATGTACGTGGTTTTTAGTTTATATTATTATAAGATAAAAAATACAATTTAAACCACCAGCCCCAATTATTAACAAGTCCATCATGACAACACAAACTAGATAAGGACAATAATTAAATCTATGATGAAACAATATATGCCATATCATCACATCACACCAAACCAAATTTTGTAACATAAAACCACTAGTTAAACTAGGGCTGGCAATAGGTAACATGATAAGACACGATAACAGAAAAATACACCATGTGATTTTTTACGTTTTTAAAAATAATCAAAATTTGAAAGCTATGATCCATTATTTCTCCTTCTAGGTGCATAAAATATACATCTGTCTTATAGACATTGGATATAAAGTAGTTAAACGAGTCGTATTCATGTTTAAAATTTTTGTTGTTCGCGTTATCAGATACCTGTTAAACCTGCTAAGACACAATTTGCCAGCCCTAAGTTAAACATAACTTATGGAAACAAAATATTATAACAATTATAACGTTATCAGGAAAAAAAACATGATAATCATAATTAGTTTGGCTTCTTCTAAACCTTCACATTAAGCTCGTTTAACTACTTCATGAAAGGTCTACTCATCCAATTTGACTCATCTAAAAAGCACATCTAATGATAACTTATTGAATAAAAATTACTTTCTTAAAGGGACTTGAAAAAAACTTTTGGGTTGTACTCTCTTGGTATAAAAAAGTTTACAGCCCATAATTGTTGAAAAACCTTATGGAAATGCTTTTCCTATATTTTTTAAATCTATAAATTATAATAAACTAGATGGAACCCTCCGCCGCGTTGCGGCCGGGGCTTACAAATTAAGGCGCAATGGAAGCCCAATGTTAGATATCATTAGACATTAACCATGTCAAACCTATGACATTTCAAAATAAAAAAAAATCAATGAAGTTGAATCATAACATACAGGCATGTTTCATAAGGAAAACAGCGTGCCGGAGATTAGTAATGTATCAGTGAAAACCACTGAGCCGGCGTTAGCCTGGGTGGAAACCTCACCGAAGAGCAAAACTTGACTGGAACTTCTTTGGAAAACTGAAGGTCGCCAGAACCCTATTCAAATTACAAAAAAAAAAAATGCTTTATATAAAAGTAATCAAAAGTTAATAACAGCAAACTGCCATGATGCATAATTATCATATTAGAAGTCTCAAGCAATCAATTCTAACTTTTGAGGCAAAAACACAAAGTTATAACTAAAGCCCAGATTGCGTGATATTTTAGTGGTTGGATCACTTTCATCCAAGTATTTGTTTTACCCAACTGATTTAGACATTTGTGTTGATACCTGCTTTAGCCCATTGAGCTATAGTTTGTTATATAAATATTCTTTTTTTCCAAAATCTCTGTCATTTCTAAAAAAAAATAAAAATAGACCAAATCATGTCATATTATCTAACTATCAACTCATTCCAAAAAATCATCAAATTAAGTACTCGAAAGTTGCTTCATCAACGGTGTTGGCATAAGCCCTTCCAGCTATAACCACTCCAATGGTGGCTCCTAAAAGTAACCTTCCCTACATTTTGGAAATAAGTAAATTCAAAACTCTAAATCCATACAAATTCAAATAATCTAAAAGCTGTAAAAATTCATCATTTATCTATCAAAACATTAGACAGGAACTTATTTTCCTAAAATTAATTATCTTCCAAAGCATCAAAGTATTCCATCATCTAACATAAAGCTAAATCAAAAGTGAAAAGTATTTAAATTTTTATAAAAAGGTTACCTTAGAATGAGAAAGTTTGGGTTTAACAATAGAGGTTGAGGCTGAAGAAGTATAATATCTTGCTGTAGCAACCATTGATTTCAACTTTTGATTCAAACCTCAACCTCTTGTATGCATATCTAAAGAGCTTATGCGTACCTGAAATCAATGAAATTGTAACGAACCATTGAAATTATCGTCTTCTTTTATGCATACCTGAAATAGAAGTTCACACAAAACTCAAACCTAAAGAAAATCCCAAATGTGAAGAAACCCAAGATTCTCGAACAGGCCCTACAGATGAAAACTGAGTTTATGAGAAATCATGAACAAAAACTAAAATACAAACCACATACCCTCAGGCCCTTTTTAGATCTCTTCGTAGCACAGTCTCTGACCCGAATCATCTTTTCTTCTTTTCGCAGTCGCAACCCAGTACGTAACCAGTTTCTAGACTGAATCGCCAGCAATATTATACTGAAAACCTGTAAGGCAAACCCGTCGCCGCCGCTAGCTTCACAACAACCACCACCGTCAGCCGCGAGGCATATCTCACATGCCTATACATCTCTCTCTCCCTCTATCTAATGGAATCCAAAGCGGTGGTGGGACACGTAAAGAAACACGTGTCAAGAGCAAATCAAATTACAAACCCAAAAACTTAAAGTACAATAAATAACTACTTGGAAAACTGGTATTGCAAGAAGTACAACTCGCGGTGATGTTAACCCGATGCCACCGATTTAGCTTAACAATACAGTATGCTCTAACCCCAAAAAGATATACATACAATATATATGTATACTTATATGCACATGCAGACAAGTATGAAGTAATTTATAGTTTCTCTTGGGTATGATACTCCAAATAGTTAAACAGCAACACAGCAAAAGCCTATTTTTTAACCCAAATAACCCAACACAAATCCAATTAAACCACACAAAATTCACATATGAGTTGCCCATTATAAATTCTTAACAAAATAGTAGTTTCCAACACTGTACATGTTTTCTTTTTTTCTAATCAAATGAGCCATTATTGCACCAAGATGTATTAATTTACAACTTAGCAAAAAAGTTGGGTTTTTAGTTGGGGGATACTGAAAAACAAATCGTTGACAATTGATGCTGATGTCCTAGATTGAGATGACTTGCAAAACAAAAGTTAAATCATAAGCTTACCTGGTAAGTGGTAACTACTATCTCATACTATTCGCGATTGTCAACAGTAAAGGAAATAGCATGACTGAATACATTTGCATCGTAAATAATACTTCGTCAATTGACATTGCTGAACCAAAAGACATAGCATAACTGAGTACTCAGCTCCTTACATTTAACAACAAACGTCGTTCCGTCTGTTTTCCTTTGCGCCTTATATATTCTGCCATAACCACCTGTTTATTCATTAGTGAACCATAAAACTAACGTAAAATTTGTCATATAACTGCCAAATAAAAGAAGCATTTTCACAAACATCTAGCGTGCGTACACTTTCTGAGTACCAAAATCCCAAAAATTCATTCTAAAACGCTGAATAACAATTAGAGCAAGTCCAAAAGCATTGCATTGTTTCTTTACATGAAAATAAAAGCAAAAACAAATAAAAAATACCAACAAACCAATACACAATAGATCTGAAATCGATTTAGTAAACAAAAACCCTTAAAACAATCATTGGATCAAGAATGAAGACATACCATCCGAATATTCAAAAGAAAACAAATAAAACTGGCAGCGAAAACATTAGACATATTAATACTTAATATTGACAAATGATTGCAAAAATCGATACCTTGCATATATTTGGGCCGGCGTTTGGTTCATCGGAAACGCATCTGATTTACCGGAAAGTGGCCGGAACCCTAGCGTCCTACCAGAACCGGCCAGGACCACCGTGAACCCTAGAATCGTCAGAGAACACCATCACCGCCATTGAATGTTTGTAGTGGTGACGCACAATAGGTAATCGCAGAGATATGGTGCCCTTGATTGTACCCTAATTCACTCCAAAACAGAGCATCATCTTGCCAATATCATGCGATTGAAGGGAGAACAGAGATATTAGTGGTGGTAATGACTGGAAGATGTAGGTGAAGATAACCTAGAAACCGGAACTGTTCCTAAGGCCTTTCATCAATTGTTATTATATAAAATTAAAATCATCTTAAGGTATATGGATTTCTTATAAACATCTAATTGCCACGTGACAATGTATAGTGAGACATTGACTAAATTTGTGCGCTAAAAAAAACAAAGGTGTTCAAGACTTTTTTTTCTCCCATACTATTAAATCCCGTATCATCTATTGTGTCAATTAAAAGTGAGTTTCCTAAAGTACTAATCTGTTTCCTTTCAAAAATCTTTTAAACCTTAAATCCAATTACATGTTCCACTTTTGTATGCTTAGATCATTCTCACAATCAAATTCGAGTTTCCAGTATTACTAATCCGTTTCCTTTCAATCTTTTTTTCTTTTAAACCTTAAATCCAATTACTTGTTTACTTAACAACTTAATATATGTCGTTTGTTATATCTAATAAATTAATAAAAAACATAAATGAATTATTCCAATTCTTGGCTTCTTAAGATGTGGTAGATCTTCCACAAGATCATACCGAAGCCAGAAATGTATGTCTTTATCACGTAGCTCCGTAAGGACGTTTTCGTCAAAACTAACCCGACAGGCGCGCCTTTTATGTGGACACGCGATATTGCATGGCCCATGGCCGTCATGCTTCAAGATCATAGAATATAATTCCAATTAAAAAAAATATATTCTTTATACAACCCGTGTTCTTAAACTAGTTACACTTATACAAGGAACGAGTTATATGGTAAACCAACCCAAATACACACCCAACGGCAAACACTACGTTTCATTTGTAAATGACATTAAATATGGATATAAGTTTACTATTACAATAGGGCAAATACCATAAAAAACCAATATACTTTCTATTTTTTCTCACAAAAGTCCCTCAACTTTTTTTTTGCATATAAAAGTCCCTTAACTTGTTAAATTTGAACATTATGGTGAAAATTTTAAAAAAGGAGAACTGGCAACCGGTTGTCCCGGTATCCGAAAACCGGATTATCCGATCTTGAACACCCCTAACATCAGCAATAAATAGGCTATTATAACTTATTTTTTACATTATTTTTTATGTTATTATTTAAATGAGGTGTGTATTTTATGATATAATTATAACTTAAAAAGAGAAATTAACATAGATTTTATAATTTAAATATGATATTATTATATACATTTATGTTTTTAAGTAAATAATTTTAATATATAAATTTCAGAAAAAAAATTAAAAAATTTGGGTTAAACGGGTCGTGTTCAGGTCAACCCATGAAACTTCGGGTCGTGTTCGGGTTCATATGTATGATACGATTTTCGGGTCGGGTTCGGGTTCATGTAAAATTTTCGGGTTCGGGTCGGGTTGAACCCGCCAACCCGCGAACACGACCCGTTTAGCACCCCTAATTATAAGTCATTTCACCATAATGTTCAAATTTAACAAGTTAAGGGACTTTTATATGCAAACAAAAAGTTGAGGGACTTTTGTGAGAAAAAATAGAAAGTATATTGGTTTTTTATGGTATTTCCCCATTACAATACTTAGAAAGATGTGAAACAACTAAATAAACAATTTTCAATATTACTCTATAGCTGATTAGTGAAGGAGGTTGTAGGTTTTTACGAAAATAAGAAGATAATCAAGAAAAGACTACTTCAATGCAAGCAATTAGACATCCCCAATAAGGGGTCTTTGATATGTTTTTTTTTTTTCGGTCCATGTGGCATTTTTTATCATTTTTATTATTGTGGCATATGTTTTTTGGTTGTGTATTTACACTATTTAGCCATTAGTTCTTCTAAAAAACGTTGGAAAAACAATTTTTTGTGGGCCCTTATGGAATATAAACATAAATTACGTTTTTGGCCCCTGTGATTATATCAGTTTTACTATATTGACCCAAAATAAGAATTTTTAACAGATCTGCCCACATGGTCCCTATAACTAACCGTTTTGGCCCCTAAATCTAATCAAACCCCAACTCAGGTTAATTTCTTGGTCTCATGGGTAGCACATGATGTCTAAATTGGTCATTTTACCTCCCCCTAAAATGTCTGTATAAATAAAACTCTAAATCCTTATTTTTTTCACTTCATCTTCTTCATTAAATCATCTTCTTCTTCGAGCTTTTCAGCAATGGTCTTTCCTGCATCTTCGTTAATTCCACCTTTTTCTTGGTGTTTGTGTACAAGATCAGGTTAACATCTTAAAAAGTCATGATTTTTGATAGTGATGATGACAATAAAGAAAATGAACAATGTGGGTCTTTCTTGATTTTGACCAGAGAAAAAGCCACTTTGAAGGTTGAATCTGTACGTGTCAATGCGAGATACTCATGGGTTATTGTTCTTTTTATGTGATTCATCTTCCATTTGGTTAGATTTTGGGGATTTTTATGTTATTTTGCTGTAAAAGATTAGTTTTTTAAAGGGTATTTTTTAGTGCACACCAAGTGTTTGTGAAAATGCCTATGTACCAGCATCATTCAACTGGTGGGCATGTTTTAGATCTGGAAACTACTGTGAAAGATGGCATTTTGGGTGGGGGGTGGGGGGGGGGGGGGGTTGGGTGTGGTGACGTCACTGGACCAGAAATGGGAAAATGGATCTGAAGAAGATGATTGAACATCTTGACTCAGTTGAGGTCCCATCTGTGTTCATATGTCCAATCTCATTAGAACCAATGCAAGATCCAGTGACCCTTTGTACAGGACAGACTTATGAACGGTCCAACATCCTCAAATGGTTCTCATTAGGCCACTTCACTTGCCCCACAACAATGCAAGAGCTTTGGGATGACTCACTCACACCAAACTCAACACTCAGCCATTTGATCCACACTTGGTTTTCTGATGGAGGGTGCGAAACTCGAGTGTTAACATGCTTAATTTGTGTGATTTATTGTTGTTTATATGATTACATGCCGTGAATTAGATAACTACGAGTATTTGTGATCTTACAGGTTAAACGGCTAAATTCGGTAAAGTTATGGTTTGAGGATGTGACTTACGGATGGGTCTTGAAACTTAGAATTGAGGAAGAGTGCAAAGTATAACCTACAATAATGTGGTAGCTATTCATTCATATGGAGAGAGAGACATTAATTAATTAATTAATTAATTAATTAAGTAATGATTCTTTGAAGGCAATATACATACACACGCATACAATTGTGTGTAGAGAAAAAGAGTTAATTAGTCAACATCATCATTAATAAGATTGAGGGAAGAGGACATGTGCAGACAATTGGAGCTTTGACTTTGTGAGGACAACATCACCTCAATTTGAACATCATAGTGGCGGCTAGGGGACTTTTTAGGATTATTGGGGGTTCTAGCATGCACAGTGATAGTTCATGTTGACTTTTGCTCCAATTTGCATAAGGGTACTCGGGGCGCTCCCCTAAGAGGGGAGTCCCCTCTCTTACGCACACCCAATCCTCGTGTGCCACGTCAACTCCTCTCTTAAACTCCCCTAACACCCCAATTTGATGGCGCCACTCCCCTCTTAACTCCCCTTGTTTTTTTATTCAAAAAAAAAAAAGAAAAGAAAATGTTTGATTGGTCTAAATTGCGGCTGGCCCCACCATCACACCTCTCCCTCTTCGGTGCCTCCTCCCCCAATTCACTCCCCTAAACCATTCACCTAAGGGATGGCGGCGGTGTTCCCCTTAGGTGAATGGGGTCACCGAATGGACTCCCCGCATGTGCCCCGAGTACCCTAAGAGAAACAGCAACATGCAATTGTGGTTCATGGCTTACGGATTTCAAGAAATAAACTTAGGAATAAAAAGGAGGTTGCACGTGTGTTTGGTTGGTGGATCGATTTTTGGGCCCAACATCATCAATATCACGTCCTCATTATCGAATTTTGGGCAGCAACTTTATTATACTTTGGGCTCTCAAAAACACACTCCTGGGCCCTCGACAATGGGCAGCAATACAAGATATCTTGGGCTTCGAAAGTCAGCAGCAACATCACGAATTTTGGGAGGAAATAATGATAACTGTTGGGCTCTACTTGATCATTACGACGGAAGGGGGTAGCGACGATCTCGACTTTTAGCAGCCGTATGCCATCCTCTTTGGCTCCTTCATCATCTCAACTTTTCATCAATCATTACATCATCATGTCTTCAACTTCGGATCAAGCTAGTGCGGATTGTTCGAACGTCATGAGCGGCTAGACGTCCAGTGAACACTCCGGGTGATGATTCTTGTATTTCACTTTTAATTTAGTTCTGTTTGTTTGAGAATTAGATTGTAATTAGGTGTTGACCGAATTGCATTCACATATATATATATATATATATATATATATATATACAATTTGTGTGACAGACAAATCCTGGTGATAACCAAAGAGACGTATTTATGTTGAATCTAATTGTGCCTTTGCTGATTGAATAATTATTTATGCTTGCGGTTAATATCTCTCTGATCAATTGGTATTATGCTAGGATCTTGTATAAGTAATTGGTTTATGTGACAGATTTGCCATTTAATCAGTGGCATCCAAATAAACAATAATTAGATTATTAGGTGTTTACAGAATCTGAATCCCGGAGTGGTCACGTTCCTATCATTGTTTTCTCATTTTCACAATACTTATTCATAAAAATTACAAAAAATAGATAAACTAGCAAATTTCATAAAGTAAGTTTAGATTAGTTAAATGGTATTACACTGACCACATGCTCCTCTGGATTCGATACCTGACTTACCCTGTCTATAGGTAATTTTAGGTTTTTGCATAGACCCGACGACAGTCTATCATTTTCCCAGAAGTATTTAGCTATGAAATTAGGGTTTTGAATGAAAGCTCGAAGAAGAAGATGATTTAATGAAGAAGATGAAGTGAAAAAATAAGGATTTAGGGTTTTATTTATACATACATTTTAAGGGGAGGTAAAATGACCAATTTAGACATCATGTGCTACCCATGTGACCAACAAATTAACCTGAGTTGGGGTTTGGTTAGATTTAGGAGCCAAAACGGTTAGTTATAAGGACCACATGGGCAGATCTGTTAAAAATTCTTATTTTGGGCCAATATAGTAAAACTGATATAACCACAGGGGCCAAAAACGTAATTTACTCTATAAATATATTATGGAGAGAGAATTAGTGGTGGGTCATATTAACTTTCTTTTATAAAATATACGAAGAGGGTAATAAATTAATGACTAAAAATAAGAAAAAGATAATGATGTGGCAGTGCTTTTTGTTTTATTTATTGAGTTAGTTTTTAATGTTTTTGAAGAATGAGGTTTTTATGAACTGTCGGCTGACTAGGCATGTTTTTATACGTTTTTGTGTTTCCTTATTGTGGGTGCTCTTAAAACATTGCTAATCTATACCTAATAAATAACTAACTTGTTGCATCATGTGTTGTAATGTTGTGAGCAAATAACTTTATTTTTCCTATTTCTCTTATTTCACTATTTCTACTTAATTTAAAAAATTAATTAAAAAATTCAGTAATAACTTATCTCAAATATCGTTTTATAATTTTAAATCTTCATTGCTAAATATTTAATACTTTTATATTTAACTCATGTAATATACACCTAGTAATAAAATGAAACAAACTAGGTTGTTCCCACCCGCGCGTTGCGGCGGGAACTAACCATTTTAATGTGATTAAAATCTTGGTTATTAATAAAGATTTATGGTTTGGTTAAAAGTTCACAACACCCTTAACATAAATTGTTTATAAAACTTAGAACTAAATACATATACAATTCAGCAACGGCGGAAACACATAGAATTGTATAAATACATCACTTGACTTCCCGAAAATAGTATAACTGAAAAAAAATTAGTTAAGATCAAATCATTATATTTTTTTTTCAGTTCAGTAAGTTTCTGTTTTGCCATCCTACAAAACTATTAAGATCAAATGATAATATAAATAAGCGGATAAAAATAAATAGCAATGAATAGAAACATTATAAGTTGTTTTTCAATTTAGAAAAAAAAAATGCGAACATTTAACATTATTTTACTTTTTCAAAACCCAAGTATGTATTTTCCAAAAAAAAAATTCCATGATTTAAACTCTACTATAAATTGTAAACATCATGTTTATTATTTTTAGAATAACTAGGATTGCGACCCGCCGCAATGCGGCGGGGATTCTTTAGTTATAACTAAGTCAATCTAGGACCCGTACGTTATGTTAAACCTGTCAAACGGGGGAAAATAGACGATGTAAAAACGTTCACCCAAACACGCACGTTGCGTCGTGTTAACTAACAAAATTTAGAACGAAACGTAAAACCGTTAAACCAAAGACGCACGTTGCGATGTGTTAAGTCACAAAATTTAGAACCAAGCATAAAGCGAAAAATTTGCGGAAAATGAAAACTATAAAGGATCAAAGTTGAAAGTAAAAAAAGTTGTGAGCATAGATTGTAAAAGATAAAAAGTTTTGGGTTAAAAGTAATTTATGAATTACTTTTGGGTGAAAAGTAAAAAAATCAATTTTTTTTGGAAAACCCCCAAAGCCAACGTTACCACAACCATATGCATAACCATTTTTTCTTTGAAAACTCCTCAAAGCACACCCCGCATTGCGGTGGGGTGTAAAACGGTGTGTCAAATAGTACTAATGTCACACAACCGTCATCTACCACCAACACTGACTCGACCTACGATATGCGTGTTGCGACAAACCTGTCAATTATGGAAAAATAGAGGTAAAAACGTTGAATAACACATGCACGTTGCGTCGTATTAACTCAAAAAATTTAGAACTATACGTAAAACGAAAATTTGCAAAAGATGAAAAGTACAAGTGACAAAAGTTGCGAAGTTAAATTGCAAATAATGAAAAGTTTTGGGTTAAAGTTAAAAAAACAAATTATGTAGGGTTAAAATCGGAAAATATAAAAACCTTTTGTTTAAAAGTAAAAAATCAACTTTTTTTAAAAAAAAACTCACAAAGCACAATGTACAAGTGCTTATGCACAAAAAACTTGCAAACTTATATATGGAATAATACCCATTTTTTATTCCCTGTTTATTTATATTTATATCAAACTAAACAAACAAACCATAAGCTTAAAAATCTCAGCCGCACATATGCATTTATATTCATCTTATCCCTGAATGTTTCGGAAGACAAAAGATCGGTCCTAATTTTACCGTTGAGTACTTGAGTGCATATCTACGACCTCCCTAAACCATCAAAGCTTCAACCATCTCTCTCTACACGATTTTCTCTCTCTAAACACAAACTATCACCACCATCGTCCGGCAGTCTACTCCGCCGCCGCATGAACACGCCTAAACAATCTTCAACAGTCTCTAACTCATCTGGATTTGAGCGTTAGTGGTTAGAAGAGGAATGAACAACCAGGAATCAGAACTGAAATGCTTGAATCTTACTGCAATTTTCCAGAATTACGCACATGCAAATAGATCGGCTACCAGCACCACGGTTGCCTTAGCTCGAAATCACCGACGGGCCTGTCCTCAGATCTCTCATTTCCGCTATTTCGGTTTCAAAGCATCACTTACCACCGTTTCCGGAGTATGGAAGCGGTGGATTGTTGTGGACGATGCTCGATTTAAATTTGGAGGAATCACCAGTTTCGCCAGAAGCGACTATCAGAATCCTGATTGATTCAATCAGAAGGTCCGAGATAATTGCCGGCAATGGTTGGAGGCCGGAATGCCTAATCAACCAATATTTGAGATGGATTTGAGAAATGCATGTTTATTAATTTAGTGGATGATGGATTTGAGAAATATGGTTTATTAACACAATGGATGGTAGCACCTGGCTTGTGTACAGGAGGTTTGGACAGTGACTAAGCATGACAAATGACGTGTGGATTGTTTTCCAGTGGTCAAATGATGTAAAGCCAGCAATGCTTCTACTATTCATTCCATTTCCTTTTTATCATAAACGAGTTTTTCAGACCCCGTGCGTTTCAACGGGGCGTCAAACTAAACAAAATATAGATGTATACACGTCAAACCACGCACGCGCGTTGCGTTGTGGGTTGTTAAATCGACAAACTGAGACCGAAACGTAAAACATTATCATAGAAAATAACAACTAAGAAGAAACGATAGCAACAAAACCTACTTAAAAAATATTGACATCAATACGACGATAAAAAGTGATAATTCTTAACACATCCAAATAAGCAAGCCGCACGGTTAAGTATACAAGTCTAAATATAAAAGTTAGATTTAATTATAAAGAAAAGAAAATAAGTAATTAAATGGATAACAAAATAAGAGATAAAGGAAAAATATAAGAAAAGGAAAAAATGACTAAATTATAAGGGGTGTAAGTAAATATAAAAATTTATGGATTCTAGTATAAAAGTAAATATTAGTTATATTTTAAATAATTAGTAAATATTATATGATGGTGTAAGAGGGAAAGTGGTAAAGAAAAAGCTAGAGAAAGAAGATGGCTTGGAGCCTTGGACCAATGGAAACAATCTAAATTGAATAGTAATTATGTGTGTGAGAGAAAAGTTATAAAATTATATAGGGGAAATAAATAGATAGATTCTTTACGTTCTAATTTGTTACTTTTGGCAATTAAAGCGTTTGTACTCTAGTGGTATCAAGATGTTTTGTAAGGTATTACTCTCTAACGATACCAATACTAAATAATGATAAGATTAACATGGACGATTGTGACACCTTAGGTAAATTCCACATTGGTCTTAGACATGAGAGATTCTTGGTTCATAAGACATTTCCCGCCTTTTAAATCACCAACGCGTTTTGTGCTTAGTCGGTTGTGGAGCACATGAAAACTCCACAGTTAAGCGTGCTCATGTGAGAGTAGTTATAAGTTATATGATGAACATTATGTTTATTTACATTTACAAACTTTGTTAACGATAGTTCACTATGATTGGTTGTTTTATTTCAAGCTTTATTTACATCTCTTATACTATTAATAATATACATTTTTAATTTCACCCCTTATACTATTAATAATATATTTTTAAACCCATTTACTTTGTTTTTTCACTAATAACATGAGTTCGTTAATTAAAAAAAATCCGAATACAACCGTGTTTAATTTTTGTATTCGACATTCCAATATAAATTTTATTGAAAACACAGTTGTATTCGAAATATAACACTTTCTTGGTAGCTTAGGCTATATGATAAAATCCTAAAGCGTTTGTACTCTAGTGGTATCAAGATGTTTTGTAAGGTATTACTCTGTAACGATACCAATACTTAATAATGATAAGATTAACATGGATGATTGTGACACCCTAGGCAAATCTCATATCGGTCGTGGACAAGAGAGATTCTTGGTTCATAAGATGAATGGTGTCGAGTCGGTAAACATGTTCGGCACTGATCGGTGACCACCGTGTAACACCCAATAAATATTAAACATATAAATGTGTGAATATATATATATATATATATAGGGAGGGGCTCATGCGAGAACTCCATTTATTGTGAGAACTAATGTGAACACAACCTAAAATAGCTAAAAAAACCTAACCCCCCCCCCCCTAAAAAAAAACTACCCCCCCCCCCCCAAGCTAAATGCTAAAAACTAAAACCCCCAAAAAACCTTAAAAAAACCTAAAAAAAAGCTAACCCCCCCCCCCCCAAAAAAAAAACCTAAACCCCCTCCCCCACCCCCCAAAAACCTAAACCCCCCCCCCCCCAAGCTAAAATGCTAAAAACTAAACCCCCCAAAAACCTAAAAAAATCAAAAAAAAATCTAATTTTTTTTTTATTTTTTTAATATTTTTTATGTTAAAATCGCTACTTTTCGAATCCAAAAAAAAATTAAAAAAAAAATTTTAACTTTTTTTTTTTGCTTCGAAAAGTAGCGATTTTAACATAAAAAATATTAAAAAAATCAAAAAAAAAAATTTGTGTGATTTTTAGCTATTTTTAGGCATTTTTGGTTGTGTTCACATTGGTTCTCGCGGTTCTCGCAATAAGAGGTGGTTCTCGCATGATCTTCTCCCTATATATATATATATATAAACATATTTGTGTATATGTACACAATTAATGGCATGTTAGTTATAAAAATATGAAATAAAAACTAGGAAAGTGTAACCTAGTTAACAATAAGAATTGATGAAAAAAAAAGAGAAAATATGAGATGGGTCTCTTTTTATAAAAACTTGAGTAGTTAAGGGACTAAAGTTGACAAAGCTGAAAAACTATATCTATAATAAATGAAACCATTGGGGGACACATGTCACCCCTTGGTTAAGCCACATCAGCCATCCACGTGGCATATCTCTGGTGCAAGTATTAGAGAAGCGTATGATGGAAGTTTTGGTGTACTAGGGAAGTTTTGTTGACTCTCTCTCTCTCAATCTTCAATAGCCTTATTTCGAAAACCCTACAGAAAAATCATCTGCATCCATAGACTCTCTCTCTCTCAATCTTCGTTCTTTAGAGATATAGGGTTTCTCCATCATCGATCATTTATCTGTCTTGATAATCAAATGTTTCATTACCATGGTTCATATCACAATTCGCAAGCAAGAAGGTTAGATTCTCCAATTTTTATTCATTTTTTCAATCGATAATCTTTATACGAATTGTAATAGATTATTCTTGAAGCCCTAACGTTGATTTAACATATATTGGTTCATCGATTAGGGTTTTTTTAAAAACCCAAACTTTTTCATCTAAATGATCTGTTGTTTCTTCTTGAATATGATGTTTTTATTTTTTGAATCTTATTTCATTTTTATTGAATCTGATTTCCTTTTCCTTGAATCTGATACTGGAAGCAGACGACGGCAACGAAGACTTTGTTATGTGTGAAGGTCGTAATCAATGTTGGTGATGGTGGTGTCGAGTGTTGACGTCACTGAACCCTAAATCACTAACAGAGACTATATTTAATCGATTGGTAAGATTAAATGGTTTTTAGTTTTAATTTATGCTTTCATTTGAATCAAGTATTAGATTTTCGGTTTTCGGTTTTCTAATTAGGGCTTATTTAAGGTCGTGATTACTTATATTGTGCGGGGCTTTGGTTCTTAGATTAGGGCTGAATGGATCTTGATTTAATGATATATTTTTGACCTTATGATTTTTATGTGCTAGGTGACTTATGGTCGGGTTCTTATTAACAAACACACTGACTAGAGCGGGTACATCGATGTTGATGTCAACGATTGTTCAATCATTGATGATGAAGGTAAGTTGTTCATTGCAGTTTTTCAATTGTATGACCTGGATCTGGATATTTTACAATTTCAATTCCAAACTAAATCAAATTTTAAGGGCACAAACACTTCAGCGTTTAAGGAGGTAGAAGATGTCAAGGAAACGGCTTACTGGTGGGTTACCAAGAGATTCAAGATGCAGAGGTTAGCTTACGGTAACTGCATAAGTTTTGGTGCTATAAATTTTCATATGTAATATGTTTCCTGTTGCCTTTTCATTTAGTGAATGTAATGTTTTGGTGTATAGTGGGGTTCCTTAGCTTCTGGCTAAAGAGGGCCTTATGTTTTGGCTTTGAACAAATATCAAGGTTAAAAGATGAATATCGGCTTTTAAAGGTAATAAAAAGGGGCTTTATGTTCTTCGGTTTGCACTGTATCTTACTTGAGCAGATGAATGATCCGCATATGTTATTTGGACATAAATTTCTACAACAAACCGAGACTTTCATCTTTTGGGAAAAAATATTGGGAGTGTATCTCTTCTCTTCTTTTACTAAGTTCAGTATATGCATTTCTTGCTACTGAAGTTTTATGATATTTAGTAGTTTGTATTTATATAAATAGTCCTTGGTAAGGGAAGGGTAGTATGTTCTCAATACATGGTAAATGACCAAAGTTATTGCACGACTCTATACAAGTGACGTTGGTGATGCATCGCCTGCAAAGCCTGTTTTAATGAAAGGTGAGCATGGCTATCGAGGCTTAGTGCATGTTTGTCGTGCATTAGGATTTTTTTAATTGCCTACCTAATATTTTAGCTAATATGTCTGTTAAAAGATTATTGGTATCTATATATTTGGATCTTTTCTGTAACTCCTTATTGTTCCAGGTTCGTTTGATTGCTGCTAAAGGGACCAACAAACCAAGAGGATATGCTTTCATAGAGTACATGCATACATGTTATATGAAAGGTTTTATTCGTCATTTTTATATTTTCTCTGTCATTTTCTACTAGAGGTGGCAAAATGAGTGGGTTGGGCTACGGAACGAACATTTTTTATACGTGAATGAGTTGAAATTGCCACTTTTGGTTGCTATGTTGCTATTTTTAATTCATTTATATATCTGATGGTTGATTTGTATGATGATGGTGTATAGTTGTATATAAACAAGCGGATGGAAGGAAGCTTGATTCGAGAAGGGCGCTTGTGGACGTTGAACGTGGTTGAACTATTCCCAACTGGTGACCCCGTAAGCTTGGCGGGGGATTCGGAACAACCAGGGCTGGATGTGAATAATTTAATCCGAAGAACTCTGGGAGGTTAGTCGTTTCATCTTCCTTTTAAACCAAACACACCTGATTTCTGTCAACTGTAGATCTTTTACATATTTTCTAATACCCTATTTAAATTGTTAATCTGTTTTCTTTTTTTCTTACCGTCTAATATTTCCGCACTTCACAAACCCTTTGTTCTCACTGACGATTATGAATCTCCAGCATCAAGAGAAATCTTTTGACGCTGAGATACTCAACTTTATGGTAGTAACAAATGAACATATCTCTATTGCTCTCGGAACTAGCAATCCGTCTGCTCTGCATGAGACCGTACGTCAATATACTAAATACATATTTGTTTATATATAGTTAGTTATATACTAACATTATTTCCAATTAATAATTATTTTCTGTTTGGAATATAGGTTGTTGAGGTTCCAAATGTTAGCTGGGAGGATGTTGGGGACCTTGAGAATGTTAAGCGTGAGGTTCAAGAGGTAATGAAAATGTCGTCATTAGGTTTAACTAGTTCAGTCATAATTATACCGCGCTTCTGATTTTTTGTTTAATAAATGAAATAGACGGTGCAATATCCGGTGGAGCATCCAGAGAAGTTGAGGTGATGTTGAGGCGGTTCCAGTTATGGTCAACACAATCAAAATGGTTTTCATTTTTGCTTTAGTTTCTTAACCTTTTACTTTAGTTGGCTGGTGTTGTTGCTGTTGAAATTGCTGGAGGTCCTGAAGTTCCTTTCCATCCGGGAAGGGAGGTTATTTTTGTTTTGTTAACTTAATGTTACTAATGGGCTTCTTTGTTCGTATGATTTCTATAATGTTATGATTTTAACGTTCTATGTCCTAATTGGGTAACTTAAATTTGCTTCAGGACAAAGAAGAGCCCCAGTTGAAGGCGCCTTCCTGATGCAACTAAGGGTTAGTGAATCTGTTAACTCTGGACATTCATCTTGTGTATTGGAACATGATGATTATCTATTTATTTGATGTTTCTGGCTATTAAGCATTTGTCCCGTATTAAGATGTGTCATCTGTATGTGTTTCAGGAAACGACCATTTGAGGGATGTTTTTGTTAAGACCATGGGTCTTGACGACATTGACATTGTGACACTATCTTGTGGCCACACTCTGGTTGGTGTCGATAGTCACTACATTCATTTGAATTTGCTTGAGCAAAATTTTAACGTGTATTTTTTTATATAGGGAGCTGCCCACAAGGAGCGATCTGGATTTGAGGGACCATGGACTTCCAATCCACTTATCTTCGACAATAGCTACTTCACGTAAGATTTAGTTTTGGGTTTATTGCAAATTTTAGTTTTTATACAAATTCTAATTTAGTTGTTGTAAACAGAGAGCTTCTTGCTGGTGAGAAAGAAGGTCTCCTCAAGCAACCTACCGACAAAGCTCTCTTTGAAGACCCTGTATTCCGACCTCTGGTTGAGAAATATGCTGCTGTGAGTACCTTTATAGCTTCAACCCTTGTATACTGCATTCTTGTATGTTTAGTTTCATTGTTGTTTTGAATCAGGATGAGGATGCTTTCTTTGCCGACTATGTCGTCTCCCACATGAAATGTAACACCCACCCCGTAACCCGGGTGATTGTGCACAATTGATACACTTACAGCGGAAACAAACTAAAATTTCATTAAAACTTATAATAGTCTGAGTACAACACTTTATTTATTTACAAACTTTTGGAAACTAAGAACTCCTTGATCTTCTAAAACTCCACAACTGTCAAGTAGTTCCTATAGCTTTCCTCATGACTCACCTGAGATAAGTATACTCAAAACGACATCAGATATATACTGGTGAGCTCATACTATACAATTTTTATAAAGACAGACCACGATTTACATTATATGCATACACAATATGGGCATGTGACCACATTATAGTCAGGTTGGGCCTCATTGAACCTTATAGGTCACATTTGACTTGTCCCAAACCACCGTACAAGAGACATACTGGTCCTCCAGCTGTGTCCCCCTACGGCCGTCACATAGGTATGAGTGTGTGTCGCTGGACCTTATAAGCACGAAGTGCCTGTGGGTACAACACCTTATTACCCTTCCCAGAGTGACACACCTCATTAAGCATAATAGGATCCCATATACCCCTACTGACACATGCATACTGCAACATTCTCATTATTACCAGTTATGGACGAGTATACTATCATAGTTTAAAAGACAAGTATGATGACTCACCTGATTAGCAATTGCTTAACAGCCGCTAGTACGACTGGGTTATGTCTCAAGGTCCTGACACAATTACATAATCCTAGGTTAGCTAATGGTACACCTAACTAGTCATTATCATGGTTGGATATTGGTTAGTGCTGCCTTGTTTAAGCATGGTTGATCAGTCTATGCTTAACTAAGGCTAGGCTACCCAATACCCGCCCGTGACAATAACCCTAGTACCTAAAAATAATACTAACATTACCACTACTACTAATAATAATATTACTAATAATAATAATACTCCTATTAACTACTAAAATTGAATAATAAATAACTAAATATAAACGTAAACGAGAGCATACCTTAAAACTATCTACGGCACATTGATGTAGAGTTTCCCTACTCCTGCTCCTACTCGCACTCCAAAAGCGACTATTAAGAACACCCAACGGGGTATCGTATACTCGGGATTCTCTATACTAGAGCGTTTCCATTAAAGAAACTGGTACCTAAACAAACTACTGAGACTCTTATTTAAAGCAAGCAAGCACCTCAAAACCCTTTCTGGTCGATGTGGGATTCAATTGACGTGCCTACCTGCCTGCTTGACCTGCTAGCTTGCTTGCTTATATATATATTAAGTCAGCTGCTTCACTCGTTTTTCTCGTATAACTTTTAAAATATGACGTTTTATAAAACGACGAATATGTCATTAGAACGAGCATATTTTTATCTACCTTTTTAACCTAAGTTTCATTAAAAAAGGAGTAAGGTCAAAAATAACATATTTAATTATTAATATTAAACGGTCTCATATATTAGCCAAGGCTTGTCAAGATATTTCACCTTTCACACAATCATCTTACTCGTTTAACAATATATGAAATATAAATTACATAATTCATATGTTTATAACCAATACATTAAGGTTCGGGGTATTACATCCTTCCCTCCTTACAAAAACTTCGTCCTCGAAATTTGTCATCACTTAAAAAGATGAGGGTACTTATCTTTTATTATGTTTTCTAATTCCCATGTAAAGTTGGGTCCATGACGTGCGTTCCACTTGACTTTGACTAACGGGATTTCCTTCTTGCGTAACTTTTTAACCTTCCTATCTTCGATTTATAGTGGTTCTTCAATGAAGTTGAGTTTGTTGTCAACCTGTACGTCTTCCAGGGGTAGGGCTTCGTCCACTAGGCACTTCCTTAAATTTGATACATGAAAAGTATTATGTATTCCTGCCAGCTGTTCAGGAAGTTTTAGCTGATAAGCCACTGGCCCTACTTTGGTTGTTACTTCAAACGGCCCAATGTATCGGGGTTTCAACTTTCCCTTCTTTCCAAACCGAATCACTCCTTTCAGAGGTGATACCTTAAGCATTACTGTATCCCCTAGTTGGAACTCTAGGGGTTTACGCCTCTGATCTGCATAACTCTTTTGTCGATCTTGAGCACTTTCATCCTTTCTTTTATTTGCTGGATCTTTTATGTGGTCTCCACAATGATTTCTGGTCCTGATAATTGACTTTCCCCTACTTCCGTCCAACAGATAGGAGTTCGGCACCTTCTTCTGTATAAAGCTTCATAAGGTGCAACTTTGATGCTAGCGTGATAGCTATTATTGTAGGCGAATTCGATGAGTGGTAGATGAGTGTCCCAACTTCCACCAAAATCAATTACACAAGCCCGAAGCATATCTTCTAATGTCTGAATTGTCCATTCACTATGTCCATCCGTCTGAGGATGATACGCAGTGCTTAGATTAAGCTTGGTTCCCAACTCTTGTTGGAAACTTTGCCAGAATTTAGATGTGAAACGACTATCTCTGTCTGATATGATCGATACAAGCACCCCATGTCGTGAGACTATTTCTTTGATGCAAATTTGAGCTAGCTTGTTCATCTTATAGTCCTCACGAATTGGCACGAAGTGTGCAGACTTTGTCAGTCTGTCCACTATTACCCAAATAGTATCATAACCGTGACTTGACCTTGGGAGCTTCGTGATAAAATCCTTGGTGATTTTCTCCCATTTCCTTTCTGGAATCTCTGGTTGTTGCAAGTATCCAGATGGTTTTTGATGTTCTGCCTTCACCTTAAGGCATGTAAGGCACTTTTCCATATAATGGGCAATAGATCGCTTCATTCCTGGCCACCAATAATCTCTCCTTAAATCCTTATACATCTTGTCACTGCCAGGGTCAATGGAATACTTAGACTTATGAGCTTCCTCTAAGATTGTATCCTGCAGTCCTCCAAAATTAGGAACCCATATCCTATTGTTGAACCTAAGGATATTATCATTTCCCATTGTCAGTAGCTCCAGTCTCCCAATCATTCTTTCTTTTACAATATGATTCTCTTTTAAGGCTTCTTGTTGTATATTCTTAACTTGATCTAAGAGACTAGTTTTAACCTCTATTCTGGTTGCACGAATTCTTATTGGTTGAGGTTTCTCTTTTCTACTTAGAGCATCTGCTACTATGTTTGCCTTACCTGGATGGTATTGGATCTTACAGTCGTAATCACTTAATAACTCCATCCATCGTCTCTGACGCATATTGAGCTCCTTCTGCTCAAATATATGTTTTAAACTTTTATGGTCACTATAGATAGTGCACTTTGTACCGTAAAGATAGTGCCTCCAAATTTTCAATGCGAACACTATGGCACCAAGTTCCAAATCATGGGTTGTGTAGTTCCATTCATGAATCTTCAACTGTCTAGAGGCGTAGGCAATCACTTTGCCTCTTTGCATGAGTACACATCCCATACCATAGTGAGATGCATCACAGTAGACGGCAAAATCTTTTATTCCCTCTGGAAGTGACAGTATTGGGGCGCTACATAACTGTAAGTCCCGTATAACCGGATCTTTCAATGATATCAAACAACACCAAGTTTGTGCGGAATCCAAACTTGATGTGATTCAAGATAAACCAAAAAGTATGAAAAACGAAGAACAAACCGAATCACTTTCAACACTTGCACACGATTCTATTACTTGAAAAGCAAAACCGTCTAGTACAAGTGCTCACCACCAAATCGCCTCTCTCTCTAGCTCTCTAGAAGTTGTAACAATGAAGTTCAAACCTAAAAACAAGTTGAAAACTTGTTTATATACATGGACAAGCCCACTTCCCTACATGGGCTTCCCTTGGGCCTGCTTGGCCCACATGGCCTAAAGCTTGGCCCAAATGACCTATAAAGGTCCACAACCTAACATAAACTAACCCGGTAAGACCCAGTTTATAACCATAGCTCGTTGTATTAATTTGATGCGTCAGTCTCACACTTTAGGGCCTAACAATCTCCCCCTAGACTGATGCCATCAAATTGTCTTCATAACATGAAATCAGCAACATCTTCAACGTAGTCTATGGTTGTCACTATGCTGCAGATGTTGTGGAAGTTCTTGACTTCTGAACTCTCAGCATTGGGTCTCTTTCTTCAGCTCTTGTGGTTAGCTTCATATCAGGATCTTGATCAGCATCTTCTTGAAAGTCTTTGTTAAAAAGAATGTGAGAGGAGGATTCTCAGCAGCTCTTTTCTTCTTCAATCTTTGTCTTTCAAACAGGTTCATGGTACTTATTCAAATGTACTTTCACTGTCAGACGGCGTTGCGTATCCGATTCTTCTGACTCAGGTACATCTTGTTGTTGTGCTGATCCATGCTTCGTCAACAGCTAACAGCATCTCAGTCTTCAACAACCCCTGTTCTTGATTGAAATCAAGTTCTGCACATACTCACAAACTTATAAGCAAACATTTCTTATGCAACAGGGAGAGTACCATATGAACACTAGGTACAACCAAGTACTTATACTCAGATTTCACAATTTAAATTCTTTTAACTTTTGATGATCAGTCAAATCTTCAAGAACGGTTACATTTTTAATTTTAAGAAAAACAAATAAGCACTCTATTTTTGAATTTTTTATTTTATAGAAAAGCAAGACACTATTTTTGTATTTTTTAAATATTAAGAACTAGAAACAAATAAAAATATAAAATATAAACAACTACCATAATATACAATTACAATTGCAATGGGATCAAAATTCGTTCTCAGGCAGACTAAGGAACACTTTTCAGTACGAGCCTAATCAAACTGGTCTATGCGATTGCCAATATGTTTGTCCACTTAAACTTTAACGCTCAACTTTCAAATTTTTAACTTCGTGATATGCTTAAGGTAATATTATACTATTATACCCGTGTGTCCCATTCCAAGACATACCCCCGCGATCAAGGTAAGCACAACAATTCATCGTAGCAGGTGAGTATACTGATGTCATCCTTTAAGATATCCTGACTGTGTCTATGTCTGCATATAATCTGTTTTATCATGTTTTGATTTCTTAACAATGAACACCCAAATAAATACTAATCAAATCCTGGAAATATAAACATCACACTCTACCATGCAAGTATCTTCCCTACCACATATTTCACAAGTCCAATCCAGATTTCTGAAATCTTAACTGGGAATAGGTTGAGAAGAGAACATAATAGATCTTTTGCAGAGATGGTATAATATACAGATCAAATGAGTTTTTCTCAGTTTGATATAGGTTTCTTGGGTTTCTTTTGGGCACTTGAGGGCCTCTTTCGGGTGTATTAGATCTATAGCGCGACAACGTACAGCTAGGTCAGCATGTATCTGGATGCAGCAGAAGCTGTCGTTGCCTAGCACCTCCAGGTCAGCATATATCTGGATGCAGCAGAGGAGGTACACGATTTTTTTCAGAGAAGATTTCAGAATCAGATCAAAATTGTGTGTATCGGGACAACATACAGACATTCAAATAGAAATGAGCTAATTCCAAATGATTTTCTTTCCTGGGGTCATGTACAATTTTAGTTCTGAACAGAAAGACAGCCAAGATATCCCCGGATGATTCAACAATATAAAGACCCGAAACCTCAGATGTTGGCTATCTATCAACGCAAGATTTAAGACCATAAAATCATACGCCGTTGGTATGTTACCCACATGGTACTCCCCCTAAAACATTACCTATATACAGCAAACTCTTTTTGTATTTTCTGAGTTTTCTCCTCCTAAACTCTATATCTATCTATATGTTCCTCTCCCCCCTAAATTTGTGCATAAATCTTGTATTTTTGCGCAAATTTACCATTTACTAGAGAAAGGACACAATATGTACAAAGTTATAAACTAAGAAAAGAGAAAAATATTTTTGCATAACCGTTCCGTCATTAGATTGAAGACTAATCAAATTCAAATCAAAGTACTGAATTTAAACGGTACCTTTTGCTGATCATTTCTTACTTCTCTAATCTCCTCCAAAGGAAACATATCATCTGTAAAAAAAATTTGAACTTTTTGCAACAGTGAAATGTTAGCCGTTTTTATCTCTGGAACAACCGCTATCAACATTCCAGAGATTGTCAACAGTTCCTCCTTGGTTGTTCCTGAAAGGTAAGGAGATTAGTAAGACATGGGTACCCAAGCCATCGTGGTCCTGGGATTTCCTGAAGCATCAAAATAAGACACTTCCTTTAAACATAAGTCCCCTTTAATTTCAAGGATTGAAGACTTTGCTGCTTTGGATTTGGGTTTCCAAATCAGTTTCGGTTTAACAAACATGTTTGTTGCCTTCGGTTGAGCAACTTTAGCTGATTCAAGGTTGTTAGTTTTAGAAAAACGTTTTTGTTCTTGAACAGCCTTGCGTTTGTTTTTAGCAGCGTTCCAATCCCCATCAGAAGGTTTAACCTTGGGATTCACATTCTTCATTGCCTTAGGTGAAGATACCTTCATTGGCTTAGAATGGTATTTATCCTTTGGTGTAACCCTCTGATTTTGAGCATAATACGGTTCATGGGAATGATATGTGCAGTTTCGAGCAATGTGACCAGCAATGCCGCAATTGAAGCATGTTTGTCTCTTCACGTAGAAAGCATTCTGATCAGCTGGATTTGCTCTTATGGGCCCTGAAGGACGAACCGTCCCTTTTTGTGCTTGTTTTCCTTGCACATTTCTTGCAAACGAGGATGAATTTGGATGTCTGTACTTGTCGTTTGCTGGGGCCTTCTGTGGTGGAGATTTCTTTTGATTCTTCTTGTTTTGTTTAGACTGCAAGTCTTGTTCAGAAATCTCACCAGTCTTTCCGAAAGCTTTGTTAGCACAGTCAAATGCATATTTCTCACATTTGCCATTAATGACTGGCTTAACGAAAGCATTTTTCACGTCACGGGTCTTTTGAGAACTATTGCTGCCCGTTGAGGACTGTGGAGAGCCTGATCGTCTGTGATGTTTAGGCTTCTTATTTCCGCGTCCTTTACATGCTCGCTTCGGCTCTTGTTGCTTGATCTGAACCTTTTCATCACTAACAGAAGGTTCAGATTGTTTAGCTTGCGCACTTGGAGCCTTGTTCACGTCAATCTTCTCTTCATCATTCATGTCATCAGCTTTGACAGAATCGGAGAGTTCTGGTTTGTTAGATGAAATACCAGAAACTTTAGCAGGAACTTCATCTGAAACATTTGACAAATTTTCAGCACAAGACGGTTCTGCACATGACGCCTTTGAGCTGAATCCACTAGAATCAACTGATTCCAATTTCTCAGAATCAGTTGCTTCAGATGATTCACATTTGGAATCAGATGGTTCAACTGGCTCATTCGTTTCATTTGTCGTTTCAGTCTTTGTTTCACAAGCATCAACGTTTTCGCCCAAACCGTCAGGCCTGAAATTAATCACAGAGTAAAAAACCGAGTTAAAAATATCACACGTCGAAATAGAGTCTTGATTAAGTTCATTTATTAAATTTTCATAAGAACCAGACTCTGATGCTTGTTCATCCCTAACTACATTTTCAACTGTTTAGGAGGAGAAAACTCAGAAAATACAAAAAGAGTTTGTTGTATATAGGTAATGTTTTAGGGGGAGTACCATGTGGGTAACATACCAACGGCGTATGATTTTATGGTCTTAAATCTTGCGTTGATAGATAGCCAACATCTGAGGTTTCGGGTCTTTATATTGTTGAATCATCCGGGGATATCTTGGCTGTCTTTCTGTTCAGAACTAAAATTGTACATGACCCCAGGAAAGAAAATCATTTGGAATTAGCTCATTTCTATTTGAATGTCTGTATGTTGTCCCGATACACACAATTTTGATCTGATTCTGAAATCTTCTCTGAAAAAAATCGTGTACCTCCTCTGCTGTTGATTGATGACTTATCAGTTTTAGGACCGTAAGCCATCTTGTCCTCATTCATCAATTCCTCCTCAGTCATGGGTAAATATGTGTAGTTGTCATTATATGGAGGAGGAACTTGATTGAAACCCAAACCACGCCCTTTATTTTCCTTGTATGCGAGCTGTTGATCACACAAGTTTTTGACCAATTTGCTGGAAGAATCATACTTTTTAATGTTAAGTTCGTTAATTTGATATCTTTCTCTGATATCTTCCAGTTCTTTGATCAAAATGCATACCTTCTCCTGTGCCTCTAAGAAATGGGCTGTTTTTACACTTACATCATCCTTAAGTTTGATGATGTCTTTTCGCTGAGCTTCAATTTTATCTTTATAAAGCTTTTCATTCTTTGATAAAGTAAAATTTTTATTTTTTATGTCGTTGTAGTCTTGAATCAACTCAGCGTTGTGTAACCGATATGCCTCATTTCTTTCTCTACACTCAGGAGTGCAAAAGACGGAAAGTATCTCTTCACGATCACGAGTAATTTCTTGAGCCAGGGGTTTGTTAAACATAAATGCTGAATTTTGTGTGGATGAGCAAACTGCAGCAGATGTGTTGCCTTGAGTAGACTGTTTGTCAGCATTGTCATATGATTTGATGATTGAGATCAGCTCATCCGGCTTCATTCTGTAACAATCGGTTGTCACTATTATCTGATTAACATTGGTAAACCAACTACAGTTTGCCTGATCTGGAATCTCTTTTATAGCATCCAGAAGCTTTCTGTTGCTCATGCGAGTAGACACCACCATCTCTGCCTTCTCCATTTTAGAGAGCAGTTCAGCAAACCGGCCTGTAAGTGCTTCTATAGATTCACCATATGAGTATCTGAATCCTTGGAGTTCCTGCTCAAGCACCTCTCTCTTAGAAGACATTTTAAGATGTGATCCCCCAAAAATGTGATCTTTTAACTTCAACACAAGCCCAAAGCGAGAACCTGTGTACTCGCTAACTCAAACCCTTAGCAATCGAATGAACCAGCTATCTGAACCGTACCTCAACAATCTGTCAAAAACCGTTATCACAAACAAACTCCCTTTTTTTTTAATTTAATTAGAAAGTAATTTTTTTTTAACTTTTACTTTTTATTTAATTAGAAAAGTATATAATTATTATTATTATAATTAATGATTGTGTAATGATGACAAAATGATTAATATATTAAAATCTAAACCTAAATAATCTAAGTTACTGTGTCTTCTTCTTCGTATTCAAACGTAACCCTAATCAGATTACAGCCGCCAAAACCAATAACAAACAAAGCACTTCCCCTGTTGCAAGTGGCGTCGACCGGAAGAGGGTGAACGAAGATGCTAAGTATGGTGATGACGATGAACGACGGCCGGAGTTGCAGGTTACGTCGGTGAACGATGATGTGACGATGGTAACTGGATGAAGAACGAAGATGATGAAGACGAAGGTGGTGTAGAGATAATGACAGAAACGTGATGATGTCGAGACGAACAGTAACCGGAGTTGCAGGTTTCCGGCAAGATACGATGTCGATGTCGATGATGGAGGTCACAACCTGTGGCTGTTGCTTGGTAGTTGCCGATGGGTTATGTCGGAGGTGACAATCACGTTCACCACACCAATTGATGGTGCACGGTGATGACGATAGCAACTCTAGAGCTAGAAGACAACAACTCGAAATCAGACTAAGGAACGTGGTTGCGAGTCGGACGAGTCGAAAAGGTGGTTACGACTCGTAATCGAGGTTGCGAGTCGAAACCAAACAGGATGAACCGAGACCTTACTTCTGATTGCGACTGGTGATGTTGATGTTGTATTTGTTGCGACTCGGAACAACTCACTTGACTCGAGACCAGTGGAGGTTGCGAGTCAGGACCGTGAAGAGTTGAGACCTCAAAGAAGATGATGATGATGAAAGGAGAATGGCTGGGAGACGTAGTGCAGATCGGAGAAGAAGATCGGAGGTGATCGGAGTTTGAACGGAGACGAGGATGATCAGAGGATGATGAACGACGATGAAGGTGGTGACTGGTGAACGAAGAAAAATTGCAGGTTCAATCGGAGAAGAAGGTTGCTCGTGATGGGTGTCGGAACAGTGGAGGTACGGTGGTCGTTCAGAGGTGGTGATGATGGTCTGCGGTGTCGAGTTAAGGTGTTGGATGAAGAAAGGTTATAGCGATGACCGGAGAATGATGAACGATAGAAGATGAACAGTAGAAGATCGGCGGAGGTTGATGATGATAGTTGCAGGTTCTGGTTTAACTGGAACAATGACCGACAAAGATTGCAGAAGATGACTCGAAACCGTGGAAAAGATGAGACTCGAAACCGTGGTTGATTGCGACTCGAGAACAGAAAGAGATGACTCGAGATCTCGGTTGCGACTCGGAACCGTGGTTGCGACTCGAGACTGTGAAAATTGATGAGTCGAGACAGTGAAGTGATGTTGAAGACTCGAGACCGTGATGATAATGAGTCGAGACCGGGTGAAGATGTGAGTCGAGACCGTTGATGAAGGACTCGAGAACAGAGAATGACTCGGAACCGTTTGTGAAGATGAGTCGAGATCTTTTGTAGCTTTCAACTCGAAACCACAAAACAGATGGGACTCGAAATCAAAGAATAACTTGAATTTGTAATTCCTGAAACCCCTGTTGCGAGTCCCACCAAAATGACCCGAAACTATTTGAAATTTAGAAAGTGTCGAAATCAGTTGAAAGTTGAGAATTATTTTGAGATAACCCCCCTTTTTTTTTAATATGGAAACAAAGAAGATTTCAAAAGTTATCAACCAAAATCTCGAAACTTTTGGGAATTTTTTTAAATCCTTTTTCAAACTTAACAAAATTTTTGGAAATTTCAAATCTTAACAACTTTCAAAAATCAAACACCACCAAAATATACTAATTTTCATAGAATTTCTATGAACACTACGAAGAACGCGAAGAACACCGAACCAAAAAAAAAACAAAAATCTTGAATCCTTGATATCACACCGAGCCTAGAAACAGGTTCTAATGGCTCTGATACCACTTGTAAGTCCCGTATAACCGGATCTTTCAATGATATCAAACAACACCAAGTTTGTGCGGAATCCAAACTTGATGTGATTCAAGATAAACCAAAAAGTATGAAAAACGAAGAACAAACCGAATCACTTTCAACACTTGCACACGATTCTATTACTTGAAAAGCAAAACCGTCTAGTACAAGTGCTCACCACCAAATCGCCTCTCTCTCTAGCTCTCTAGAAGTTGTAACAATGAAGTTCAAACCTAAAAACAAGTTGAAAACTTGTTTATATACATGGACAAGCCCACTTCCCTACATGGGCTTCCCTTGGGCCTGCTTGGCCCACATGGCCTAAAGCTAGGCCCAAATGACCTATAAAGGTCCACAACCTAACATAAACTAACCCGGTAAGACCCAGTTTATAACCATAGCTCGTTGTATTAATTTGATGCGTCAGTCTCACACTTTAGGGCCTAACAATAACTTATGCTTTAACGTGTTAAAGGCTTCTTCTTGTTTAGGTCCCCAATTAAACTTAGAGGCTTTCTGGGTTAGTGTGGTTAATGGTGTTGCAATCTTTGAGAAGTCTTGAATAAACCTTCTATAGTATCCTGCTAACCCCAGAAATCTTCTGATTTCTGTGGGATTCTTCGGTACTTCCCATTTCTTGATGGCCTCGATCTTTGCAGGGTCAACTTGTATTCCACATTCATTTATCACGTGGCCTAGGAATTGCACCTCACGTATCCAAAATTCACACTTAGAGAACTTTGCATAGAGTTTTTCTTTCTTGAGCAATTCAAGGACTGCTCTCAGGTGTTGTTCATGTTCTGCCTCATTCTTAGAGTAGATAAGGATATCGTCAATAAAAACGATCACAAACTTATCGAGGTAAGTTTTACAAACCCTGTTCATGAGGTCCATGAACACTGCAGGTGCGTTGGTTAATCCAAATGGCATTACCAAAAATTCATAATGACCATACCTAGTCCTGAAGGCAGTCTTAGGTATGTCTTCTAGTGCAACTTTCACTTGGCGGTATCCAGACCTCAAGTCTATTTTAGAGAAATAGATTTCCCCTTGTAATTGATCAAACAAGTCATCGATCCTGGGCAAAGGGTATTTATTCTTTATAGTGGCTTTATTCAAGTCTCTATAATCGATACACATGCGCATCGTCCCATCTTCCTTCTTGACAAACAAGATGGGTGCTCCCCATGGCGACGAACTAGGTTGGATAAACCCCTTGTTAAGCAACTCTTGTAGTTGCTTCTTGAGTTCTTGCATTTCTGTTGGGGCTAGTCTGTACGACGACTTAGCAATCGATGATGTACCGGGAACTAGGTCAATACAAAACTCGACCTGTCTATCCGATGGTAGTCCCGGGAGCTCATAAGGAAACACTTCGGGGTATTCTCGTACTATTGGCACGTCCTCGACCTTCTGGTTTTCTGTAGTGTTTACGACATATGCTAAAAAGGCAACATACCCATTCCTTAGGCATTTATGTGCTTGTGCTATCGTGATGAGGTTCTTAGTCTTGTCAGTGAGGTCTCCCGATACAGTTAGTTGTTTGCCGTTGGGTAATCGGAGCCCAAAACCAAAAGTCCTTTTGATATGTGTCATGTTATACGATGCAGTGGAGGTATGATTGTTATACAAGCTTATGATTACAGAATTTCATGTATGGTTTTGAGTGTTATAATTGCTAGCACATTACACGCTAGTTCAGATATTAAACCGAGAGGAGAGTTGATTGTGAGGGGCGTGTAGCATGTGTTATATTCCTAAGCATGTTAGTTTTAAATAGACAAGTCTTGAGTTTTATAAATTGCATCAATTGTTTGTCGGACTGTCAATCTTGATTGTGTCAGTCTATGGAACGGGTATGACTTGGGACTTAAACTGTTGTATCGGTTAAGGGGTTTAGAAGTGTTGTTACTATGGTGAGTAGTTCCATATCAGTTTGCTTGAGGACAATCAAAGGTAAGTGTGGGGATGTGATGGAGGGTGCGAAACTCGAGTGTTAACGTGCTTAATTTGTGTGATTTATTGTTGTTTATGTGATTACATGCCGTGAATTAGATAACTACGAGTATTTGTGATCTTACAGGTTAAACGGCTAAATTCGGTAAAGTTATGGTTTGAGGATGTGACTTACGGATGGGTCTTGAAACTTAGAATTGAGGAAGAGTGCAAAGTATAACCTACAATTTGAACACACTAATGTGGTAGCTATTCATTCATATGGAGAGAGAGACATTAATTAATTAATTAATGATTCTTTGAAGGAAATATACATACACACGCATACAATTGTGTGTAGAGAAAAAGAGTTAATTAGTCAACATCATCATTAATAAGATTGAGGGAAGAGGACATGTGCAGACAATTGGAGCTTTGACTTTGTGAGGACAACATCACCTCAATTTGAACATCATAGTGGCGGCTAGGGGACTTTTTAGGATTATTGGGGGTTCTAGCATGCACAGTGATAGTTCATGTTGACTTTTGCTCCAATTTGCATAAGAGAAACAACAACATGCAATTGTGGTTCATGGCTTACGGATTTCAAGAAATAAACTTAGGAATAAAAAGGAGGCTGCACGTGTGTTTGGTTGGTGGATCGATTTTTGGGCCCAACATCATCAATATCACGTCCTCATTATCGAATTTTGGGCAGCAACTTTATTATACTTTGGGCTCTCAAAAACACACTCCTGGGCCCTCGACAATGGGCAGCAATACAAGATATCTTGGGCTTCGAAAGTCAGCAGCAACATCACGAATTTTGGGAGGAAATAATGATAACTGTTGGGCTTTACTTGATCATTACGACGGAAGGGGGGTAGCGACGATCTCGACTTTTAGCAGCCGTATGCCATCCTCTTTGGCTCCTTCATCATCTCAACTTTTCATCAATCATTACATCATCATGTCTTCAACTTCGGATCAACTGTCTAGAGGCGTAGGCAATCACTTTGCCTCTTTGCATGAGTACACATCCCATACCATAGTGAGATGCATCACAGTAGACGGCAAAATCTTTTATTCCCTCAGGAAGTGACAGTATTGGGGTGCTACATAACTTATGCTTTAACGTGTTAAAGGCTTCTTCTTGTTTAGGTCCCCAATTATACTTAGAGGCTTTATGGGTTAGTGTGGTTAATGGTGTTGCAATCTTTGAGAAGTCTTGAATAAACCTTCTATAGTATCTTGCTAACCCCAGAAATCTTCTGATTTCAGTGGGATTCTTCGGTACTTCCCATTTCTTGATGGCCTCGATCTTTGCAGGGTCAACTTGTATTCCACATTCATTTATCACGTGGCCTAGGAATTGCACCTCACGTATCCAAAATTCACACTTAGAGAACTTTGCATAGAGTTTTTCTTTCTTGAGCAATTCAAGGACTGCTCTCAGGTGTTGTTCATGTTCTGCCTCATTCTTAGAGTAGATAAGGATATCGTCAATAAAAACGATCACAAACTTATCGAGGTAAGTTTTACAAACCCTGTTCATGAGGTCCATGAACACTGCAGGTGCGTTGGTTAATCCAAATGGCATTACCAAAAATTCATAATGACCATACCTAGTCCTGAAGGCAGTCTTAGGTATGTCTTTTAGTGCAACTTTCACTTGGTGGTATCCAGACCTCAAGTCTATTTTAGAGAAATAGCTTTCCCCTTGTAATTGATCAAACAAGTCATCGATCTTGGGCAAATGGTATTTATTCTTTATAGTGGCTTTATTCAAGTCTCTATAATCGATACACATGCGCATCGTCCCATCTTCCTTCTTGACAAACAAGATGGGTGCTCCCCGTGGCGACGAACTAGGTTGGATAAACCCCTTGTCAAGCAACTCTTGTAGTTGCTTCTTGAGTTCTTGCATTTCTGTTGGGGCTAGTTTGTACGGCGACTTAGCAATCGGTGATGTACCGGGAACTAGGTCAATGCAAAACTCGACCTGTCTATCCAATGGTAGTCCCGGGAGCTCATCAGGAAACACTTCGGGGTATTCTCGTACTATTGGCACGTCCTCAACCTTCTGCTTTTCTGTAGTGTTTACGACATATGCTAAAAAGGCAACATACCCTTTCCTTAGGCATTTATGTGCTTGTGCTATCGTGATGAGGTTCTTAGTCTTGCCAGTGAGGTCTCCCGATACAGTTAGCTGTTTGCCGTTGGGTAATCGGAGTCGGACGATCCTTTTGTCACATATAACTTCCGCATGATATGGTGTCAACCAGTCCATTCCAATGAATATGTCGAATTCTCCAAGTTCCATAGGCATTAGGTCTATAGGGATAACATGGTTGTTTAAGCTTATTTTACAATTCTTAACTATGTCAACTATCTCTCTTTGACTTCCATCAGCCATTTCTACTGTAAAGGCATGATCTAGGTTTTGGGACGCCTGGTTCAAGTAAGGTCTAAAGGTCGTCGACACTAGACTTCTATTTGCACCGGTATCAAATAACACACGCGCATATACATCATTTACGAGATACGTACCCGTGATAACGTCTGTATTGGTCTTGGCTTCTTCCGTGGTGAGTACAAATGCCTGCCATTTTGGCTGATTTGGTTGTGTCCTCTCATTTCTTTTGAGTTCGGGACATTCAGTTCTCATGTGGTTAGGGTCTCCACATTTGAAACACTTCTTCTTTTCCTTGCATTCTTGAAGAGCATGACCCGTCTTTTTTACAATTTGGACAAGGAAAACGACATTCCCCTGTATGAAAGCGTTTGCAATTTTGACATTTAGGAAATGTTTTAGGCCTTTTAAAGTTGTTATTCCGGGTGTCCCCATTTCTTTCTTCCCACTTCCTTTTTGGTGCGGGAGTTCAGCCTGCCGCAGAATCATCTCGGCAGCCATGACGGCGCCAGCCTCAACAGTTTCTGCAAAAGTCTTGGGGGATTTGGATTTGATAAACACCCTCATTTCAGAGGGTAGACCCCAAATAAACCTATTGATCAGTTGTTCCTCAGTCAATGCTAAATAAGAAACCAGTCGAGATATGTCGTTGAAACAAGAAACATACTCTCGATAGGTTTTATTTCCCATTTTTAACTGAAAGAATTCCACTTCCAGTTGCTCAGTCTCACTGGGAGGACAATACTTAGCAAGAAACTTATGAATAAACTCCTCCCACTTCATCTCCTTAACCTTTTCTTTTCCCTCTGTTCGGACCACAATGTTCCACCAGTGAAGGGCTTCAGCTTCAAACATATGTACGGCGAACCGTACTTTGTTGCGGTCATCACACTCACATATGTCTAATACTGACTCCATTCTGTTGAGCCAGTCTTGAGCTTCTAGTGCTCCCTTTCTTCCGTCAAAGGACTGAGGTTTACAGGACATGAAGTGCTTATAAGTAAATTCCTTTGATTTGGAATATTCACCTTTTCCTTCTTGTGGCATGGTTGCAATAGTGTTTTTCCTTTCGCCCATTCCTTCCCTTTGTACTGGCGTGGAGGTTGCTGAGCTTTCTTCATGTCGTTCTCCAGATTGGTTAACATTACCGGTTTGTGCATTCTTTATTACCTTAGCCACTTCCACAGCTATATTGTGGATATCCTCAGTATTTAGACGCATGCTTGAACTAGACCGGGACCTGACACTGTGAGGGGGAGTTCGAGTCCTATAAGAGCATTCCTCTCTCCTTCTGTTATTCTGATTATTTCTAGACCCTTGTTCATCTCTATGTTCAGACATTGTCTCCTTCCTATAGGAATATGAGTATAACGAGTTACTAGTATGTATGATACATCATTATAATATAACAACTATATACATCACATAAAAAGGCACAACATAGTTTACTTCTTCTAGCGTCACTCAATTGACTATGCAAGTACTTTTCCTGAGAACATGTTATTTGGCCTAGTCTGAGTGTGATATTAATCTTTAGAGAACTGTTGGTTAAAGCTTAGGCATTCCTGCAATACCTAATTCGCTAAAACCTCGGTCTCTGATACCAACTGTAACACCCACCCCGTAACCCGGGTGATTGTGCACAATTGATACACTTAAAGCGGAAACAAACTAAACTTTCATTAAAACTTATAATAGTCTGAGTACAACACTTTATTTATTTACAAACTTTTGGAAACTAAGAACTCCTTGATCTTCTAAAACTCCACAACTGTCAAGTAGTTCCTATAGCTTTCCTCATGACTCACCTGAGATAAGTATACTTAAAACGACGTCAGATATATACTGGTGAGCTCATACTATACATTTTTTATAAAGACAGACCACAATTTACATTATATGCATACACAATATGGGCATGTGACCACATTATAGTCAGGTTGGGCCTCATTGAACCTTATACGTCACATTTGACTTGTCACAAACCACCGTACAAGAGACATACTGGTCCTCCAGCTGTGTCCCCCTACGGCCGTCACATAGGTATGAGCGTGTGTCGTTGGACCTTATAAGCACGAAGTGCCTGTGGGTACAACACCTTATTACCCTTCCCAGAGTGACACACCTCATTAAGCATAATAGGATCCCATATACCCCTACTGACACATGCATAATGCAGCATTCTCATTATTACCAGTTATGGACGAGTATACTATCATAGTTTAAAAGACAAGTATGATGACTCACCTGATTAGCAATTGCTTAACAGCCGCTAGTACGACTGGGTTATGTCTCAAGGTCCTGACACAATTACATAATCCTAGGTTAGGTAATGGTACACCTAACTAGTCATTATCATGGTTGGATATTGGTTAGTGCTGCCTTGTTTAAGCATGGTTGATCAGTCTTATGCTTAACTAAGGCTAGGCTACCCAATACCCGCCCCTGACAATAACCCTAGTACCTAAAAATAATACTAACATTACCACTACTACTAATAATAATATTACTACTAATAATAATACTCCTATTAACTACTAAAATTGAATAATAAATAACTAAATATAAACGTAAACGAGAGCATACCTTAAAACTATCTACGACACGTTGATGTAGAGTTTCCCTACTCCTGCTCCTACTCGCGCTCCAAAAGCGACTATTAACAACACCCAGCGGGGTATCGTATACTCGGGATTCTCTATACTAGAGCGTTTCCATTAAAGAAACTTGTACCTAAACAAACTACTGAGACTCTTATTTAAAGCAAGCAAGCAAGCACCTCAACACCCTTTCTGGTCGATGTGGGATTCAATTGACGTGCCTACCTGCCTGCTTAACCTGCTAGCTTGCTTGCTTATATATATTAATTCAGTTGCTTCACTCGTTTTTCTCGTATAACTTTTAAAATATGACGTTTTATAAAACGACGAATATGTCATTAGAACGAGCATATTTTTATCTACCTTTTTAACCTAAGTTTCATTAAAAAAGGAGTAAGGTCAAAAATAACATATTTAATTATTAATATTAAACGGTCTCATATATTAGCCAAGGCTTGTCAAGATATTTCACCTTTCACACAATCATCTTACTCGTTTAACAATATATGAAATATAAATTACATAATTCATATGTTTATAACCAGTACATTAAGGTTCGGGGTATTACATGAAACTCTCTGAGTTGGGGTAAAGTTTCCAACTTTCGATATTTTTATAAACACACGATGACATTTGTGTGTAGAAATGAAGTGTTAATTTGTATGTTTCTGTCATGATTAACAGATTTGCTGAGGCATAAGGATGATTGTAAGAAAGGAGGGATGCTGCTACTATATTTTTATTTTGAAATTTGAAAGTGTTTTTGTATTGTTGATTAAGATTACAAAAAACACATGGTAGCACCATAAATCCCTGGGTTTCGGTTTTTGTTTTATGGATTTGCTCCATTACTTGCTTATGTGATGTGGTTGGTGTTTGTTATGTATGATGGATTTTTTACCCTTTTATCCATGGGGCCGGGAAAGATTTTACATTTGTGATGGTCCTTTCCGCTAAATTAACATTTTTTTAAAAAAGCTTCAGGTATGGTACGCTTCGGTACCGTACAGTATGAGTATTTGAGGGTAAATGCCGGTACCGAACTGGTACTACCGGATCGGTACCGAAATCGTCAAAAGTCGGTAACAAAATTGGTCTACAAGGAAGTTTTTTCCGGGATTTAATAATTTTCTGTTTGTTTCTTCCAATGTATGCGTTTGTACAGAATATTACATTTCAAAGTAAATAATATGGTTTTGGTTGAACCCGCGTATTAAGCGGGCATTAACCTAGTGGTTTTAATTTAATAAAATTAAACACCAAAACACACACTCAAGTGTGTGTTTTGGTCGACCAAATACACAGAGCAAACAAGGGTTCAATCCATTGGGAATAGCCCAATGGTGTTGGTGAGTTAGATAAGGTGTAGAATAGGTGGAGGTCATGGGTTCAATCCCCATGGCATGCAAGTTTAGCCATTCAAAAAAAAAAAAACAAGGGTTCATCTTCAAAACCTTAAACTTCACTAAATCCTTAAAAATCAAAGAGGAATCAAGCTCAAAATCAGTCCTTCAACTAATTTCATGATCAACCAAGTTAGGAGATCACAAGGTATGTAGAATTTTGATATATGGTGAAATCATGATTTTTGATGAACATTCATTTATGAAATTTTAGTATGAATGTTAGATGCTATAGTGAAATTGAGATGATTTCTAGTCTAGGAACAAACCCTAGATGAAAATTTATTGATTATGTGCCATAACCTAGTGATTGAATGATTAATCACATAGGTGCTAAATGGGTTTCGTAGAGAAATGATGAACGCTAGAATTATAGTAAAAAATTGGTGTTGTTTGTTTGTCATGAAGCAAGTCTAGGTGTTGTTTATGCATACTAGACATATGAGCTTGAAGATGATGTTTAAACATGGCTAAATAACTAATCATGAACTTGATTGTAGATGTATAAAAATCATGCCCATAAGGTGTTTGTTAAAATGCCTAAACGAATGCTAATATGTTGAAATTTCGAAAGAAACGCGTAATTGGATAATATAGCGAATTGCGTGTAATATGAAATGATATGAGTTCAAAACACGTTGTTGGTTGAACTCTATAGGCAAGGTGGTCGAATCTTCAAAGGGACAAGTTGGAGCGGACGCGCGCTTGAAGGATAAGCTTTGAAAGGTATGCGACTTGTAGTTTCGTTACATTATGTATATACATTTGTCATAGTTATGTTAATGTTATTATAGCGAAATGTATGAGTTTGGTATGTCATTGAAGTGATGAAACTCACTCGACAACCAAACGGGTCAAAATAGATAGTTAGAACATGTTTGGTATGTCATTAAAGTGATGGATTTCACTCGACAACCAAATGGGTCAAATAGATGTTTAAAAACGATAGTGATTTGAAGTGACTCGAATGTCATGCAACAAATCGGTAGAATGAGTGCATAAGTCGAGAAACGGACATGCCAAAAATTTGATTTAATGAACCATTGGATTTGGGTCAAAACATAGAAAACTTGATTTCATGAATATTGATATAATGTGTATGCTTGAATTATAGATAACAAGCATCATGTAAATGCGAGCGCATACCGTGTGATGGGAGCGAAAACGCTAGTGTTTGACAAGCCCGAGATTTGGGTAAAATGATAAGAAATGACTTTTGTTATAAAACATGCAGTGTAATTTAAAATGAAACGGGTCGAATAATCGTAAAAAGGATTTATAATCTGTTAGCTTATAAATCGGATTTCGATGCGAACAAAGGTGTTAAACATATCCGTAATTGTAATACGGTCGCATAGGAAAAAGAATTGTGTAAAACGGATGCGTAGTTTGAAAGTTATGCATGTTTATGTTAAACATAGGTGAAACACATAGCTAGGCAAAAATGCAGGTTTCAAAAACAAACCAGCTGGAAAATGGTAACCCTCGCGCCACGCGATGGATCAGAAGGGTTGGGGCGCGAAACGCGACACTTGTCGCGGCCCGCGATAGAATAGGCCAAGCCTCTCGCATGCCGCGAGAGGCCTAAAAGCTGACAAAAATTTTATATTTTGTTGTTTTGTTGATGGAACTTGTTTATAAGTGTTTTAAGACCTTCATAACTAATGTTAATGTCGGTTTTGATTATAGGTGAACATGGTAAGCCTCCGGATGAAGATCAAGCGATGAACAAGAACCGAACACATGTCCAAATGAAGCTTCCGCATTGATCTTATTTTGTTTTCGTTAAAAGTGAACCATGTAAACACTTAACACTATATTTTGAACTTTTTAAACATGATGGGTACTTATGATGTAAAAGTTTTTGATAAGTGGCATTTTGATATAAAATGCCTACTTTAATATTGTTTTAATGTTAAATTAGAATGGGTCTTACAAGTTGGTAATCAGAGCTCAAGGTTGTTGACAAAGTGTGTTCGGTTCGAAGCTTGATCAAAAGTCCGGTAAGAATTAATTATACGAGTAGATTGTAACAAAACATTAGGAAAAGAATATGAATTTAAGTGCATGGGAAGAGTGTGTTAATATACTCAAACTCGGAAAGTGCACTAAACACGAATGGTTTAAGCAAGTTATAAACTTGGCTAGACCAAAGCGAATAATGCAAATGATAATGTGATGAAATGTTTAATAATTGATATAAACATTTCAGATTCAAGATGTCTGGTGGAAATAATGATGATACGGTGATGATAGTCACCGAATAAATGAAAGAAGTAATTGCCAAAGAGGTCGGAAAGGCAATAGAAAATAGTTTATCCGAATTCATAGACAAGATCCAAAATACGATACTTGCAGTAGTTGATGAACGGATGAAAAGGTTGGAGGAAAGCTTCAACCAAACGAAAGACAAGCAAGTAGAGAGAAAGGCTTGCTCTTACAACAAATTCATGGCTTGTAAACCTCCAATTTACAATGGGGAGGTTGACCCGATTATATGCCAACGTTGGTTGAGCGACATTGAAGGGGTATTTGAAAAGAACCCATTGTGACGTAAGCGACTTCGTAGCTTACGGGACAGGTCAATTGAGGGGACAAGCGAAAGACTGGTGGGATAACTTGAAAAAGGAGCAAGGGATTGAAGCGACAAGGAATATTGTCACACCCTCAAATCCACATGCGGAGTACTGCCGCGAGGCGTCTGACTGACCAGAATCCAGCCACTAATTATACTGTGCATTTAGTTAATAATAAGAATGTTCACCAACCATAAAGGTTAATAAATACCATAGTTAAAGTTCGAAAGTTTTAAGTTCAAATAACAGTTTAAGGGAGTAGCGGAAGCATAGGCAAAATAGTTCAAACATAGTTCATAGTTTAAGTTTATTATAGAACCCAACACACGGGTTAAGACGACCACTACACATCCCCAAGCTGCAAGCTCCTGAGTCACTGGGTACCTGCAAAGCATGCAGTAGGGTATCAACATAATGTTGGCGAGTTCATGAGTTTGTCCAGTTTTTAATTCCAAAAACTTGTTTCAACAGTTAATTTACTCATTTATACCATGCCATGGGGAGCTACCCCATATGTAAGCTACTAAACTGTACAACACCGAATACTTTGCGACCGTACGTTTCTGTAGAGTGCCCCGTTTGTTAATGTCTATCATCACTGACGGTTTGCCAGAGTCTATTAGTTCACTCCCGATCCCATACAGGGGCACGGTGTGAGGCTGGTGAGACCTAAATAGCGCTATCAACTAATAATCCGTTCGCCAGGCCCCGACAAAATCGGTATTAATAAGTAGGGACTTGAGTGATAGAGTTTCGTTTAGTATGCTAGTTGCATCTAATATAAATAGTAATTAACTAAGCGTCCCTCACATGGGGAGAAAAGTAGTTTGTATCCCTCACAAGGAGATAGCGTTGTTTTTAGTTCTGTTTCCCAACCACCGGGAACACATGCTTTAAAAGTTGTGAACTCACCTTAGGTTGCTCGGCAGACAGTTTACTTGGTCAAGTACGCTGGTCACCACGTCCTAACATGGTTACCAATATGGGTCAGGCTCGGGTACAAACAAGTCACGTATATCTTACACGTATCTAACACGTAGCATGCATAACACACAATTATCCATTAAGTTGTTGGGCCTGTTCTAACATCTAAACAGTCAAACAGTAACAGTTTATACAAAGCCCACATACGATCATGCAGTCCAAAACATGACATCACATAGTGTGGCCCAATAACTGAGTTAAGCAGTCCAGTCGAAACCAGGTGGTCTTGACTCGAGACCAAGAGACCTCGAGTCGCAACCATGAGATATCGAGTCGCAATCTAAGCAGTCTCGAGTTGTACACTTCTGGTTCGAAATCCTGAGGTCTCGAGCCGCAACCATGTCGGTCTCGAGTCCTGAAGTGCGTGTTGGCTGGTTGCGAGTAGTCACTTTAATGGTTGCGAGTCGCAATATTGCGGTCTCGACTCGCACACCTGATGATGGGATCCTTCTAGAACATCTGCCAACATTTTGTACTATCCAATTGTAACACCCCAAAAACGGGTTCGGTAATTTAAACCCAGTTACTATTAAGAAATGGGTAAGGTACCGTTAATGATAAAAGTTAACCTGTAAATGAAGATTAACCAGGAATAATTAACCTAGTTGATTATTAGTATCGTTAGTAGTGTTAGGCCCTGAAGTGTGAGACTGACGCATCAAATTAACACAACGGGTTATGGTTATGAACTGGGCCGTACAGGGTTAGTTTATATTAGGTTGTGGACCTTTATAGGTCACTTGGGCCAAGCTTTAGGCCATGTGGGCCAAGCAGGCCCAAGGGGAGCCCATGTAGGGACTTGGGCTTGAGTTAGTATAAAAACAAGTTTCTAACTTGTTTTTAGGTTTGAACCTTTGGAACTTCATTGTTACAATTCCTAGAGAGAGCTAGAGAGGGAGGCGATTTTGTGAGCACTTGTACTAGACGGTTTTGCTTGTTAAAGTAATAGAATCGTGTGCAAGTGTTGAAAGTGATTCGGTGTGTTCTTCGTTTTTGTTACTTTTCGGTTTATCTTGAATCACATCAAGTTTGGATTCCGCACAAACTTGGTGATTGTTTGATATCATTGAAAGATCCGGTTACACGGGACTTACAAGTGGTATCAGAGCTTTTAGAACCTATTTCTAGGCTCGGTGTGATATCAAAGATTCAAGATTTTCATTTTTTTGGGTTGGTGTTCTTCGCGTTCTTCGTGTTCTTCGGAGAGTTCATCGAAATTTTATCAAAAAAATCACTATATTTTGGTGTTTTGATTTGTTTTGAAAGTTGTTATAAGATAAACCAAAATTTTCGAAATTTTTTAGAAATATCTTGTTTCAAAAATTTACACAGATTTCGGAGATTTGTTGACTTATATTTTTGGTGATATTGAGATTTCCATATTTTTTTTTTTTGTTACAGCTCATCATCAATAAGCACACCCAAGAAATATTCATCACATGCTCATTTGAGTCGCAATCACCGTCAAAATCTTCATTGGTTTCGAGTAGTATCATTCATAACGGTTGCGACTCATCAATTTTCACGGTTTCGACTCATCCTCATCACGTTTCATATTACGACTCATATTACGACTCGCAACTACATACCTACATACACACGTTTCATATTACGACTCGCAACCACGGTTCCGAGTCCGACGTTTACGAGTCGCAACCGTCATCACCGGACACCATTAACATCACTTGGTCTCGAGTTATCTTACAATAGATTTCGAGTTTTGGTGTTTCGAGTCGCAACCTCGGTTCCGACTCGCAACCGTATCCACCGTTCCAACTCGCAACCTCCATCATCGTTCATCTTTGTTCACTCTGACACCATCATCCCACCTTCTCCGACGATCTCCGACCACCACCTTCATCTCCATCATTTCGAGTCATCCTCGTTCTTCATCACCGCTCCGTCACCATCGTCATCGTCTCTGGTTCTTGTTCATCATCAACGTTCAATAACACAGACATCATCATCGTTCACCGTTTCGAAACCTGTAACTCACAAACGGCTGTCACCTCCACGTCTTCATCATCTTCGTTCATCATCCTGTTAACATCGTCGACCATCGTCGACCATCACCTCCGTTCACCATCGCCGAACACCACCTGCTATCTCCGTTAACATCATCTTCTCCGGGTTCATCTTCAACTTCGAACCAACGACCGCTGTAATCACCATCTCCGATTACCAACTCCGTTCATCATCTTCATCGTCGTATTGTCCGACACCGTTCATCAGTATCAACAACTCCGGCTGACAATAATCATCGTTCTTTTTATCACCGTGACAGCTGAAGGTTGAAGTTAGGGCTGCGATTTGTTTTTGAACGAAGAAGAAGATATACAGTTGTTTTTTTTAATATATTATATTTTAGGGTTTTAATAATTATAATATTCATAAACAATCATTTGTTAATCATTGCATTATCATTAATAATATTTAATAATAATAATAATAAGTTTAATCTTTATTTAATATAATCAGTTTATTCTATTTAAAAAAAATTAAAAAAAAAATTAAAAAATTTAAAAAGGGTTTTATTGATAAAAAAATAATAATAATAAAATAAAAATAATAAAAAAAAAAAAAAAGTGTTTGTGATAACGGTTTTGAAACGTATTTGAGGTGTGGTTTCGAAAGCGGGTTCGTTCTTTCGCCTGCTAAGTGTTTGAGTTGGCGAGTACACGGATTCTCGCTTTAAGCTTGTGTTGAGGAAATTGTTAAAAACGCACATTTTTGGGATCACTTTTTAAAAATGTCTTCTAAGAGAGAGGTGCTTGAGCAGGAATTCCAAGGTTTTAGATACTTTTCTGGTGAATCTATAGAAGCATTTATTGGCCGGTTTGCTGAACTGCTCTCTAAAATGGAGAAGGCAGAGATGGTGGTGTCTACTCACATGAGCAATAGAAAGCTTCTGAATGCTATAAAAGAGATTCCAGATCAGGCAAACTGTAGTTGGTTTACCAATGTTAATCAGATAATAGTGACAACCGATTGTTACAGAATGAAGCCGGATGAGCTGATCTCAATCATCAAATCATATGACAATGCTGGCAAACAGTCTACTCAAGGCAACACATCTGCTGCAGTTTGCTCATCCACACAAAATTCAGCATTTATGTTTAACAAACCCCTGGCTCAAGAAATTACTCGTGATCGTGAAGAGATACTTTCTGTCTTTTGCACTCCTGAGTGTAGAGAAAGAAATGAGGCATATCGGTTACACAACGCTGAGTTGATTCAAGAATACAACGACATAAAAAATAAAAATTTTACTTTATCAAAGAATGAAAAGCTTTATAAAGATAAAATTGAAGCTCAGCGAAAAGACATCATCAAACTTAAGGATGATGTAAGTGTAAAAACAGCCCATTTCTTGGAGGCACAGGAGAAGGTATGCATTTTGATCAAAGAACTGGAAGATATCAGAGAAAGATATCAAATTAACGAACTTAACATTAAAAAGTATGATTCTTCCAGCAAATTGGTCAAAAACTTGTGTGATCAACAACTCGCATACAAGGTAAATAAAGGGCGTGGTTTGGGTTTCAATCAAGTTCCTCCTCCATATAATGACAACTACACATATTTACCCATGACTGAGGAGGAATTGATGAATGAGGACAAGATGGCTTACGGTCCTAAAACTGTTAAGTCATCAATCAACAGCAGACCTTTTGATAAACGAGCGAGTCCTTCGGTAAATTTTGTTTCAAAGGGTACTTTTGATCCTAATGCTTCGTCTTCCCCTGCAGATGAAGTAGTTGAAGTAAAAGTTGAAAATGTAGTTGGGGATGAACAAGCATCAGAGTCTGGTTCTTATGAAAATTTAATAAATGAACTTAATCAAGACTCTATTTCGTCATGTGATATTTTTAACTCGGTTTTTCGCTCTGTGATTAATTTCAGGCCTGACGGTTTGGGCGAAAACGTTGATGCTTGTGAAACAAAGACTGAAACGATAAATGAAATGAATGAGCCAGTTGAACCATCTGATTTCAAATGTGAATCATCTGAAGCAACTGATTCTGAGAAATTGGAATCAGTTGATTCTAGTGGATTCAGCTCAAAGGCGTCATGTGCAGAACCGTTTTGTGCTGAAAATTTGTCTAATGTTTCAGCTGAAGTTTTTGCTGAAGTTTCTGGTGTTTCATCTGATAAACCAGAAGTCTCGGATCCTACCAAAGCTGATGAAGTGAAAACTGATGTGAACAAGGCTCCAAGTACGCAAGCTGAACAATCTGAGCCTTCTTCTAGTGATGAAAAGATTCAGATCAAGCAACAAGAGCCGAAGCAAGCAAGTAAAGGACGTGGAAAGAAGAGGCCTAAACATCAAAGACAAGCAGGATCTCCACAGTCCTCAACGGGCAGAAATAGTCCTCAAAAGGCCCGTGATGTGAAAAATGTCTTTGTTAAGCCAGTCTGTAATGGCAAATGTGAGAAATATGCATTTGACTGTGCTAACAAAGGTTTCAGAAAGACTGGTGAGATTTCTGAACAAGACTTGCAGTCTAAGGAAAACAAGAAGAATCAAAGGAAATCTCCACCACAGAAGGCCCCTGCAAATGACAAGTATAGGCATCCAAATTCATCGTCGTCTGCAGGAAATGTGCAACAAAAACAAGCACATAAAGGATCAGTTCATCCTTCGGGGCCTACAAGAGCAAATCCAGCTGATCAGAATGCGTTCTATATAAAGAGACAAACGTGCTTCAATTGCGGCATTGCTGGTCACATTGCTCGAAACTGCATTCACCGTCCCTATGTACCCTATTATATGCAAAATCAGAGGGTTACACCAAAGGATAACTACCATTCTAAGCCAATGAAGGTATCTTCACCTAAGGCAATGAAGAATGTGAATCCCAAGGTTAAACCTTCTGATGGGGATTGGAACGCTGCTAAAAACAAACGCAAAGCTTTTCTGGAACAAAAACGTGTTTCTAAAATTAACAAACCTGAAACAGTTAAAGTTGCTCAACCGAAGGCAACAAACGCGTTTGCTAGACCGAAACAGATTTGGAAACCCAAATCCAAAGCAGAAACGTCTCCAATCCTTGAAATGAAAGGGGACTTATGTTTAAAGGAAGTGTCTTATTTTGATGCTTCAGGAAATCCCAGGACCACGATGGCCTGGGTACCCATGTCTTACTAATCTCCTTACCTTTCAGGAACAACCAAGGAGGAGCTGTTGACAATCTCTGGAATGTTGATAGCGGTTGTTCCAGAGATAAAAACGGGTAACATTTCACTGTTGCAAAAAGTTCAATTTTTTTTTTACAGATGATATGTTTCCTTTGGAGGAGATATGGGAAGTAAGATAGATCAGCAAAAGGTACCGTTTAAATTCAGTACTTTGATTTGAATTTGATTAGTCTTCAATCTGATGACAGAACGGTTAAGCAAAAATATTTTTCTCTTTTTCTTAGTTTATACTTTGTACATAATGTGTCCTTTCTCTAGTAAATGGTAAATTTACGCAAAAATACAAGATTTATGCACAAATTTAGGGGGGGAGAGGAACATATAGATAGATATAGAGTTTAGGAGGAGAAAAATCAGAAAATACAAAATGAGTTTGCTGTAAATATGTATTGTTTTAGGGGGAGAAAATGAGAAAAATACAAAAACATTTGAAAAATGAAAAAGCCAAAAAGAGAAATTGCATGATATGGGAAGTGAAATAAATGTTCGTGTTAAAGGGTTTTGACTAACACATGTAAGGTGCCATAGCTGAAAAGACTAGGATCTACTGCGATATGTCGATAGGCTTGACGCTCAACATGATAAAAGATACTAAGCGATATAAACATAACGAACTATGTACCATGTGGGTAACATACCAACGGCGTATGATTTTATGGTCTTAAATCTTGCGTTGATAGATAGCCAACATCTGAGGTTTCGGGTCTTTATATGGTTGAATCATCCGGGGATATCTTGGATGTTCTTCTGTTAAGAACTAAAATTGTACATGACCCCAGGAAAGAAAGTCACTTGGAATTAGCTCATTTCTATTTGAATGTCTGTATGGTGTCCCGATACACACAATTTTGATCTGATTCTGAAATCTTCTCTGAAAAAAGTCGTGTACCTCCTTTGCTGCATCCAGATATATGCTGACCTGGAGGTGCTAGGCAACGACAGCTTCTGCTGCATCCAGATACATGCTGACCTAGCTGTACGTTGTCGCTCTGTAGATCATTAATACACCCGAAAGAGGCCCTCAAGTGCCCAAAAGAAACCCTTGAAACCTATATCAAACTGAGAAAAACTCATTTGATCTGTATATTATACCATCTCTACTTAAGATCTATTCTGTTCTCTTCTCAACCTATTCCCAGTTAAGATTTCAGAAATCTGGATTGGACTTGTGAAATATGTGGTAGGGAAGATACTTGCATGATAGAGTGTGCTGGTTATATTTCCAGGATTTGATTAGTATTTATTTGGGTGTTCATTGTTAAAGAAATCAAAACATGATAAAACAGATTATATTTTGACCTAGACACAGTCATGATATCTTAAAGGATGACATCAGTATACTCACCTGCTACGATGAATCGTTGTGCTTACCTTGATCGCGGGGGTATGCCTTGGAATGAGACACACGGGTAGAATAGTATAATATTACCAAAAGCATATCACGAAGTAAAAAATTGAAAGTTGAGCGTTAAAGTTTAAGTGGACAAACATATTGGCAATCGCATAGACCAGTTTGATTAGGCTCGTACTGAAAAGTGTTCCTTAGTCTGCCTGAGAACGAATTTTGATCCCATTGCAATTGTAATCGTATAGTATGGTAGTTGTTTATATTTTATATTTTTATTTGTTTCTAGTTCTTAATATTTAAAAAAAAATATATACAAAAATAGTGTCTTGCTTTTCTATAAAACCAAAAATCCAAAAATAGAGTGTTTATTTGTTTAAAAAAAAAAAATTAAAAATATAACCGTTCTTGAAGATTTGATTGATCATCAAAAGTTGAAAGAATTTAAATTGTGAAATCCGAGTACAAATACTTGGATGTACCTAGTGTTCATATGGTACGTTCCTCTGTTGAATAAGAAATGTTTGCTTATGACTTTGTGAGAATGTGCAGAACTTGATTTCAATCAAGAACAGGGGTTGATGAAGACTGAGATGCTGTTATTTGCTGAAGAAGCCTGAAGCAGCACAACAACAAGATGTACCTGAGTCAGAAGAATCGGATACGAATTGCCGTCTGACAGTGATAGTGCATTTGAAGAAGTACCGTGAATCTGCTTGAAAGACAAAGATTGAAGAAGAAAAGAGCTGCTGAGAATCCTCCTCTCACATTCTTTTTAATAAAGACTTTCAAGAAGATGCTGATCGAGATCCTGATATGAAGCTAACCACAAAAGCTGAAGAAAAGAGACCCAGTGCTGAGAGTTCAGAAGTCAAGAACTTCCACAACATCTGCAGCATAGAGACAACCATAGACTTCGTTGAAGATGTTGCTGAATTCATATTATGAAGACAATTTGATGGCATCAGTCTAGGGGGAGATTGTTAGGCCCTGAAGTGTGAGACTGACGCATTAAATTAACACAACGGGTTATGGTTATGAACTGGGCCGTACAGGGTTAGTTTATATTAGGTTGTGGACCTTTATAGGTCACTTGGGCCAAGCTTTAGGCCATGTGGGCCAAGCAGGCCCAAGGGGAGCCCATGTAGGGACTTGGGCTTGAGTTAGTATAAAAACAAGTTTCTAACTTGTTTTTAGGTTTGAACCTTTGGAACTTCATTGTTACAATTCCTAGAGAGAGCTAGAGAGGGAGGCGATTTTGTGAGCACTTGTACTAGACGGTTTTGCTTGTTAAAGTAATAGAATCGTGTGCAAGTGTTGAAAGTGATTCGGTGTGTTCTTCGTTTTTGTTACTTTTCGGTTTATCTTGAATCACATCAAGTTTGGATTCCGCACAAACTTGGTGATTGTTTGATATCATTGAAAGATCCGGTTACACGGGACTTACAAGTAGTAAACGAAGAGTTGTAGCCTTATTTAATTAAAACGAAACATGAGGGACCAAAGTGGGATAACTTGAAAGTTGTTTTATTAAATGAAAATAACACACACACACACTTCGTGTGTGTTCTCTACGTGACCAGGGGAAGGCTCTAGAGAGCCAAACCCTAGTTCATCATATATCATCCAATTGAAGGATGAATCGAGGCTCAAATTCAAGAAGGAACATGAATTAACGATCACCCAAGCTAGGGGATCATAAGGTATGTTGAATTTTGATGTTTAATGAAGTTGAGAAATCTTGATGAACATCACAAGTAGTGATTTATGTATGAATCGTAGAGGTTATGGCCAAATTGGCAATGTATGCTTGCTTAGGAACGAATCCTAAGTGACGATTTTGAGTAAATTGCTATAAATTGAGTGTTTTGATGAATTACTACACCTAGCTATGTGGGTTTATGTTTAATCCATGAAAGGGTATGAAATTGATTGTGAATATGTGTAGTATGTGATGTGTACATGTATATAGATTGAGTATGGTATATAATTTATATGATGATTACTTGTATTGATGAATGAAAGTGATAATTAGGAAGAAAAGCATGAAATACTTGTACATCATGCTTAGAAAGTAGTACGCACACCAAGTGTTTGATGAAATGTCTAAAAGACAATAATAAGTGAAATTGTATGCAAGTAATGGGTAAACAGATATAGTTCATGTGAAGATTATGTAGGGATGATGTTGAGTATGCTTTGTGCTTGTTTGAATGGAATAATGATGTTGAGTATGCTTTATGTAGGTCATATGTGAGATGTGAATTTGATATGGTTGTTCATATGTATAAGCATATATGCTAATAAGAATGTGAATGTAATGACATGAATGTATAGGAATCATGTCAAGATGGTTGAGAGCGTGGAAGGCTAACAGGCTAAAAAGACTCAAGTAAGTGAATGCAAATACGGACGCGCAAGGTAAGTGTATTCCGGACTTACCCTTTAGTTTCTAAAATGTATTGTAGTATGACGATTATCGTGAGTCATGTAAGAAAGTATGAATCAATGGAAATATTAAGGTAAGTTTGGCGAAATGAGTCGAAAAGTGGTTAAGGGAAGAGTTTCTAACGAGTGCGGGTAAGAGGGAACTTACAATTTGGTATCATGTATTAAGAGAAGATAAGTAGTTACAAATGTGGATATGGGTTTGATTGTATGTAAGTAGTTAAAACTAGTAGGAGAGTATGACTATGAACGCGTAAGATGTAGATTGTAAGTATGTGCGTACGGATAGAAAAGTATGTATGAATGAATTGGTATTTAGCTAAATGCATGGACGAATGAGGTTTGTTTATGTGTATACGTGAACCTATATATATGAATGATTTCTAACGATGCTAATCGATTTTCTATTAAGAGTGTAATGGAAGTGCAGGAATACTAATAATGGAAGTAAAGATTCGGTATTGAAGTCCGATGAATGTGTTCGAATGGATGGGTTAATGGATTTACATAAGTGAGATCAAGAGATGTTGATGCTTGAATATACATGTTTTAAAATTTATGTATGATGTTGTCACACCCCAACCGATGGCGGAAACATCGGGATGAGACGAAGTGTGTATAGATTGCTAGAGACTTCATAACACTATTTGACAATATTTAATTAAATTCGAATTTCATTGCAAGTGCTAAATTGTCATACAACATTTAAAATAGAGATAACAACATTGTTCAAATTCAACATAACATCAAAAGATAAATAGATTAAAGGTGTGTATCTAGTCCACCCTAAACTTGTTTCATCATTCATCCATACTTCAATAATCAACCTGCAACATGTATTAAAATAGAGTTTCAATGCAAAAGCAAAGGCGAGTATACAAGTTTGTTTACATAGTATAATAGAATAAAAACTCAAATCCAACATGATACATAATATGTGATTACTAGTATGCAATTTTGGCGTACAATATGATCAAACCCTAGAATACAACGCATAAAATAGCCTAATCCCAATAGTTTAGCGGGGTGGTATGTTTAACTTAACAATACCCAAAAGTATAACGGGCGGGGCGTTAATCCTATAGCGCTATAATTGTTAAGGTGGGCGAGCAAAGTTAATGAGCATATAACGTTCCAAATCGTTCACATAGCATACGAGAATAACAAGTAAGTCACATTAGTTTCATGTTTAATCATGGATAGAGTAAGTTAAATTGAGTTTAAAAGTTGTTTGCATAGTTATACATGTTGCATCCCAAAGTGTAAAGGGGAAAAAGGGATCGAGTATACTCACGGTGGTTGCAAGCTTTCCTACTTGAAATCCCGCGAGTGAGTTGGTGGATGGATTAGTTTGGAGCACCTAGTCCTTCTACACGAGGAAACATAGGTGTGTGAGTTTGGCGTTTAACGGAAGATTATAAATTTGGAGTTTAACATAACATAAAGTATGATATTAAAATAATCATCTTTAACTTATAACTCTTATATGACATTATGTAACCACTAGGGTTATATTGTATTTCATGGGTAGTACACCCATTAGAATCATATCAAGGTTTTAAAGTCTTAGATGATATTCTACTACTTTAACATATAAACACAAGTTCAACATTAAAGGTTCGAATGAGTATATATATATATATATCTAGGTTACATATTATTTAGTCCAATAATTCATGTAGGAGGTAGAAGATCAGGATCTTCATTTAGGCACCGCGAGTTATCATGGAAGTCATGTATGGGGTAGGAAGAACAAGCTTCCGTTTAGGAACCCCTTGAATGTTCACCACTTCACTTGATGTAAAGACAATTAAGGAGGGTCACGAACTAGGATTAGTACAATAATATAAACAACCTAACTAAAGGGAAATCATCAAATTATGTGAGGATTGTATGTTTGGACAACCCAAGTTGTTCCATAATCACTCATTCATCAAAGTCTAAGCTTGACATGACTTGTAGGTTAAATACCCTAAACAAAACAGAAAGTTTATGAGGTTTAATCCTCTGATTTTAAGTGTCTCAACCTTGTTTTTAAGCCCAACTAATCATTCATTTGATTATGAGCATTAGGACATAGGTTTGAGATGAGAAAACTCAAGTTTGATAAGTTTAAACAAGTTTTGAAAGAGTTTAAAACATAACAGAAAGTTTATGGACATTTTCAGGGCAATTCCAGGTCTGATTTCTCCAAGGAGAGATCAAGGAATCAAACCCTATGATTATCCAAGCAAGTAGGAAGAAGAATCAAGTGATTTGGTTGAGAAATGAGCAAGTTACACTCACTTTAGTGCAAGAGTATGAATCTGCCAAAATCCTGAATTGCAAGAGATTTGAGAGTGATTTAGAGAAGATTAGAGAGTTGTGAAAGTGAAAAAATGCTTGGAGAAGGGTTGTATTTATAGGGGAAGAGGTTGAGTATGATTGGAGGTGTTTAGAGGTGGATTAGAGGTGATTGGAGGGGTTAAGAAAGTGGGATTTCGTGCAAAAACGCGGGCTGCTGTGTTTTCTGTCCGCCCAGACACCCCTTACGGACAGTAAGGGTTGTGGCTTACGGTCCGTAAGCCAAGGTCAGAAGCACAGAATTTTTATTTTTTTGTTATTTCAATTTGTAACTTGTTCCAATGTCACCTAATACGAGTTTTATGATTTAATTAGTGTTCCTAGGCATATGTAACATGTTCTAAAGTATGCCCAAATGTAAATTGAACATGACTAAGCATAAGTTTCGCATAAAATATAAATGTCACGTGTTTATTTGTTTAACATAAGTTCGCGAACATCCCGAATAAATACCAAATTGTTTCTCAATTCAAATGCTCAATCATGAATGGAATATATATATATCACGAGTTTAAATAATTGCAAGTTTAGCACTTAGTTTCCAAGAATTTATTTACAAAATCGAACGTACGAGCATATATAGAGTGTGTATAACATATTTGTAACAAAATACGAGTTCATTAATGATCAAAGTCTCGGTTTTACAATGATTACAAAGAAAGAACGATAACAAGAATACAAGGTTTTCAAAAATAGAAATACGAACAAAACTTTCTATAAATGGAAAGTACAAAAGAGCCGGGCGTTACAGATGTCACCGGTTGCTAACAATGTGATTGTATGTGGTGACTGCAGGTTATGCAGGTTTATGGATTTCTCATCATTGAGTGTATATTGTCGAAGATCGAGTTAACACATGGATTGTACGTGTGGGTGCATGGTTATGTAATTTAGTATAAGTATGTTAGGTCTTAATTAAGTTATAGAAGGGATTAAAGTATTTAAGGTGAAAGAATGAATATAATGAAAGAAATTTTAAATATGTATTTTCCGCTGCGTTAAATTTGGTTAAAACGTGTTAGGGCTTTACACCAATAGAATTGCATAATCATGATTTCATGTACTGTCCAATAAAATTGCACTAACATGTTTCTCATATCCATCACTAATCAAAATGGATCAAACATAGCATTTTCAAATATTCAACACATATTCATCACACATTCAACACATATTCATGTAGTTCATCCTTTGTAAGCATGTTCATTCAAGCCAACATAAACCCAAATCAAAACATAATTCCGTCATCATCATCGGCCTTATATCTAGCACATAATCACCGGTTCAACATTAGATCTATGTATATTTATGCATTTGTCATAGAAATCTTGCACACCATGTTTAAACAACAATCTTATTCAAATCAACACATAACTAACACCAATGACAATCATTTACCGAAACAGATTTGTGTCCATCATTCATCCTACAATCCTTGGTTCATCTTATTTATCCTTAAACAATCATATTCATCATTTAATCATTTTTAACCCACTAAATCATACAAATCATACACGGAAACATTTAAACTAAGCATGTAGATCATTTACAAACAAGAACCTATATCAAAAGTCTCCATCTATTTGCAAGGGGGCACTAACTGGTTCAAGAGTGTGGAGGTGTGTAGGGAATCACCTAGAGATGAGCCGATCCGAGAGTTCCTTCCTCAGCCGCTGGTTGCTCCGAGAAGAAAGGAGGAGGACGTTTGGTTTAAGGTTTTCTCGAGAGAGGGATAGAGTGAGAGGGAGAGAGGAATGAGGAATGATTTTAGGGATTTGTGAGGTGATGATTGATGTCCCAAAAAGGGAATGTCAGCTACTATGGTGGGGTTTTATACCCATTCTATGGTGCACCATAAAAGGATTCTGAGTGGGCTCATGGGAGGGTGCAACCCAACTGATTTAGGTCACTCGAGACCGAGTGGTCTCGGGTCGGGACCTTGTGGTCTCGGTTCACTAATGCACGCATACGTATTATATATATATATATATGGCCAGAATCATTTCAGAACCATAAATATTTACAGAACTCACAGAACTCCTAATAAACAATCTTTTTATTTATATATTTTTATGTTTAGGATAATTTTATCATTTATTATGTGTATTTTTACGATTACATACATGTTGAGAGTAATTTTATCATTTTTATATGTAATTTTATAATTACACATATGTAAACTAGTTTTTTTATATATATGTAATTAGTTATGACACATATATATAATTTTGGCAATTAAACTTATGTAAACTACTTTTAACATGTATGTAATCAAAGAAATACATATAATAGATGATAAAAAGATCCTAAATACAAAAACTTATGTATAAAATGATTGTTTATTAGGAGTTCTAAAAGTTCTGTAGTTATTTAGAGTTCTGAAATGAACTAAACCCTATATATATATATATATCTTTATATTAATGCACATAACACAAATGAGAGGACCACATACTGCACGGAAGTAAATAACAATTACTCACACAATATTATACGTACACATAACGCTAATACAAGAAGGTTGCTCCGGAAAACCTAGAGTGTCACATTATCCCCAAGTTTTAAGAACTTTCGTCCCGAAAGTTAAAGTACAGCCACTGTCAAGCTAGTTATGTGTGAGAGTGTTTCAACGGGGTGTCACAAATATGACATGGGATGAGTTTAAGGCACCATTCCTTTAACATCATAGTCCCAAAGCTGTTATTAATAGAATCAAGGAAGAGTTCATCCAACTGAGGCAAAAGGGTGAAACGATAGACAAGATCACGGGTATCTTCCTTGATAAATTGAGGTTCTGTGACGAGCTGGTGACAACCGAAGAGCAGAAAATATACTACTACAACATACTGAGTGTTGAATATCGGGAGCTCATGACTCCCTCAAAATACGAGACTCTCACCGAGATTATCAACATTGCTCGGGAACGAGAGATCGAGTTAAAGAAACAAGTCGAGCGAGGTGTAAGAAGAGCATCAGATGTAAATCCAAGCCCTACAAAGAAATCAAGGATGACAGAATCTTCAAAAAGGTCGGATGTGAAAGGCGGGTCGCCAAGTTGTAAAATATTATTTTAATGTTAAATTAGAATGGGTCTTACACACCGCCAACTTTGTTTACCGATCAAGATTATCGATTTGGGGGGTGTTTTCGGTGAAGGTTCATCGAGTCGGTGAAAGGAAGGAAAGGGGGAGAGAGAGGGTGTGTGGGGGGTCCATTTCTTCTCAACCAATTACATATTTTTCCTTTTTTTATAAATAGTTTACCTAAACCCCATTAGGTAAATCACCGCCAACGTTATTTAGCATTAGGTAAACAATTGACATGGCGCTATGTGATTGGGTGAATTGGGAGTTTACCTATTCCATTAGGTAACCACTCCCTTCTCCCTAAGACATTTTCCGCTTCTTAAATCACCAACGCGTTTTGGGCTTAGTTAGTTATGGAGCACATGAAAACTCCACAGTTAAACGTGCTCAATAGTTATAAGTTATATGATGGACATTAGGTCTATTTACATTTACAAACTTTGTTAACAATCGTTCATTATAATTGGTTGTTTTATTTCAAGTTTTATTTACATCTCTTATACTATTAATAATATACATTTTTAATTTCACCCCTTATACTATTAATAATATATTTTTAACCCATTTAATTTGTTTTTTCACTAATAACACGAGTTCGTTAATTAAAAAAATTGAATATAACTGTGTTTAATTTTTTTATTCGACATTCCGATATAAATTTTATTGAACACAAAGCTCTATTCAAAACATAACACTTTTTTGGTAGCTTAGGTTATATGAGTGTCGATAACGCGATGAACCAAACTGAATAATACCTGTAATGGTATTATCAAGAATCGATACTGGTATCCTATATTTATGGTTTCAATCAATATAAAATACGCATAGATATCACTTTGAGCATATCACAACTTTATTTTTTGAATTCTCCCTTTTATTGCAATAATAAGCATCAATACTGTAACGAATTAAACCAACACTAACCTAATCCCCACCGCATAGCGCGATAAAATCCTAATAGTTGACCTACATCTACAAGTAGATTAGAGGTAATAAAAATATGAACTCCAGAAATGGGCCTTATGAGCTTACACTACATGCCTTTAACATCTAAGCCCAAATGAAAGCCCAAAAGAACCCATGATTCTTGAAGGTTCTCATCATCACATCACAGCTGGTAGTACGGATCACTTTCTTTCCCGATTAGGTCATTTGACCGCAGCAGACGACTTTGCGAGTTGCCATTCGATTCGATTCAACTCAACGACGATCTGCAACCTTCTGCAACGATCTCCGTCAAGGTAACTAAATACCCCCCAAATCTATCTCACACACAATCAATCAAACTATATTTCCCCCAAATTTATTACTTAAATTATTCACTAAAAATGCCCAATTTCACCCCCTCTCATATCTTCATCAAAATTGGAACAATTTGTTCCGGTAATCCATTCCCTTTGCTTCCTCACCGTGACATGTGTACATACTGGTGTTTATCAGAGCTAAAGTTTCAATCTTTGTGTCAAAAGATCTGCTTGTAGAACAGGGCAAACAGTATGGCAGATAGCAGCAGGGATGTTGATGACCAGGTGGATTTTGAAGATGATAACTATGAGGAGATGGATGATGATGTTGAAGACCAGTTGGATGAAAGACCTGATGATGATGTTGATGATGATAGTGATGATGATGATGTTGATGAAAAAGGTGGAGGACATGAGGATGATTCTGAAGAAGACAGAAATCAGAAAAAGAAATCATCAGGTTCAGGTTCAGGTTCAGGTGGAGGAGGAGAGGATAAAGAAAAGCATGATGAGCTGCTTGCTATTCCACCACATGGGTCTGAGATTTTCATTGGTGGCCTTCCTAAAGATGTGGTTGAAGAAGATTTGAGTGAACTTTGTGAGCCTTTTGGGGATGTTGTTGAGGTCAGAGAGCTTTAAATGTGTTTTTTTTTTTATTGCTGTTTTGTTTTGGAATTAATCGGTATCGGGTTGGTTGTTGTGATTGTTGTTCAGGTAAGGTTGGTGAGGAATAGAGACACCAATGAAAGTAAGGGTTTTGCATTTGTGGGATTCAGAACTAAAGATGTTGCTCAAAAGGCCATTGAAGAGCTGCATAACAAAGATTTTAAGGTATAAAGAACTTTTGCTTTTTTGTTATGATGGAAATTCAGAGAACAATTGATTGAACAAAACACAGATTAACACACAACATTGAATCTTGATTCATTATTAGTTTATTACACATTTGTTCATACAAATACATATATAGGTTAAACCATTGCGTGTGAAACGTTGCAACGTTTCAGAAACATTGACTCTCCCTAATTAACTATTTTTACGATTTAACATTTTTTAATTGTTAAATACAAATTGGCACTTAAACTTAATGCTAATGACATAAATAATACTAATATTTAGTGTAACTACCAATATACTAGACATTCTTAGGATTTGATACTCAGTTGTATGATGTTGTTTGCAGGGTAAGACCATAAGGTGTTCGCTCTCTGAATCTAAATACAGACTATTTATCGGCAATGTGCCAAAGACTTGGACCGATGATGAGTTCCGAAAAGTAATTGAGGAAACAGGCCCGGGTTCAGAAGTCATTGAGCTCATAAAGGTGCTTTTTTTTACATGTGCATAGTTTATGAACCAGATATATCATCAGTGTTATAGTTTTATACTTATATTATATCGTCATTTGAAACCTCAGGATCCTCAAAACCCATCACGTAATCGTGGGTTTGCTTTTGTTGAGTATTACAACAATGCTTGTGCGGATTATTCAAGACAGAAACTAGCTAGCGCAAGTTTTAAACTTGATGGAAACACCCCAACGGTTACTTGGGCTGATCCTAAAATCACCCCTGATCATTCTGCTGCTGCCCAGGTTAAACTAAAATCTGAACTTTTATCAGCAAAATTTAGTGTTAAAGAATAAATTATGTTTATGCCAGATTCGTAAAGACTTGATTTGACTTTGCTAGGAGTCTCTTTTGTTTTATCTAGGGCTGCAAACAAACCCAATGAACTCGAACAATACCTTGTTCGTGTTCATTTGTTAAGAAATATATGTGTTCACGAACTGTTCATGAACACTTATTGAACAAGATTTTATGTTTGTGTCCGTTTGTTAAGGAAATGAAAGTGTTCGTGTTCGTTTGTTAATTTTAGGCAACGAACGAAAACAAACGTTGATGAACACAAACTAATGTTCATGAACATAATATATAATACACTGGCCCCTATTAAATATTTTATTTGTTTAATAAACGAATGAACACAAACGAACTTCCCGCCGCATGGTTCACGTACAGTTCGCTGAATGTTTGGTTCCTTTGCAGCCCTAGTTTTAGCATTGACCGAGTTACTGGTTATTGATAAGACTCATATGACTGCTATGTATTGCATGTAATAGCAAACCGTTTAACTATAATATATATTCAACAGAAACAATTTTGTTGATATTTATAAAGCGTATTCTCCAAAATGAGTTAGGTGATGCATTCTTGGCCAAACAGCTTGATATAAGAATTGTAAAAGTTACTTTATCAGATTAAACTTTTAAGTTAAATAGAGTTTAAGTTTGTTAGTGCCAAATTTATAGGTAAAAGCACTGTATGTGAAGAACATACCCGAGAACACTCCAATAGATCAGTTAAAGGAACTATTTCAACGCCACGGGGAAGTCACCAGAGTCGTAATGCCGCCCGCAAAAGTCGGCTGCAAAAGAGACTTTGGCTTTGTCCATTTTGCAGAAAGATCAAGCGCTTTGAAAGCTGTTAAAGACGGTGAAAAATATGAAGTAGCCGGTATATATTTCCCACTTCTTTAAATCTTTAATCTTTATTTTATCAACGTAAATAATTATCGCGTCAAAAACGATGTGCAGGTCAGGTTTTGGAAGTGGTACTTGCAAAGCCACAGAACGACAGAAAATCCGATGCGAATAGTAGCGCGCATCATTCTGGTCCCCACCCAAATTACATTCCTCATACTGCGTATGGTGGATTTTCTGCCGCTAGTCCATATGTTGCCCCTAGATACGGGGTCAACCCTTCGTTTCAGCAGGTCTTACTTTTCAAATACCGTTGTAATTTGTAAAATTCATTTGTTGTGATGTCAATTTGTGTTCAAATTGTGTATTGAATTATGAATCAGCCAATGATATATGGAAGAGGACCGGTACCAGGTGGTATGCAGATGGTTCCGATGGTTTTGCCTGATGGTCAAATCGGATATGTTCTGTAAGTAGCCATCTCTCTTGGTTATAGCTGTATATTGTATATGATTATATAGGGGTTAATTAGTTGGTTTCATAAATGCATGTTCCAACAAACTTATTAAAAAATATAGAGTAAAATGCCATTTTCGTCCCCTAGGTTTGACCAGTTTTGCAACTTTCGTCCAAAGGTTTGTTTTTCTAATTTTGGATCCAAAAGGTTTGAAATTTTGCCAATTTCATCCAGCTTGTTAACTCTATCCATTTTTCTCCGTTAAGTCGGGTATTTTCATCTTTTTTGTCTATGTTGTCAAAGACGCAGGGCGCATGCGAGGCGCATCGGCCTCTCCCGGAGCCTAGGCGCAAGGCACAAAAAGAGCGTGAGCTTTTTTAAGAAAAGTGCACATAGAGAAAAAAATATAAAAAATATGTTATGCTTTGAAAATAAATAAGATTCCACATATAAAATTAAAAAAAACTATTATATATGTCATTTAAGATCATGTAGCTAATAGTTAGTAGCAAAAGTTTAGGACTTATATGTTGCAAGTTTTGGGTTTGTGAATAAAAGTCTCAAAAGGTGGTAAATACTTTGTCCCACATTGGTGTGGGAACAAAGTGAGTGGTTGTTTATACTTTATAAGGTTTTAGCCTTTACTACTACATTGTAGCTTTATGACATGTTTTACCACAAGTCCTACCCGCGCGCGAAAGGGGGGGAAGGGGGGGGGGGGGGGGAATGAGTTTCTCAGCTGGAATTTGGTTGAACTCGTGCGTGCCCGCACGTCCTGCGGACACGAATGCAGCTCCGAAAAACCGGGTTCGCGTGGGGCAGTTTTTGCACGCACTCGGTTTCATTTTTTTTGGTTTTCTGCTTATGCGCTGCGCTTCAGCACCGTTTTTTCAAAAAAAAAAAAAACCCTTTTTGCGCCTTGGCTACCATCAGGCGCTATAGGTGCGCCTCGCTGCGCCCGAGCGCTTAGGTTCGCGCTTTTGTTCTTTTGACAACATAGTTTTTTGTTAACTTAACGGGCAATTCGGTCTTTTTGCACTTTATATGAAAACACGAAATACCCTTGAAAAAGACCGAATTGCCTTTTAAGTTAACAAAAAAAGAAAGAAATACCCCTGACTTAACGGGAAAAACTGATGGAGTTAACGAGATGGACGAAAATGGCAAGATTTCAAACCTTTTGGATACAGATGCGAAAAACAAGCTATTTGACGAAAGTCGCAAAACTGGCCAAACCTCAGGGACAAAAATGGCATTTTACTAAGAACTATAACTTTTGAAATTTTAATTTGTTGAACAATGGTTCAAAGAAATATTTGTATGGTCGATGATAAAATAAGCCGGCTTTTTTACCTGTGTATTTATGTTTATACATATAAGTATGTTCTTTATGGTCACTTTATATGTTAACTGAAGATCTGGTTATTATAATTTAGTCGATAATAAAATATATGTTATGCGATTTGGATTTTGTGCAGGCAACAGCCAGGAACCCAGCTGCCAGTGGCAAGGCCGTCACGGAGGAACGAGCGTGGCAGCAGCAACGGCGGCTCAGGGGGAGGACGAGGGCGAGGAGGAGGTGGTGGTGACGATACCAATCGTGGAAGGTATCGGCCCTACTAAGGGATAGCTGGTGGGTTTGTGTGAACCCGTGGTTCATGGATTTAGCTAGAACCTAGACGGGTTAGCCACAATGGATGAGCCTATGTTCCCCTCTTTCTTGTTAAAAGAAAATTGAAAAAACAAAAAAAAGAAAGCGAATGACATCTTTAGTTTAGAGTTCTGATTTTTGCTTATCGTGTTTATGTAGTTGATTATAGCGGAGAACTTGTTTTTGTGTTGCTAATCATATTTAAGCCAGGGTTGCAAATGCGTTGAGCTTTTATCAAGCAGTTCTAGCTCGGCTCGAGCCCAATATCATTTGAATCAAGCTTTTATTGAGCTTGAGTTCGAGCTCGAGTTTAGAATACAATCTTGGAATGTATAACGTGCTGACGTTCAGCCCAACACCTATCGTAGTTTTACAACTTATATGATATGTATGTGTGCGTGCGCACATCAAATGAAATTAACACATAATCCGATTATTGCATGTATTTTCCAAAAGGTTTCATTAGAAGTGTCAAAAGAAAAAAAAATCCTTGTGCAATAATATGTAACTTTTATAGTAATTGTCATAAGTAGTTTTGGATATTTTAATCATGCAGTTACAACTTACATGTTCACCTCTAAATTACTTGTTGAGTTGCATACTTCGCAGAATTTGAATCATAAAGGACATCTGCTGTAATGTCATTAGTTAAAAAACAAGGCCTTATGCTTAAAATTTTGCTGAAACTCAAAGGACATAAAATACAATTTTGGTCAAAGTCCTAATCAACCTGACAAAAATCTACACTCAAAAACCCAAAATATTTTGGTCATCCAATCAAGCTAACATTTTTTTGGCAATCGACAAAAAACCCTTTCCGATTGACATACGAACATTGTAAAAATCTAATTGTCGTGAAAAAACATTCTTGGGTATGTGGTGTCCAGTCTGTGTCCATAGACGACCCCCGACAACGAAGAGAGATTAGTTAGCGAGTTGATGGTGTATGATCAACACTTAGAAGACATGTGGAATTGTATTGAGACTGAAGACGGGGCTATGAAAAAGGAAGTGATCTAACACAAAGACATGTTATAAGATAATGATCATAAGGGTGACCAAATCAAGACAATGATGCCTTCAATGACCAAAGGATATATAAGTGAAAACACATGAAGATGTGTACGTGTAGGTAGGTAGGTAGGTAAGAATCGAAAGAGAGGCTCAAATGAACGATGACAAGACCAACACAAGTCACACCATAGGCTCCAGATGGTGGGTCATATGGGAGCTAGTTGTTCGAAACTAGCGTGGACGTTTGCGAGTAGGGTCCGCTAATAGTCGTTCGACACTAGCGTGGACGTTTGCGAGTAGGGTCCGCTAACAACGAATGGTGTCTTTATATTGTAACTACATCTATTTTTATTATTTTCTGTTTCTTCTATGTTATCATAATAGAAAAATGACCTTTTCCATTATTGTTTACTACAGTTTGTTGATAGATTATTATTTATATGCGTTTTTTCTAGATTAATCTATACTTCTAACAACTCTTAATGCCTTTTCGCAATATAACTAAAAGAATTCATATCCCATTCTCTAAACACACCTTTTCTACAAAATGGAAAAAAAGATTTAGAGAATATAACTTCCACACCCCATTCTCTATTTTAGAGATAAGTTTTAGAGGAGCTAGCTCACTTGTAGAGACTCTTACCTCTTAGTGGGAGGTTTTGGGTTCAGTCTCAAGCAATAAGTAGATTAGGATTTATTTTAGGGCTGACAATTTCAAACATGAACATGAAAACACGACACGACACGAAACGACATGACCTTAATAGGTTTGTGTTTGACCCTTAACATGTTTTGTGTCTTAAACAGGTCGACACGATAAGGCCTGTTAGTTTTCGTGTCGTGTTCGTGTCTTAACAGGTCATATACGTGTCTTAACAGATTATGTTCGTGCTTTAACATGCCGTGTCTGACATGATATGTCAACCTTAGACTCCACACACCATCCCTCCAGGGCGAGTTCGTGTCTTAACTCTTAACAGGTCGTGTTCGTGTCTTAATAGGTCATGCTCGTGTCTTAACAAGTCGTATGATACACTTGTAAATTTTTTCGTGTCTTAACAAGTCGTGTTTGTGTAACCTGTTTATGATCATGTATGTGTTTGGAAAAACTGTCATGATAAAATTTCATGTCGTGTTCGTGTTTACCTATTTCGTGTTCATGTCTTAACAGGTCGTGCCTGACACGATATGTTAGCCCTAATTTATTTGGTGTAATTTACGAGTAGTATTGCTATTAAAAATATGAGTAAACTGCAATTTTACCCCCTGAGGTTAGGGGGCATTGGCAGGTCTACCCCCCCTAAGGAAGTAATTGCAGTTTTACCCCCCACTGTTTGGGGTTATGTCGCATGTTTACCCCTTGACCATTTCAACGTTAGATGTTACCGTTAATTAGGTTGAAAAGTCCAAACTACCATTCATCTTCTCCATTAATAAGCCCTAATTGATCTTGTTCTTCAATTGCTCTTCAATCGACCTCAAGCCCTCAATCCCTAAATTCTCTGCCTTCTAATCACTGCCTTGAAAATGCCTTCATCTTCGTCGTCTGTGCTTCGATTCAAGGGCAAAACTCAACATTTAGACATCATATGTCCATGTGGTGCGAAAACAGTGGTGAAACAATCAGCATCAACAGCTAATCCTGGTCGTTGGTATATTCGATGTGTAAGTTTCTTCTGTTTTATGCTTATTGAATCTTAACTTTGTTGGATAGTGTTGCTTATGATGTCCGATAATAGGTTGGAGGATGTGGATTCCTAAGATGGGCTGATAAAGGTGAAGAACAGGGATGTCCGGTTTGTGGAGAGGTAATGCCTGGTTTAATCATTGACTTGGCTAACTGCAAAGAACAGTTGGGTCGGTACAAGAATGGAGATGTGTTGAAACTGAAGATGTACTTTGTGATTACTTGGGTGTTGATTGTTCTACTGTTTTTGGTTAAGTAGTATAATGCTGACAAATTGGATTTGGTTGTGTATCTTGACTGCTTGTAATTATACTTTTGAGTTCTATACTTTTTGATGCAATGGTCTTTTTCAAGTTCTTATTATATGTTTGTGTTGGTAGCCTTCTTGTAATTCTGTAGGTAAGGATGTTGAGAATGAGAAAGATGTTGGTAAGGATGAAGACACAGATGTTGGTAAGGATGAAGACAAAGAGGTTGGTAAGGATGAAGACGTCGTTGCAGCCGAACAACCAGACAGTTATGTCTACTTTGAGGATCAAGAGTCTGAGATACTCAGACGTTACATGGAGCAAGAAACAGATTATGAAAAGTTATTCGGAGATCCGACAAAGGATTATGACCCTGAAGTGCTGGAACATGCATGGGATTACACATATTGGGATGAAGATGATGATTGGTACTTTGACCCATATGAAGGGGAGCATGGTTCTGATTCGGATTGGTCTTGTTTGGATGATTGTCACTGGAAATAGGCTAGATTTTGTTTGGTTTTAAGTTTGTATGTTGGACATCTTATTTGTACTAAATGTTGCAATGTAATGTAATCGAATCACTTTCCGCCTCTTAATTGTACCAAAATGGTCATTTTGACCTTATAAATGGTCATGGTACTTGTACCAATTATCCAAACATGTTGCAAACCAATTATCCAAACCTGTTGCAAATTTATATAGGCTGCAAATTGATATAAACAAACCTGCTGCAAATGACAAAAACTAACCTGCTAGTGATCATCTAAACACAATCAAACATGCATGCCAGTTATAAAGAACTCAAAACCTGCTGCAAATGGATCATATGGTCATTTTGACCATATAAACTAGTCAAACCTGCTGCAAATGTATCATATGGTTATTTTGACCTTATAATTAAGTCCTAACTGCTGCAAATGGATGATATGGTCATTTTGACCTTATAAACAACTCGAACCTGCTGCAATTGACCAAAATGGTCATTTTAATATAAACATAACATTGTATTGACCAAACCAAACATAAAGGTACAAACCAAAGCAAACATTGTCTTGAACATAGTTGACAAACCTAGCATTGTCTTGACCAAACCAAACATAAAGTTACAAACCAGCCAAGCATTGTCTTGAACAAAGTTGACAAACCTAACAAACATTGTCTAACTTACAAACCATCCATCACTCATCAAGATTGTAAACTGGTGCACCTGGAGTGGCAGTGTGTGATTCCTGTGAAGCAATGGATTGTTCAGCCCCTTGTCCTTTGCAGCTCCTAACATTGTGACCCATATTCCCACATTTACCACACCTGATGCTACTACCCTTTCTGGTCATTTTACCTCCTTTGTCGAACACTTTCTCAAGTTCTTTTTCACCATATGCCTTCTTTCTTTTCTTCTTTGGCCTTCCAACTTGTGTATGATGCTTAGGTGGGATGAGTGTTGTTGGACACTCTGAAGGAGTCCACATCTCCGGCCCTTTGATTGGCTCTATAACATTGTAATAAACTTTCTTCCATGTTGATAGCCAATACACTTCATCCACCCACTCTTCTGGTATGCCAGCATCAATGTTATTCCTTGACATATCCCATATGGCTGCAACTGCATGTTTGCAAGGCATCCCGGTCAAATCCCACTTCCTGCATGCACATGTTTTATGTTTAACATTCACAACACACTGTGATATCGGACCTGTGACTTGATACTTGTCCGAATCAACCATTAAAACAGACATTTCAGCAGCCTGTTTCTTGATCTCATCGAAGACCCCCGTGGCATGAGGAGTCAGTGGCCCCATACACTTTGCTTGTAATTTCTTGACATTCACTATCCTCTTGGTCATGTACTCCGAATGAATTCTAGGCATGTGATAATCGGCTTGTCCCTTGCTCCTACGATTTGTCTGTTAAAAACCTCACATATGTTGTTCAGCAACATATCACATTTAGCTCTTCCAGAAAAATATGCTCTTGACCAAGCGGTGAATGGGATCTCATTCAGCCAGTCATACATGGCTCGTTCTGTTGTCTTAATTTCTTCCATAGCTTTGTTAAAGTATGGAATAGATGTCTTCCTTCCGGCTGACCAAAGCAAATTCTTGTAAACATCTCCACGCCACTTGGATTTCATGTTCTCATGAATGTGCCTCAAACAAAATCTGTGCTCAGCATTAGGGAAAACGGCTAGCATAGCAGGAATCAGACCCTGTGATACAAAATGAAATTAATGACACTATTTTGCGAGGTTTTAATTAACAATTAAGAACATACTACCTTTTGTCTGTCACTGATGAAGGTGAAACAAGAGTCTGCCGTACACTCTAGGTCATCTCTCAACAGTTGCAAAAACCATTTCCAGGTTTGTGTTGTTTATGCCTTAACAAGGGCATAACAAACTGGATATATGCTATTGTTCCCATCAATACCAACAACACTCAAGATTTGTCTAGGAAATGGACCTTTCATGAAACAACTATCCACACCCAGCAATGGTCTCCCAATCATCTTAAATCCTCTCATCATAGAGGCAAAACAAAAATAAACCCTTCGAAACTGCCTTGTAGGACTAGCTGGGTTCCCACATGGCTCCACATCAATTTTAATTGTACTACCTGGGTTGGCTTTTAGAAGTTCATCACAGTATGACCTTAGCAGACCATACTGTTCTTGGTAATCACCATAGATCTTTGTAGTTGCTATCCTCTTAGCTCTGAATACCTTATGTAGTGATACTTCAAGTTGATGCTTCCGAAGCAGTTGACTTTGGATTGCTTGAATTGGCATGTCTGGATTGCTTTCAATCATAGGTTGGATCTCTCTGGCAATCGAACTCATTGTGTACAAAGAAACGACCCTTGTTGTCAAACAATTGTGTTGATTATGAATGGTCTTCACACACCACTGGTCCTTGTCTGTGTTCCTTGAGATGTGAACTGCCCAAGGACATGTGGGCTTGGTATGCCTTTTGAGGTGCTTATATTTTTGCCCTACTTTGGTGCATTTACTACTTTGCCCCTCTTCTCCTTTATTTTTTACATGACCAAGTAGTGGTGGATTGCTTCCAAAACATACTACCATATACCTTAACAATTCATTTTTTTGAATAAAAACATCCCTCCTTGCCTTAAGATTATAATCTTTCACCATCCGATTCATCTTTTTCTTGTCATCAATAAGCTGACCAATGTAGAATGGCAGATCATTTGGACCTTTTGAAGCACTCTTGTTTCTCCTCCTTATCTTCCTGGCAACCTTATCTCTAAGGGTTGAATTGTCATCCGATCCACTTTCAAAATCCTCCAAGTCAACAGGCTCATGACCTTCATCAGTTCTGTCATCATCATGATCCTCATCACCTGAACCATCCAACTCTTCCCTAGTAAAATCAACATTAGCCCTGAACCTCTGCATATCCACCTCTATTTCATAAACCAAATTATCTTCTTCAACATACTCATAATCAGGATCACTACCTTTACTCTCTTCTTCGTCACTTCCTTTACTCTCTTCTTCATCTTCATTCATACTATAATCCTGATTATTTATTGTAAATGATGCTGGAACAATTGCTTTACATGCCCCTACAGGACCTTCACTTGTATTTTCCAATCTTGTTGACATCCAGTGTTCAACATACATGTCTATGATGTGGACTCCTTGACGCACATGATCGAAGATAGGCTCTAAGTCAACATCACATTTTAATGTCCTAAGACCAAAATCCAACGAACAATACGATTCCTTGTAATGAATGCAAAAAAACAAACCATCATTGTATCCTAATTTCTTAACAATCTCCTCTAAAACATCAGTATTCAACACTCTAAAATCTACATGATCAATGTAGCTCATCTTCCCACCAAAGTATTTCCTATTTGGGTTTTCTACAAAATTACCTCCACGGTGAAATTTAATGGTAAATTGAGATTGGGTTTCTCCTGTAAACACACATCAACAACAAATTAATACCGAAAAAAGTTAACATCTTACCAAATTCAGACCCTTTGAACTTGCATGTCACTTACGGTACATTTCACCCGGTTCGAAATACTGATCTTCAGCTCGTATCTTCCACATTCGAACATCCATGCTCGTAACAGACTTCAAATCTGTTGTATGTGTTGAAGAATGGCTGATCGCCGGTGCGGAGGTCTTCAATTTCGACTTAGGTTAACTTCAGGGTTTCAATGTGGTGAATTGTTGATTAAATGAGGTTGCAGGTCAACAGGAAAGCGAAATTACCTAATTGCCCCTTGACCATTAACAGAAATCGCTAACATCTAACGTTGAAATGGTCAGGGGGGGTAAACATGCGACATAACCCCAAACAGTGGGGGGTAAAACTGCAATTACTTCCTTAGGGGGGGTAGACCTGCCAATGCCCCCTAACCTCAGGGGGTAAAATTGCAGTTTACTCTAAAAAATATATATTTGAAGTGTCACTATTTATCTCTATATATTTTAGTTAAATAAATTATATAAATAGAGAAATATTTATTAAAGTAAATCGGAATATCGAAATATTTATTCATATCGTAATCATAAAATTATTGGATCAGTCTATACTCTGTCAATGTTCTTAGGGTCGATCGTACCAATCGAAGTGCGTCCTGGAGGGTCAGGTGGTTTGGTTAGGGGTTGGTGAACCGGATCACAACAAACCACACAGTGTTTATAGAACCGAGCAGTGGCGAAGCTTGAGATTTTCGACTGGGGGATCGGAAGCCATCGGACCTAAAATTATACCTAAAAAATTAGAGGGGTTGAAAACGTATATACCTAAAAAATTCTATACGAAAACTACATACTAAACACTACTGAGCGAAAAGTCCCCCCCACCACACACACACTATGCTACGCCCATGAAACCGAGTCAAACTGGGTTGAGCCAGAACAGTTTTGAGACACTATTTGAATAAAGTATTTTGTAAATCTATAACTCATACAATTGTTGAATTGACGAATCAATATTTAGTTTTTAAATATCACTACTTGTAATACCAACATCCAAAATAATTTATTTATTCATATAATTACCTTTAGTTAAATTTTCTTTTTTAAACGTAAGAATACATTAATCTCATTAAACTAAACTTAAGAATACATTAATCTGTCTAGACACTTGATTTTTTATATGATTTGTATTCCTTGAGCATCTTTATAGAAGAAAAAACCGACAATAGGTAAAAATGAGGTAAAAATCTTTTTAAATTTAATTGGCTCTTGCCACATATATCCTTAGCTGGAAAGAGGACATCTGTTTCAAAGAACAGAAAAAATAATTTGTTGGTGAGATTTAGGATGACAATGACAAAATAACCTCCTAATTATAAATCAAAATATTTTGATTGGGTAATAGAACAAGTATTCAGGTATGAAATCTAATAAGAAAACGGTTTTAAAATTCTTTTACGGTTTATAGGTGTATGATAATCATAAAAAATATAATTACTGAAATATGAGTACTCCATAATAGGAAGTGTAAACAACCCAAGAAGCCTGTAAGCTATCTAAGATCGGCTCGTTATGATCTTAAATCGAGCTGAGCTTAAATGAGTTCAAGCCCAAGCTTCACTTGTTGAGCTCGAACCGGTTCGCAAGCCTAAACAAGTTTTTTTGATATATAATTTTTATTTAATATATCTATATAATACTATTATTGTACATAAAAATATGATATATATATATATCTTCCTGTACTAATAAATGAAAAACTTTTTTAGATACGTGTCACTTTCTGTTGTTTTCTCACCTTATTTTTTTATTTATCCCTCATATTAAATGATAATAATAATAATAATAATAATAATAATAATAATAATAATAATTTTAAACAAAAGCTAAATAAGAATGAATATTTGTTTTTCTATAAATAATTTTAAACAAAAATTTAAATAAGGATAAACGTTTGTTTTTCATATAATCATAAAGTTATATCGCGAGTATTATGAGTAGATATGTATACTTTTGCGTTCGGTGATTGAAACTATGGTAAATTAAGAATTAAAGGTTCCTGTTTCATATATACTTAATAATTGTATTATTGTTTTTTTTCACTAGAATAAATAATTATTTTAAATTATACGTGTTTTTAGATGCATCGCTATAATGGTTTGAACTCATCATTATAGTCGCACAATTCTTTCAAATATCAAATCTAGATAACTTAGTTTCATCTTTGTAATATTAGGCGTACTCTAATAATTAGTTCAAACCCATCATTTATCGTATATTGCATCAACATTTAGAAAGAATACAATTTTAAAATATAACAATACTATACTTATTCAAAGAGAATTTAATTATCAATTTTGACGGTGTAACTCATAAAAAATAATGAAATATATAAAAATGTGGGGATCGATCTCCACTTTTTTGTACCGTAAACGCTCTTAAATACAAATTTGAGACGAGTCTTTTATGAATGAAATAAACAAATAAGCATGAAGATGTATAAAACTAACTAAAATCATTGTATTTCATAATTTGAATGCATCATAAAACGGGATACAACCCCATGTAATACATGTGTTTTTTTACCTAATATTAAATAAATAAACAAACTAAAATGTTATAATAAGTAAATAGTACATCAAAGTCAATTTTTATAAGATAAATCTTGACGACTATATGTGTTAACATATGATATGACATTATATTTCTATTCAACACGTGCAATATACGAGTTTTTTTTAAAGATATATTTTTTTGTTAGTTGTTATATAAAATTAAATTTATGCAGCACGTGTAATACACGAGGTTTAAACCTAGCAATATATATATATATATATATATATAGAGAAAGTATAATGTACTTCACGCCTTAACGTACATTAACGTACTTCACGAAATATATAACATGCGTAATTATTTTTTTGACCAAAATAACGTGCGTGATTTTGGATCCCATGCGTAATTATGTGGTCCCATGCGTGATTATGTGGTCCCATGCGTGATTATATGTTCCATGCGTGATTATACCCCTGATCCAACGGTTACCATTGTCTCCTACGTGAAGTATGATAAGCCGTGAAGTATGTTAACCTTTCTCTCTCTATATATATAGGGAATTGACCTGTAATAATCTCTTGTAGACGTAATTGGCCATTGACAGTCCCACTTTTGAATATTCCCCCTGCGAGTCGAACCTTTCACATATTTTTCTTCTAATGGTCCCCGGTTAAAAAAAAACTTAATGGAGTTAAGTTTTTTTCCGAATTACAAACAAATGTCTTAAGGCTTTTGATCAGAACGACGATACGAGTCAATTGATGTAAAACTGACCGGTGGAGGAAAAAATAGGTGAAAGGTTGGACTGGGAGGGGAAATATTTAAAAGTGGGACTGCCAATTGCCAATTATGTCTACTAAGGATTAATATTACAGATCAATTTCCCATATATATATATATATATATATATATATATATATATAAAGATTATAATTACGAATATTTATATTTATATTATATGCAAATAGTTATAAAGAGGCCGGTTATTGTACAAATTGTCGTAACGTACGCTGTGTACGAGATACAGTATCAACATGCGATTTCTTTTGTGAACATGCGACTTTTGTTTTTTTAGGGAAAAATTACAAGTTTTGTCCTTTATCTTAATACCACTTATCAGGCGGTGCCCTTTTTAATGAATTTTAACAAGTTTTGCCCCTTTACAAGGAATTTTGTTGCACGTTTTGTCCTTTAGGCTTAACCCAGTTAGATTTTCTTGTTAAATCTGGTACCTAATGGTATTTTAGTCTTTTTACCCATTTATTTAATATTATTTAAAACAAAATATTTTAGTGTTGACTATTGAAATAAATGGGTAAGAAGACTAAAATACCCTTAGGTGACAAGATTTAACAAGAAAATCTAACAAGAAAATCTAACTGGGTTAAGCCTAAAGGACAAAACGTGCAACAAAATTCCTTGTAAAGGGCAAAACTTGTCAAAATTCGTTAAAAGGGACACAGTCTGATAAGTGCTATTAAAATAAAGGACAAAACTTGCAAATTTTCCTTTTTTTCAGCAATATGCGAAGTTTTTTTAACATGCGATTTTTTGTTTTTTTCAACATACAAGTTTTTTTCTTTCTAGGGTTATAAAATGCGAACTTGGCATAACATACGCTTCGTACATTAAAACATTTTGTACGATACACTTTTTCTAGTTATAAATATATATAAGAGTAAAATGCACGGATAGTCCCTGTGGTTTTGTAAAATAACACCTATAGTCCCAAACTTTTGGAAATTACACCGGTGCTCCTTGTGGTTTGACAGTTTGTTACCCGGATAGTCCCTGGAGTGGATGTCCGTTAGTTTTCTCCGTTAAATCTATGTAAAATGACAAAATTACCCCTTTACTTTATTAAAATATAAGAAAAAAGTAATTAATCATTTAAAATATCAATTGAGCCTCACAATTAATTATCAATTATTAAATACAACTATCATCACCCTCAGCAGGAACGCTGTCAATTATCATCACCATTTGAACCACCATTTCCTCCACTATTGTTCTCATCACTGCCCTTCACACCACACCTCACACCTCGGTGTTTGTTTGTTCTGTTAAGATGAGTTCTACAGTCGAATATGCAAGAATAGAGGTCGGATTTGGTAGTTTAAACGAGTTCTGCCATGAAAGGGTTATCGATGTTCACACCTTTAATGAGCGGTTGTGAGTAACAGATTTGTAAGACCTTGATGTTAGTTACCACTTATCTTGCTTATAGATCTACAAGTTTAACTTTTGATTTTCTTCTGTTGTTGATTGAGAGTAGTTGGGAGATGAAGAACACTTAAAGATTAGTCCCCACTCTTCTTGTTAATAGATCTACATATTTAACTTTTGATTTTCTTTTGTTGTTGATTGAGAGTAGATAGGAGATCAGAAACAAATCTCATATAAGGAGATGAAGAACACATTAGCGGTAGAGGCAGGGGCATTCATGGTGGAGTTGCAGGTGGTGGCAAGGGGTAATTTTAATAAAAGCAAGGGGTAATTTTGTCATTTTACATAGATTTAACGGAGAAAACTAACGGACATCCACTCCAGGGACTATCCGAGTGACAAACTGTCAAACCACAGGGAGCACCGGTGTAATTTCCAAAAGTTGGGGACTATATGTGTTATTTTATAAAACCACAGGGACTATCCGTGCATTTTACTCTATATATAAATAAAAAGTACATAATTAAGCTGACTTGTAGTGGCATGAAATGGGCCATAAACTAACACAACGTTTGATGCTTTGTATATGGATATTTTAGATTTGTATTTTTTATTGGGTTATTGGATTTTAATAATTCTAACTTTTACCTGTTAGTCGATAAGAATCCAAATTTTAAAAATTCACTCCAACGATCCCAACTTGTAAGAATTTGATCCCCATTGGTCCTTTTCTAACATAGGTGCACTTGAATCAATTAAGGAGTCTGCAAGTGTACTTGAATCTATTGAGAAAAGTAAATTCTTATATGTTTGAAAAGGATTAATAGGGGTCAAATTTTTATAAGTTGAGATCGTTTGGAGTGGACTTGTAAAGTTGTGATTATTATCGGCTAAAAGATAAAACTTAGGATTATTAAAATCCAATAACCCTTTTTTATTTCAGTTATATCAAAAGTACGTATCAACACCGGAAACCTTTTGAGGATCTGATTCTTTTCTTTACAGAAACAAACCTTGTCTGAAAGTTATTTTCATAAATGTAATATTGAAAATCCAACTTTTGTTAAAAGTAATCATTGACAGATTGATACGGTGTGTGTTACGGAAAAAAGATAGGGTATATTTAGATCATCATTTTTTCCATATTAAACTTCAATGGTTTAAAAGTTTGCAGGTTTCTTTTAACAATAGGTTAATTTATGTGTTTATTTTATTTTAACTAGTTTATGAACCCGTGAAGTTCACGGGTTACTAAAAGAAAATATCGTTATTATCATCGTTGACATAAATATTAAGATTTTATACACGTTAAAACACAAAAGAATATATTAGAGTACAACGACAAAATAAAATACATGAATATGCAACGATCACAATTCGTTGAAAATCTCTTTATAGCATTTCTCCTTCTTTAGACTTGACATGCTTCATTCGTTCTAAAGCCTCATTTATCCGCTTTTGCCCACCAACCTTTGTATTTGAAATGAGTAACAAATAACAATAAATAACAAAAATTGTCACCTCTACATGTATAGGAAACTAGAATAATTCAACTACCGAGCTTACTTATCATCGTAAAGTTGGGTTTTCTTTTTTGTTGTCTTACTCTTATAAGCCTCATTTATCCTCTTTTGTCCACCAACCTATGTATTCCCAAACAGCTATGTATTCCCAAACAGATAAATCCGTGGTCAGTTCTGTTTTAGAAAACATGAAAACATGAAAACATACCCATGATTGCAGACAGGTTAGCAGAGAATCCAGTAAGTGATGCAGCCATAGAAGTCGACATGCTTGTCAAGGTGATCTGGTTCCTCCTTAGGGTGTGATGTGCTAAAAACGGGTTAACAAAACTAACTAAATTTACCCTAATTCTAGACTCTCTAAGCTTTAAATTTATAAAACTAAGACTCTCTAAACCCTAAAACACACAACCGGCAAGCGTACCGATCGAATGTAGTATAGCCTAAGGAAGTCCGAGTATCGAACCCAAGAGACTCTACTGATTACGCTAATGACTCTATATAGACTCAAACTGACACAACTGAACTAAATGTTTGTTGATTGGGGGGGGGGGGTTTCTAAAAATCCTAAGAATGCAAATAACAAATACTAACTACACTAGACGAACTAGACACGAACTCACACAAAGGCTGAACTCAAGGATGGTGAAAGAACTACCTAGACAGGAATCCTGATTGATTTTAGTTATGATTATAATTGGAAGTTGTCTGCTAAGGAACCGGGATCTTGAAATTCTCACCTATCGGGAAATCTAAGGACCTTTTCAAGAGCACGCTAAGATCCCCTAAAGGTTGTTAAACTACCGGTTTTAGACTCTCTTACAAGACATCTAATGGTGTTTATAAAAGTATCCTACAAGGCTCATTCCCTTACGAGACCTAAACCAAGGATATGTTTGTTTTCTCAGTTAGACTTGCTAGACAACAGCAAATAGGTTAACTTTCTAAGAAGGACCCACATTGCGGTTTAATCACTAAGACCTAGCAATAATCTCGCACCTTACAGCTATTGATGATTAGTAAAACACTTGATTTTATTAAATTACCAAATATTACTTCTAAGGTTACTTACATGATTTTCACCCTAAAGGATCAAAGGTTTATTATGTGATATAGACACTCACCAAAACCTAAAACCCTAGCCCGACTCTATTCCGTGATAAAGACCGTCACCAAGATTCAAGCGAAGCAATAATCAATAATAAAATAACATCAAGCACGCAAACACATCTAACTGATAGAACAAACCGTTTACAATTTATAAACTATCCATAGCTTCCATAAATCCAAAAATAATCAAACTTAAACAATCATTCATCCATGTCTAGGTAGTAACAGAAATTTAGCCAATAATCATGTCTAAAAACATAGCAATCAATATCAAAACAGAATTCATCATCGAATAATAAAAAACAAACGAAAAACAAATGAACAAGATTGTAAAACCCGTTTTCTTCGATCCCGAGTGCTCCTGAATGATCCCCGATGATTCCACGCGTCCCGAGCACTTCAACAGCCCTTAATCAGCCTCTAATGGTCGCCCAAGATGTCTAAAATTCGTAAAGTTGTTGTTCCCTCTCGGCTGTTGTCGATTATGTTATTTTATAATATCACAAAACCCCAATCCGATGCTGGTACAATCTGATTCCGCGTAATAAGAGCTCTCGCGGCCCGCTTGGGATTTAGTATTAGTGTACGCGGGCCGCCCGCCATGTTTAAACCGGAAACCATTTGATAAGTTCAAACGGCCCGCGACAGATTTCATGTTTAGCTCATGCGGGCCGCCTGGAAGCCCCAGATGTGCTTTTTCACCTTCGTTTCGCATCCGAACTTTCGGTTTCCGTTCCATTCTTTCGCCTTGCTAAAATGTAACTCGTTTCAGCTCCGTTTTTCTACTAATACCTGGAAAACACAATTAAATCAAAAGCAAATACAATCTAAACTAAAACGACACTAAATCTAACTAAAACCGAACAAACCTAGACGCGAATAAAGATGTATTTTACAATACATCAAATATCCCCACACTTACTCTTTTTTCGTCCTCGAAAAAGAATTATGTAAACGGAATCATAGTCGGAATAATCAAACGGGCCAAAAGTATAAGTTATTTTATTAAAATCGAAACTCGTGTTAGCCGCGATTGCAAGTATATCGATCCACTTAAACCCAACCCGGTTCCAAGCCCTTATCATGCGATTTAGTTCACGTTCGGTCAATCTACCTAGGGTCTCACACTAAGAATCGCAAGTCCACCTAATCCCCCCTCAAGCTTATAGGACAAAAGGAACAACCACTGGGTTATTTCCTAACCGTTTTATACCAAGATCAAGAGAATTTAAAATCAAATCTATTTTTCCATTTTTTTCTTCTTTTTATATTGCTTGCTTTTTTCTCTTTTTTTTTTTATTCGTGAAGCTAGACGATGCTTTACCTAACCAAGCGGTAATCCGACTGTAGAGTCGCTATCCCCAATCACAGACTACATAGGTTTCGGTACTTTTATTCGGCAAGTCGATTTCACACATCCCAGAGGCATTCCGGCTGTAGAGTCGCTATCCCCAACTCGGATTACATAGACCTGTGCTACTTTCATTTAGTTTCTAGCTCACTTTTTATTCTATTTTTTTTTCTTTTTCAGCGAGATAATGACCAAAAACTCTAACGATCTTAGCTTATAACGGCATCCCTTATACTATTTTTGGCGGTTTCAATTTCCCCACTCTCCCTAGATGAGAACCCACTAGTAGACCGACAATTAGGTATATTTAAGATCAAAGGAACTCAGAACCGAACCAAGCCTACCCGCGCATCCCAAACTAGACACAAGCACGATTATTTTATCTCATATTATTATTATTTGAACCCGAACAAAAACCCGACTTTTCTATCATTTTCCGTTTTTATTTTTGCAAACTTCTTATTTCAAAAGACATTTTTTCATTTTTTTCAATTTTTTTTGGATTTTGAAAATTTTTAATTTTTTTTTATTTTTCGACTTTTTGCCCCGCTTGCGGTATGCTCATATAATGTATATATGCGTGGGCGCTCGGGGGGCAAAAGTGAAAGTGCACTAATTTTAACGTTATTTTACTAATTTCGTGAAAATAACGTTAAAAGAGGGGGACGGTTAATCATGCATCATGTGGTGGCGTTGATAGCCAAAAGACAAGGGGGTGCATGCACTAATCGGCGTTTGTCTCAATTGCTGAGTGTTATGTGCCTTATGTCCAAGGCTTGATGCAAAACCACAATCGAGCCGGGGGTCTCATTGGAAGCAGCCTCTCTATTCCTACGGGGTAGAGGTAAGGCTGTCTACATCTCACCCTCCTCAGACCCTACCTTAGCTTTGCTATTGGTGGGATATACTGAGTATGATGATGATGATTTTTCGACTTTTTGACTCAAGACTCTACTATCTAGACACTAAACGATAGTTTCCCATCCCCACACTTAAACTCTACATTGCCCTCAATGTAGGATGGAAACCGACTCAAAAGACTAAAATAAATAAGAAATAAAAAACAAAAGGGCAAATCGGAAAGGACTTAGCTGGTTTCTTTAATGCATAAGCTCCAAATCTCTCGTCCAATCCAGCTCGATCGTATAACATTTCATTCGCGATCGGCTTTGACACTGACTGACATGCTTGATAAATGCCCGAAATTTGAATAAACAGCTCCAAACTCACCCGAATGGAGATTGAGTACGGGTGGTACATATTCGAACCTGCATCAACAAAAACAAGCAAAATACCAAAGCAATACCGACTCGAAACATAAAATAACTCAAAAACCACTAATTTAGACGCATGGTACAAAATAAAAGACTCAAAGTACACCACCGAATTACCATCTTACCCCCTCCCGGCACTTTGCTCGCCCTCGAACAACCCAAGTGCCAAACCTAACCAAGTGTGGATGCAACGGATAACGGGTTGAAGGTTTAGTGAAAAATCACATTTTATCGCCTTAAAAATGTGACAACCCTCAAAATTACAGGTACTGTAATTAATTTTAATTACGTACTTAATGACTGTGCTTGATTACAACTGACAATTTAAACTGCTCTATGATTTTTATATCGTACATACACATGCATCATATTTTATACAGTCACTCCATTTATTACACACAAGCTTGAGTAATAAACTTGATGCACAAAACACAGTTAACACACTGAATGGATAACTTAGAAACATGTTGACAATGCCAACACATAGCCAAACAATAGGTTGAGGGACCTATTTGACATTCTTTGAAACTTGCTAGAAAACATCGAGAACTAAAACCGTCGTTATTTGAAAGTATAAAGTTTAGGGACTAAATTGTTATTTTTGAAACTATATAAATACAAGGGTTAAAGTGCAATTACTTCAAACTATAAGTTTTGGGTTCTTTTTGTAAGTTTTGGAAACTTATTTTATAAAGAAATAAATATATAGTTTTGAAATAAAAGTTCAAGGTTCGTTTGGTCATTCTTTCAAACATAAACTCTAGGGACTAAAGTTGGCTTTCTTAAACTCATTTTAACTAAAGATCCTAACCTGGTTAACTTTCATATAAGGATTTCTTCTTTAAAGCTTAACTCAGTTAACTCTTTTAACTAAAATAGGTTAACTAAGTTAGTTCCTATATAATTAATCCTTCTTTAAACATTAACCTAGTTAGTCAAACTAACTGATTATTACAGGGACCATCTGCGCACATATTACAAACTTTAGGGACCATTTTGTGAATACTGAAACCACAGGGACCAAAACATAAATTATAAAAATCAGATTTAAAAAAGGGGGTCCTTCTGATCGGACCGGCCCTCAGTGGGTTTCGAACTCGGGACGTATCGGTTGATAAGCGAACACATAACCACTCGGCCGGGCATGCCACATCCGGTTATTATCAGTATCGATTAATATATATATACTAACTTTAAACAGACCTGATGTTTTAAGATCAGATCTGCAGTCGCGGACATCAACAATAATCCACCGAAAACTCATTTGAAAATCGAATTGTTCCATTGTTTATGTGTTAGTTGATCCGAAATCATTACCCACTAATTCTCAATCACTTTGCCAACCCATTAACCCACTAATTCGACAAAACTTAGTGCCAAACCGATTAAAATCGGAATTTTTATTAAAAAAAACTTAAAGTGGATTCAAACCACTAATTCCTGTCGAATTTGATTAAATTGTTGTGTTATTAAAGTCCCTTAGACCCCCACGAACATCACCCACCCTTCAAAATTCATAAACACACCGGAATCGACTTCTGTTCACCGTCTGCAATCTCGCCGGAGCCGGAGTCGCCGGAATTTAGTCGATACGTCGTTCCAGACGTAACCGAATCAGTTTTATTCGTCTAATCGGTACGTTATCAGTTATACAATGTTTTCCCGAGTTTAATTAGAATATAAACCTGTTTCGAATCAAAATCGGGACCTGTTTGACTTCGGGTTAACTATTTTGGGGAAGAAGGTGAACAGTAACTTGGTTTATTTATTTTCTTTTATTAAAAACAGTTTTCTTATTATTACTTTTTAATTCATAATAAATCGGTTTTAGTAAATTAAAATCTAAAAATTTCAGATTAATTATGTTTAATTTGAATCTTTCTGAAAATAATTTACTTACTGATTACTTTATATAAAAACGATTTTATATAATTAAAACAGTAAATAAATTATTATTTTTTTTATTTTATAATAAATCCGTTTTTATGAATTAAATGCTGAAATTTTTATACAAATTATCTTAAATGATAAACTTTAAGAAAATAATATTTTTACTGATGTTTTATATAATTTTGATATTTATATAATTAAATCAGTATTTATACTTCTGAATATAATTTAATTTAATGTAATTAAATTATATAACTATATGATTTTGATCCAAAATTATTCTTATGACAAAAGATGCACTATTCTGAGTTTATATAAATTTAGAATCTGAATTTTTATTATGTTTAGTTATTTAGATAATTAAACTTATATAAACTTATTTATTGTTATCATAATCATTTTAATTCATTCTATTTATTTAAAATGATTCAAAGGCCATAATAATTATTTTAAATCAGTAATATTCAAGTTCAAATAATTAAAAATGTGATTTTAATTATTCTGATTTAAATTAATTATTTTTGATAATTAGTTATATAATTATCACATTATTTCTTTTAGACAAAACACTACCGAATCCTATAGATTTAGGATCTCCGCTCATTCGATTAAACATTATTGTTGATACATATTCCATATTATTGCATGTTCAATCAATTAGAGTGACGTGGAATATTATTCCCAAGAACTCTCACATTAGCATATTTATTTGGACTTACTCAAAATCAAGGTGAGTTCATGTTCCCCTTTTCTCTTAACTGTTTTCAGTTTTATACTTCGGGGGTGGAATACATGTTACAAATATTACAATGTTTACAAATGATATAATAACAAGAAACACTCTTGGTGAGAACGAGTACCAAGTATGTTACAACTATTACAGACATTTTATACATGGTATGGTTAGCTTAAGGAGGGTTTACTACTTAGATCATGTGAGTGGGTAGGTGGAACTTAAGGCCATTAATCCTCGTTGTAGGACCGAGGGTCATGAGCGGTAGATCTATTTGGGTGTAGCGAGCCCAGCTCCTGAGTCCACAGTACGGACCATGGGGTGACTTTGAGCCCGACGCACAAATTTGCTAGGTTTGAGTCTTCCTACTGCATTTCACACATATCAATGGCCTTGCAAACCATTGGTGATCTCTTTATTTCCTTATTGCTACATACCAGGGACTTTCATATACTGTTTACAAAGGATTATACATACATCGTAACAAAGGGACATTTATACACACAAGACATATTTTAAAGGCTTATACACACAGACTTACACATGAACTCGCTCAACAATTTTTGTTGATTTTTCCAACTTACATGTATTTCAGGGAACTAGCAGGATCTGGCAGGGTATGCATGTGTCTAGCTGCGTTGGATAAATAGATGTCATCTAAAGTTGTGAAGTTTGAGAAGTGTAACCTATTCCTGGACGGGTTACATATCTCTAAACCTCGTCTTATTTAAAGTCTTTTGGTGTCCTATGAAAATGTTTTAAATAATTTGTGATTTGTAACTTATTTCAAATGTCGATGTTTCTAAACAATGATATTGTGGTATTTTCTCACTATTTTTAATGGATGAACATCTCGTATTTTTATCATATAGCATTGCTGTGATTGTTGCTATGGTATTAAGAAGTCACACCAAATAAACCCACGCTTCCGCAAAAGCCAGGGTGTGACAGCTTGGTATCAGAGCCTCGATCATAGCGAACTAGGATTCATTCTCGAGTCTAGACTATGATCACTAGGGCTCTCACGAAAATGTTTTCAAACATTTTTACATTGCATACACTAAACGTCCATATCCAGGGCACAAACATTTTTACAAACAAAAGGCACAAATACACATTTCCAAAAATTTATATTTCAGTCTTAGAGACTGAGGGAGTACAGCCTTAGAGGCTGGGGAGGTTCAGTCTTAGAGACTGAGGGATTCAATCTTAGAGATTGGGGATGTTTAGTCTTAGAGACTGGGAGGTTTGGTCTTAGAGGCCAGGGAGCTAGTTTGAGAAACTAGGGAGTTAGTCTTAGAGACTGGGTGGGATAATCTTGGGAAGACTAGGATGATTACTTACTTACATTGATTGTGACTTACATGCATTGTTGGATTATTTTATGCTATGACATGGGATGTTATGAGTTATTGTGTTATTACATACGCATATTACTTATTTACTATACTTACTATGACACTGGTGTCGACTATAGTTTTTTTTATCACTAGAATTTAAGAAAATACTTAGGTTAACTGCTAGTAAGTTAGACATTCCGTACTCAATTGAACTGGCTAATGGGAAGCTAGTGGAAACAAATGAAGTCATCGGAGGATGCGTGATAAAGCTGGGAGAAAACGAGCTTACATTAGACCTACTGCCAGTCAAGTTAGGAAGCCTCGATGTGGTAGTAGGGATGGATTGGTTGTCAAGCAACAGAGCCATGGTTATAAGGATTTAGGTTATTAGAAATTACTTTTGACCTAGACTATAACTTACCAAGACACTAACCATTCCACCACTTGATCCCTATTCCTTTCTCTCTCGATGAATTATCGTGCCGACATAATTGCTTGTTTTCTTCCATTTCATTTCTTTCTTTTCGTCATGCTGCCAAAACACGACAAAACTTTCACCCTGATTTTCAGGGATTAAACCAACACACGCGGTTTTTTTTAATGGAAACATGCTACGCTCATACCTGTATACAATTTATCACAAGTTTATTCTCAACATCCGAGAGACTCGAACTCTATAAGATCTAGTCATAATATTTTCTCACACCATCATCATTTCTTTCACTTCTGAACTTTCCTCTGTATCGACCTAACCCACCGCCGTTGTCAGAAGTACCCAAAGTAACCCATACTCAAACTTTTGTTAGTTCAACAAAACCCAACATTCAAATGGCATATTTCCCAGTAACACATGCTGAATCCTCAACCGTAGCAGGAATTCACCCATTCCTTCGGTTTGCTGAGTTACCCATTCGTGAGAAGTATCAGAAACTCAAGAACCTTGAAGTTTTTACCATCGGCAGTATTGATTGGCATCGAATAGAAATGGTTGACCCCAGTGGACCACTGTCAATATTACTATCACACAATACACCTTGGCGCCGTTTCTTCGACATCCTAGAACCATCATACGACGAACTGGTGTATGAGTTCTTGTCCACTTTCTATTACAAATATAATAATAATCTTACAAATAAATCCATTCGTTTTCAACTTTGTGGGCAACTTCATACCATGTCATTAACAGAATTCGCAGTTCATCTGGGCATATATACAGATGAAGAAGTCAAACAACCCATTTTTACGGAGGCATCAACCTCTGGTTCCTCCGCGGATATGGTAGATTATTGGCAACGCCATTCATTAAAAAAATGGTGTGACCATAATAATTCTGCGAACTTCATAGACCCTTGTTATCAATATATGCACCGTGTTTTAGTCCACACTATCACGGGGCGTAAACATAATCTACACAGAGTTAAAACAATCGAACTTTTCTATTTGTATAGTATTTTTGAGCAAGTTCCCTGTAATATTGCCCACGAACTTGCTGAATATTTTTCTAGTCAGCATTCAAATCCTCTGAGAAGTCTCATGGGAGGGTCTTACATTACAAAAATAGCACAATCATTAGGTGTCCTAAGTGATCAGATTATCCAGGGATTATCTCCACCAAAGGCACCTGGAGTTATAAATCCTTACACCATGAGGCTAACCCCTATTCATATTAGTACACTATCACAACCATCACAGTCGGAGGGAGCTCCAGTCATCTTAGAGAATACCTTCCCACAAAATTTACAAGAGTCATCGTCACAATTTCTTCCATCGTCTTTTTATCGTTATGATATACAACCACAGCTGCCATACATACACGAAAATATTTCAACTGACCCACCCCAATCATTAGCACCAAACGTCTCGCAAGACTTCACACCGATAGTCTTCGAGGAGGCTCCAATGACGCAAGATGAATTGTTTGATGGAAGCATGATGATCCAAGATCAATTAGGATCGGAATCATTTTTGCAGTCACCGTTATCGCCACATTTCTTCCAGTCACTGATGAACGAAGTAGGACAACTACCACCAACTGATAGAGCATGCCCAAGTACGATGCCTCAAATGCATCTACCTCCAGATCGAGTGGTAGTTGAAATGGCTAGGTTAAGCAATCAGGTCCAAGACTTGTCAAGACAAGTACAATGGCTGATAGAAAGAAATAACTGGTTGGAAGACATGCTAAGACAATTAGCTGCTCGGAAGGAATTGACTCTACCACTTCCACCACTTTTTAGTTCTGAGTCTGAATTTGATTTTTGAACTCCTAAGACGAGAACAACCTTATGCCTAGTTCTCAAAAGGTGATTGAAGTAGGAATGCTTTAATCTAGTCTATAGTTTTAGAGCCTCATTCTTATGATTTGCTTGAAACTACTTACATGATACCTTAATTGCTTTTATTTATTCTTTTCCGATCTTTTAAACGTATATGTCACTTATGTGTTAACACTTAACATGCTATACTTATTCTACATGTACCCGTACGATTTATCAATATTAAACAATATATAAATTATACCTTACATACCTCAAGTGTATCAAAAATTTTCGTTTAACGTGTAAAAAAAATGGTGAAACCGGCCGTCCCCGGAATCGAACCCGGGTCTAGGCCACACCCTTTCGCGCGCCTAGCCAACCGAGCTAGGTGCCTAGTTTGTGAAATTTCCGTTTTGGGTTAAATATAAGCATATGTACAATAACTCCCTTACTTCTTACTAAAAGACACCTACTTATCCTCCTTATGTTGTTAATAATTGTTTTATTGTCCCATTAATTATGTGTCATTCTTGACATGTTTATACTTGTTTGTTTAATCTTCAAACAAATACAGTTTGCTTCGTATATTGATACTGAATGCATAAATTACGAACACATGTACTCTTAGTACAGCCTCACAATAAACTTACATTGTTTATGACAATCCATGCTTAGTTTATAATGCATACTATTAGTTTGATTTATGTGAAACAAAATTTCATTGTGCTTGAATGAAATACTTACGACTAATTTTGTTGTATACAAAACAAACGACGCTATTATTACGAATTTGAAATACGTTTTGATTCAATTGATGTTGTGCAATATTGATGCTTATTTGATTAAAACAATACCTCAATTTTATGGTTTCTCACTTAACCGGAAGTGCTATGTGGACCATGCAACGAAACGCGTAATTTTGGGTGCACACTTAATTACGGGGTTCGATGCATAAGAATCATAGTGAGCCTTGTTAAGTAAGGTGGCATATGAAAACATTATGTGGTTATGTGATTATCCATTATCTGCTCATTTGTACACACGATTGTTTGCATAATGTTTACATTACAAATCCAGCATAACATAGTGCCATGCAAAATAATTTCTATACAATGATAATTTCCTCAAAATTATCAGCACCAAACAATGACTTGCTTATATTGTTAATCATTACAATTCCATTCTATGATCTCTTTCGAATAAATTTCGGGACGAAATTTTCTTAACGGGGGGAGAATGTGACAACCCTCAAAATTACAGGTACTGTAATTAATTTTAATTACGTACTTAATGACTGTGCTTGATTACAACTGACAATTTAAACTGCTCTATGATTTTTATATCGTACATACACATGCATCATATTTTATACAGTCACTCCATTTATTACACACAAGCTTGAGTAATAAACTTGATGCACAAAACACAGTTAACACACTGAATGGATAACTTAGAAACATGTTGACAATGCCAACACATAGCCAAACAATAGGTTGAGGGACCTATTTGACATTCTTTGAAACTTGCTAGAAAACATCGAGAACTAAAACCGTCGTTATTTGAAAGTATAAAGTTTAGGGACTAAATTGTTATTTTTGAAACTATATAAATACAAGGGTTAAAGTGCAATTACTTCAAACTATAAGTTTTGGGTTCTTTTTGTAAGTTTTGGAAACTTATTTTATAAAGAAATAAATATATAGTTTTGAAATAAAAGTTCAAGGTTCGTTTGGTCATTCTTTCAAACATAAACTCTAGGGACTAAAGTTGGCTTTCTTAAACTCATTTTAACTAAAGATCCTAACCTGGTTAACTTTCATATAAGGATTTCTTCTTTAAAGCTTAACTCAGTTAACTCTTTTAACTAAAATAGGTTAACTAAGTTAGTTCCTATATAATTAATCCTTCTTTAAACATTAACCTAGTTAGTCAAACTAACTGATTATTACAGGGACCATCTGCGCACATATTACAAACTTTAGGGACCATTTTGTGAATACTGAAACCACAGGGACCAAAACATAAATTATAAAAATCAGATTTAAAAAAGGGGGTCCTTCTGATCGGACCGGCCCTCAGTGGGTTTCGAACTCGGGACGTATCGGTTGATAAGCGAACACATAACCACTCGGCCGGGCATGCCACATCCGGTTATTATCAGTATCGATTAATATATATATACTAACTTTAAACAGACCTGATGTTTTAAGATCAGATCTGCAGTCGCGGACATCAACAATAATCCACCGAAAACTCATTTGAAAATCGAATTGTTCCATTGTTTATGTGTTAGTTGATCCGAAACCATTACCCACTAATTCTCAATCACTTTGCCAACCCATTAACCCACTAATTCGACAAAACTTAGTGCCAAACCGATTAAAATCGGAATTTTTATTAAAAAAAACTTAAAGTGGATTCAAACCACTAATTCCTGTCGAATTTGATTAAATTGTTGTGTTATTAAAGTCCCTTAGACCCCCACGAACATCACACACCCTTCAAAATTCATAAACACACCGGAATCGACTTCTGTTCACCGTCTGCAATCTCGCCGGAGCCGGAGTCGCCGGAATTTAGTCGATACGTCGTTCAAGACGTAACCGAATCAGTTTTATTCGTCTAATCGGTACGTTATCAGTTATACAATGTTTTCCCGAGTTTAATTAGAATATAAACCTGTTTCGAATCAAAATCGGGACCTGTTTGACTTCGGGTTGACTATTTTGGGGAAGAAGATGAACAGTAACTTGGTTTATTTATTTTCTTTTATTAAAAACAGTTTTCTTATTATTACTCTTTAATTCATAATAAATCGGTTTTAGTAAATTAAAATCTAAAAATTTCAGATTAATTATGTTTAATTTGAATCTTTCTGAAAATAATTTACTTACTGATTACTTTATATAAAAACGATTTTATATAATTAAAACAGTAAATAAATTATTATTTTTTTATTTTATAATAAATCCGTTTTTATGAATTAAATGCTAAAATTTTTATACAAATTATCTTAAATGATAAACTTTAAGAAAATAATATTTTTACTGATGTTTTATATAATTTTGATATTTATATAATTAAATCAGTATTTATACTTATGAATATAATTTAATTTAATGTAATTAAATTATATAACTATATGATTTTGATCCAAAATTATTCTTATGACAAAAGATGCACTATTCTGAGTTTATATAAATTTAGAATCTGAATTTTTATTATGTTTAATTATTTAGATAATTAAACTTATATAAACTTATTTATTGTTATCATAATCATTTTAATTCATTCTATTTATTTAAAATGATTCAAAGGCCATAATAATTATTTTAAATCAGTAATATTCAAGTTCAAATAATTAAAAATGTGATTTTAATTATTCTGATTTAAATTAATTATTTTTGATAATTAGTTATATAATTATCACATTATTTCTTTTAGACAAAACACTACCGAATCCTATAGATTTAGGATCTCCGCTCATTCGATTAAACATTATTGTTGATACATATTCCATATTATTGCATGTTCAATCAATTAGAGTGACGTGGAATATTATTCCCAAGAACTCTCACATTAGCATATTTATTTGGACTTACTCAAAATCAAGGTGAGTTCATGTTCCCCTTTTCTTTTAACTGTTTTCAGTTTTATACTTCGGGGGTGGAATACATGTTACAAATATTACAATGTTTACAAATGATATAATAACAAGAAACACTCTTGGTGAGAACGAGTACCAAGTATGTTACAACTATTACAGACATTTTATACATGGTATGGTTAGCTTAAGGAGGGTTTACTACTTAGATCATGTGAGTGGGTAGGTGGAACTTAAGGCCATTAATCCTCGTTGTAGGACCGAGGGTCATGAGCGGTAGATCTATTTGGGTGTAGCGAGCCCAGCTCCTGAGTCCACAGTACGGACCATGGGGTGACTTTGAGCCCGACGCACAAATTTGCTAGGTTTGAGTCTTCCTACTGCATTTCACACATATCAATGGCCTTGCAAACCATTGGTGATCTCTTTATTTCCTTATTGCTACATACCAGGGACTTTCATATACTGTTTACAAAGGATTATACATACATCGTAACAAAGGGACATTTATACACACAAGACATATTTTAAAGGCTTATACACACAGACTTACACATGAACTCGCTCAACAATTTTTGTTGATTTTTCCAACTTACATGTATTTCAGGGAACTAGCAGGATCTGGCAGGGTATGCATGTGTCTAGCTGCGTTGGATAAATAGATGTCATCTAAAGTTGTGAAGTTTGAGAAGTGTAACCTATTCCTGGACGGGTTACATATCTCTAAACCTCGTCTTATTTAAAGTCTTTTGGTGTCCTATGAAAATGTTTTAAATAATTTGTGATTTGTAACTAATTTCAAATGTCGATGTTTCTAAACAATGATATTGTGGTATTTTTTCACTATTTTTAATGGATGAACATCTCGTATTTTTATCATATAGCATTGTTGTGATTGTTGCTATGGTATTAAGAAGTCACACCAAATAAACCCACGCTTCCGCAAAAGCCAGGGTGTGACAAAAAATATGCAACCCGTTCCCCACACTTAAGATGGAAATAAACCCGGTAACAAACGACTCAAATACAACAACAACAATTGCAGGACAAACATACCTGAACGTTGATTCAAACCATCCCGAACAATGATGGTGATAGATGGATGAAGGTCGAAAAAATATGGAAGATGGATCAAACTGGCTGAACTATTGGGCCTGATCAACCCAATCGTCGACTATAGTGGGCTCGCGGCCCGCTTGAGTGTTGTGAGTAAGTGAACGCGGGCCGCTTGAACTTAAACATCCAGCAAATTCTTTTCAGTCCGCGCGGCCCGCTTAAGAAATAACCTAAGTGCAGGCGGGCCGCCTGGACAACAGATAACAGCAGCACTGGTTACAGCAACAGCAGAAAATGCAGAAACCATTTTTCTTCATTCCCAAACTGCCCCTGCACTCGTTTTTGTCGTTTTTAACATTCAACAGACCTGGTAAACTGCTCGGACGTCGATCTCGGCGTTGTGAAGGTGATGCAACCTGCAAAACACTTGACAAAACACATAAAAGACGCAAAAACACGACACTACGACAAATGACGCAAAAACACATAAACCACTAAAAATGACGCAACGATACTAAAACTCTAACTAACGACACGATGCGAACAACGACTCAATATACAAACTCTACAAATGGGTCACAACTATTTACGCACTCACGGAGGGTCATATACGCGGGGCTCACCTTCTAACATCGCCCGCACCTTACGGGCTGTATCACAATCATTCCTAACATCACCCGCATCTCCCCTAACTCTCTCATACTCTCTCGACTCTCCATCAGGCGGTTTGAAGCTAAACGTATCATCTCGAAACCTATCCCCACACTGAGCCTTGCTCAGTTTCTCTATTTTAGATTCTAAACTCGTCACTCTTTCTTCCAACTCTTCAAATCTCTTATCCGGCGGATCCCCACACTTGGGTTTTAACATCTCCCCTAGAGTCGGCTCTCTCAACACCTCTTTCTCATCACTCCCAACCTTCTCACTCTCCCCCAATGACGCTATCGCCTCGACTCTCTCACTCTTCCCTCTTGCATTATTCACCTCAAACACTACCGACTCGTCACCCGCTCTAAGTGTAATCGTGCCTAAGAAGACATCTATCAACGCTTTAGCCGTGTTCAAGAACGGGCGCCCTAAAATCAACGGAACTCTATCATCGGCCTCCATATCTAACACTACAAAATCAGCCGGAAACACAAACCTATCAACTTTCACTAACAGATTCTCAACTATCCCTCTAGGGTACTTAACTGACTTATCGGCTAATGAGAGGGTCATACGAGTTGGCTTCAAATCACCAAGGCCTAGTTTTTCGTAAAATGAATATGGCATCAAATTAATACTAGCACCTAGGTCCGCTAATGCGTGGTTTTTAACATCACCACCAAACAAACAAGGGATCGTAAAAATGCCTGGATCGGTAAGTTTCTCAGGAAGTTTATTTAGGATCACTGCTGAACACTCTCCACTCAATGAATTACTCGAACACTCTCCTACCCTATCCTTACGCTTGAGGAAATCCTTAAGGAACTTGACGTATTTGGGCATGGATCTCAAGGCCTCTATAAACGGAAGATTCACCTTCAGCTGGGTGAATATGTCAAGGAATTTGTCATACTCCCTAGCATATATCTCCTGCCTAGCTCGAGCGGGAAACGGAAGACTAGAAATATCAATCACTCGCGGTGGTGGCCGAACCTTCTTCGGCTGCTTCTCTACTTTCTTCTCTACTGGCAATTCCTCGGCGTGTGCGGTACTTGCTGGGTCTAGCCTATGTTGCACCTTGCCTGGAGCCTCCAACTCAATCACCTCATCTACATAATCATCTTCTTCTTCCTCAACTCTCTCTCTCACGACCTCTCCTAGACTCAACCCACTACGAGTAGTAATTGGTTTCACAGAATGGTGGACTGGGTGGGTGGTACCTGAATACTGACCAGAAGGGGATTCTTTTAACTGCCTAGCTATATCCCCTACTGTTCTCTTAAGATCTAGAAGAGTGGACTCTTGATTTTTAAGCTGAAGATCGTGACTCTTATTAATTTGATTCTGAGTCTGAATAAATTCATCTAAGGATTTCTGCGTCGCCTGATGTTGTGTCATCATCGCCTGACTGTGTGTCATCATCTGAGCTAACATCTCCTCCATCCTGCTCATACTACTCTCTGGAGCCTTTCCACTACCTTGACTCTCCTGACTCGACCCTCCACTCGCAAACTGACCTCCTGAACCACTATACTGACCACTCTGACCCGAACCACTACTCGTGTAAAGACCCGGCCCCCTATTTTGATACTGACCAGATGAGAAACCAGGGGGATTTCCTGAAGACCGATATCCACTACTACTACCCTGCCAGCCGGGGTTAAAACTATTATTACTACCAAACTGACCCCTAGACTGACCTGCTATGTACTCTACCTGCTCTAATGTAAGTGTGGGACACTCGAGCGTGTCGTGACCTCCCCTACAAAGCTCACACCTATCAACTTTCTTCTTTAACTCATCAATCTCTCGCTTCAAAATCTCGACTTCAGCAACTACCGACGAATCCGAGCAAACTTGGTTTACCCCTCGACCGGCGGAGGAGGTACGAACAGGAATGGAAGTCCTGCTGGTAGAGCTGTAGTCCATATCAGAATGTGCAAAACTCTCAAACAAATCATTGCACTCAACCACCGTCTTCTTTCCCATAAGCTGTCCTCCTGCTGAAGTATCGAATCGCGCTCTAATCTCAGGAGTAAGTCCGTTATAGAACTTTTCAACTAACGCCCAGTCGGACAAACCATGCTGTGAGCAACGAGAAAGAAGCGTCTGAAAACGCTCCCAAGCTAAGTGATACGGCTCATCAGGCTCCATACGAAAGGAGTGTATCTGATCACGAAGGCGAGACGCCTTGGCTGGCGGAAAATACTTGGCTAAAAATGCATCGCGAAGACCTGCCCAAGTAGTGAAAGTGCCTGCGGGCTGAGAATCGAACCAGACGGCTGCGCGTCCAGCGAGAGAGAATGGGAACACCTGAAGGTACCTAGCATCAAGATTGACACCCTCTATGGAGTAGGTGCCACAAAGACGAGTGATGCCATTGATGTGGGCGGGTGCATCCTCGTCGTCACGTCCATGAAACTGGCAAGAATTGGTGATGGCAGTCATGATGTAAGAAGGAATCTGCCAAGACCTATCATTCGCTATGTCGGGAAGGGTGATGGGTGAAGTGGCACCGGTGAAACCGGTGGTAGCCTGCTGGTAAACGGTACGATTCGCCATGGCGGGTGGAGGACTAGGTGTACGAGAACGGGAGGGTGGTGGGGAAACGTGTGGTGATGGCTTCGGTGTGAAATCGAAGGCGGGGGTGGAATGTGGAACTGAAGAAGACGAAGAAGACGACTCAGAAGACTTGACTGTAAACAAAGGTGGCGGCGGTCCCTGCGAGCGCGTATGGGGCATCCACCAACTACGAACAATGAAAAGACTCTAACTGTAACGCTCCGCGTTTCCATAACTTTCCATATTTAGAAACCATCGTGAATATCCCCATTTTTGGAAACTTTGTATCCTCGTATTCGTCGCCTCGTTTTAATCGTCGAAAAATATGTTATCTTTAATTTAATTCGTTATAATTATGGTTATTTATTCATTATTTTAATTAATTAAATTAAATAATTTTACCATTTAAAAGTTTATTTCATAATAATCTAGTTAGCCTCGTTAGATTTTTAAAGTTAGTAACTAACCTAGTTAGTTTGGTCAACCATGTATTATAACCTAAACCTAGTTAAACAACTAACTAAATAAACCATTCAAAGTTAAGGGGGCAATATTGGTTATTTCCTAAAAACTAAATTGCAACAAACCCTACATCTCCCTCTCTCGATTTATATGAGCAGACAACCCTCACAAACACCCCTCCCACTCCCCTGCTTTCTCTATGTCTACACTTATATACACCCACAAGCTATGTAGCACGGGGACTCCATTTATGTGGCCGTACCCGTCTCGGGTACTTGTCGGGGACGGAAACACCATGGGTACTTGTCGGGGACGTTTCCTAAACGTTTCCAATGTTGGGGACGTATCTGGTAGAAGTATCCAGCCCGTTTCCATTTATTTTTAGGGTTTTTATCCTTTCAAATTCCACAACCGGCCATTAAATAAATAGAACTATCATATTCGGCTTCTCTAATCTCTAAACTCTCAAGTCTCATCATCTCTAATTCTCTATCGATTGCCGATCTCTCACTAGATGAACCGGAATTTGAAAATGATTTGATAATTGATAATTAATTACCTTTGGAAGATGTAGTATTTTTGGAATTTGTTTAATGTATTCTTATTTTTTTATATTTTTTATTGCCGTACCCGTATCTTAGAATTTTGAGTTTTGCCGTTCCTCGTTCCCGTATCGTCCCCGTACCCCGATCCCGTACCCGTTCCAGTGCTACTTAGCCCACAAGTATTAGACTTCATCTTCTCCAAACAAGTCCCTACTACACACATCAACTAATATGAAGAACACAACAATCAGACTTACTTCCACCTTCACCCTCACGATTGAACACGGCAGCCAAGGAGGAGCCGGCTGCCAGCCATTCGGTTTTCCGACGACAATCTGCCGTTGGCGGCGGAGCCGGGGCAGCGATGATGGTGCCTTGTTCTCCGACAACTTCATGATAGTGGTGACGATGGCTGTGTCGCCGCCGTCTGCGGCGGTGGACGACGGTTCACGGCTCGGATCTTTACAGTTCAGTCCGCACCGGTCAAACTAGTTTGCCTTGTTTCGAGGTTCACGGAAAAACCGAAGCCGACGGAAAACATCCTCCGCCCTACTGTTTCGGTATATTATTTCGTAACCTTTTCGTTTCGTTTAAATCGCTAATTGATACACATTTGTTTCTAACACTATACGGTATTCAATCGACTAAACTTTGAGTATATATGTATACTAGTCTGTGTTTGTTCATAAAAAACAAACAGAATCGAAGCTTTAAAAATATACAATCTGTTGTTCCTTCAAATTAATGAAGAAGACAAGTGGATTTGATTTATTATAAATTTTCAAAGTACACCCTAAACAATGTCATATGTAATGCCACCACTTATGGTTTAGTTAGTTTTTTTTTTTCTAACTAGCTGGATGTAATGGTACTAATAAATTATACTTTCAACAAAAGTTGTAACAAAATTTTAAGATTCTTTATCATATTTTATTTTGATAACGTCTAAATTTCTTTTTATATACTATATTTCAAGTTGTAAGGAATTTAAAGCTTGATGGATATTTCCTAATTTACCAAATTAAATATTTTACTCTAATACTAGGATTATTATCTAATTTGTAGAAATAGACTAAATCGTTATGTTGAATTTCAATATCTAGATAATCTTTCCCACTCGTTCGGTTTCTCCAATCTTTACTCGTGCGTTATTCCAAGAAATCTCCATACGCAACCAATGTGAGTATACTCGTATTTTTCCCCTCTTTACTTTTACCACTTTTGGGGTGTAACATGTTTATCTATCAACAACTTACACATGAACTTTTTGCTTAAACACATGAACATTCTTATTAACATGCTTGTATACGTGATGGCTTGATACTTTAAACTTGGATTAATCTTATGTGTTGAACTTATCATTAACTTGTATGAGCCAAACCGTGACATATGTAGCGCTATAGGATTAACGACCCGCCGCCCGTAACTTGTGGTTATGTCATGAGCATATTGCGTTTTTCTTGGTTGATATGTTAGACACATACCATGTTTTTATGTTTATCTTGAATCACATGCTTGCTATGAGGAATTGTTCAAAACTTATCTTTTGCTATGTACGTACCAAACTTGTATACTCGCCATTGCTTTTGCATTGAATTGTATTTTAAACATGTTACAGGTTGATGATGACGATGATATGAAAAGAAGTAGCATTGATGCCTAGATACACATATAGACGTTTAGGTTTAATATGTTGTATCAATTTTGATTATGTTGTTCGTATTTCTTTTGAACTTGTTGTTATTTGAGATTATATAATGTTGACAATTTGAAGTTATGGAATGAAATGGGAATTATTTAAATATTGTCACAAATAGCGTTATGATGTCTCTAGCAATCTTCACACTTCGTCTCATCCCGATGTTTCCGCCATTGGTTGGGGTGTGACACTAACAACGACTCACTAACCTAGAAAAGACACTAAAGCATTTTTTTTTTATTTTTAAAATTTTTAGAATTCTACGACTCAACTAACACAAATAGCACGTATGATGTCAAACAAGTCCAAACAAAGCAATCAACGTAATTACCCAAGAGTCCCTGGCAACGGCGCCAAAAACTTGATGTGCTAAAAACGGGTTAACAAAACTAACTAAATTTACCCTAATTCTAGACTCTCTAAGCTTTAAATTTATAAAACTAAGACTCTCTAAACCCTAAAACACACAACCGGCAAGTGTACCGATCGAATGTAGTATAGCCTAAGGAAGTCCGAGTATCGAACCCAAGAGACTCTACTGATTACGCTAATGACTCTATCTAGACTCAAACTGACACAACTGAACTAAATGTTTGTTGATTGGGGGGGGGGGTTTCTAAAAATCCTAAGAATGCAAATAACAAATACTAACTACACTAGACGAACTAGACACGAACTCACACGAAGGCTGAACTCAAGGATGGTGAAAGAACTACCTAGACAGGAATCCTGATTGCTTTTAGTTATGATTATAATTGGAAGTTGTCTGCTATGGAACCGGGATCTTGAAATTCTCACCTATCGGGAAATCTAAGGACCTTTTCAAGAGCACGCTAAGATCCCCTAAAGGTTGTTAAACTACCGGTTTTAGACTCTCTTACAAGACATCTAATGGTGTTTATAAAAGTATCCTACAAGGCTCATTCCCTTACGAGACCTAAACCAAGGATAGTTTTGTTTTCTCAGTTAGACTTGCTAGACAGCAGCAAATAGGTTAACTTTCTAAGAAGGACCCACCTTGCGGTTTAATCACTAAGACCTAGCAATAATCTCGCACCTTACAGCTATTGATGATTAGTAGAACACTTGATTTTATTAAATTACCAAATATTACTTCTAAGGTTACTTACATGATTTTCACCCTAAAGGATCAAAGGTTTATTATGTGATATAGACACTCACCAAAACCTAAAACCCTAGCCCGACTCTATTCCGTGATAAAGACCGTCACCAAGATTCAAGCGAAGCAATAATCAATAATAAAATAACATCAAGCACGCAAACACATCTAACTGATAGAACAAACCGTTTACAATTTATAAACTATCCATAACTTCCATAAATCCAAAAATAATCAAACTTAAACAATCATTCATCCATGTCTAGGTAGTAACAGAAATTTAGCCAATAATCATGTCTAAAAACATAGCAATCAATATCAAAACAGAATTCATCATCGAATAATAAAAAACAAACGAAAAACGAATGAACAAGATTGTAAAACCCGTTTTCTTCGATCCCGAGTGCTCCTGAATGATCCCCGATGATTCCACGCGTCCCGAGCACTTCAACAGCCCTTAATCAGCCTCTAATGGTCGCCCAAGATGTCTAAAATTCGTAAAGTTGTTGTTCCCTCTCGGCTGTTGTCGATTATGTTATTTTATAATATTACAAAACCCTAATCCGATGCTGGTACAATCTGATTCCGCGTAATAAGAGCTCTCGCGGCCCGCTTGGGATTTAGTATTAGTGTACGCGGGCCGCCCGCCATGTTTAAACCGGAAACCATTTGATAAGTTCAAACGGCCCGCGACAGATTTCATGTTTAGCTCATGCGGGCCGCCTGGAAGCCCCAGATGTGCTTTTTCACCTTCGTTTCGCATCCGAACTTCCGGTTTCCGTTCCATTCTTTCGCCTTGCTAAAATGTAACTCGTTTCAGCTCCGTTTTTCTACTAATTAAATCAAAAGCAAATACAATCTAAACTAAAACGACACTAAATCTAACTAAAACCGAACAAACCTAGACGCGAATAAAGATGTATTTTACAATACATCAGGGTGCATTCTAATGATGGTGATGATTAAAACCGAATAGGGAGTTTGGTTATGGAGAGGAGGTCAAATGATGTTATTAGTAATTAGGTTATGTGTGTAATCCTTTAACCTCTACATAAGTCTCCTTATATATGCACCTAAGAGGAAACCTGATTAGTTAATAAGGGTAATTTAGTCCATCAACAATGACCAACTAATTATTTAATAGGTTGTTATATATTTTGATCTATATAATGTAAATGATTATAATGGCTACTAGATTAAATACAAAACATAATATATTTAATCTTACATTCTCCCACTTAGCCGAGTAATCATTTACTATGAGTATTAGATAAGCCTGACCAGGAGTTAACACCCATTTTAGCCTTAAACCAAGAACTATAGCAGAGAAATACAGCCATTGAATCATCATACGACTCAGGACCCCCATTAGTCATACTATAGCCTCAATTTAAAACCTAATCGTTATGATCAAAATACGCATAAGCCCTTTGTTTGATTTGTAACTTTATTTGTCTCTATGCCATTATACCAGTTGAACATATTCTTAGAGACATACAAAATCAAATTGAAGAAATTTCATTAACATAAAACATAAGCTAGTACAATATGCTAAATAAGGTCTTTAGTAAATCCCATTAGGTGGGAGACCTTTTGTCATTGGATCCGCAAGCATATCTTTAGAACTAATATACTTAATACAAAGATTATTTTCCTCACCTCGTTCACGTACGAACATATATTTTGTATTGAGATATAAACCAGCTTCAGTCGAACTGTTACTATTCGAGAAACTAACGGCAACTGAGTTATCACAATAAAGCTTCGATGGTCTAGAAATGAAATTAACGATTTTGAGTCCAGTGATCAGATTCCTAAGCAACATTCCATGACAGGTTGCGTTATAAACTGCAATGTACTCTGCCATCATTGTGGAAAGTGTGGTCAACTGTTGTTTATGACTCTTCCATGAGATAGGTCCACCCGCTAACATAAAGATATAACCCGAAGTGGATTTCTTGTCATCTTTGCATTTGGAAAAGTCAGAATCAGAATAGCCCACCACTTCTAAATGATCATTTCTTCTATAAGTCAGTTTATAGTCTTTCGTCCCTTGCAGATATCAAAGTACCTTCTTAGCTGCTTTCCAATGATCTAGGCTAGGATTAGTCTGATAACGACCTAACATTCCAGCAATATAAGCGATATCTGGGCGAGTACAGACTTGAGCCTACATCAGACTCCCGACTACTGATGCGTAAGGTATCTGGCTCATTTGCTCCTTTTCAACCTCTGTTTTCGGACACTGGAATGAACCGAAAACATCTCCCTTAACTACTGGAGCGACTGAGGGTTTGCACTGTTGCATGTTATAACGTGTAAGGACACGATCTATGTAAGCCTTTTGAGACAATCCTAAGATCCCTTTTTGTCTATCTTGGTGAATTTTGATGCCAATGACGTAAGAAGCATCTCCGAGATCTTTCATGTCGAAGTTATGCGAGAGTAAAATCTTTGACTCATGCAACATGTCTAAACTATTAATTGCCAATGGAATATCATATACGTAAATGGCAAGTATAGTAAAGTTACTCCCACTCATCTTGAGGTAGGTGCATTGATCCACTTGATTCTTCATAAAACCTTGTTTCTTCATGACTTCATCAAACTTGAGGTACCATTGACGTGATGTTTGTTTTAACCCGTAAATGGATTTCTTCAACTTACATACTAGATGCTCCTGACCTTCAGGTTGTTTCATGTAAACATCTTCGTCTAAGTCTCCGTTAAGAAAAGCGGTTTTAACGTCCATTTGATGCAGCTCTAAATCAAAATGAGCTACTAGGGCCATGACGATCCTTAATGAATCTTTACGAGAGACAGGTGAAAATGTCTCTTGATAATCAATTCCCTCTTTCTGAGTGTAACCCTTTGCAACCAATCTTGCTTTGTAGCGTTCAACGTTCCCATTCGGATCCAGTTTTGTTTTGAACACCCATTTACATCCTACGGGTTTGACACCATTGGGTAATTCTACCAAATCCCAAACGTCATTTTTCTTCATGGATTCAAGCTCATCAATCATTGCTTTATTCCATTCAGAAGACTGATCACTGCTAATGGCTTCATTGTAAGAGATAGGGTCATTGAGCTTTCCGGGATCCATTTCAGTCAGGTAGGTAACATAATCATCCCAATTAGTAGGCCTTCTTTGTCTGGATGAGCTCCTGAGTTGATTATCGGGTTCAGCGTTGTCTTGGTTGGGAGCGTTTGATGTGCCTTCATTATGAGGTATAATGGGTTCTTATTGTGGAGGTAAATTTGGAGTTGGTGCAGTAGCTTCATGTGCAGTAGTTGCATAGGGTACAAGAAGAGTAGTCGGAGTAATGGTAAGCGACGAGTCCCCCCCCCTGCATCTTGTACTTCTTGCAATTCTTCGTAAGGGTTGGTACTACTCCCACTGACCTTGAAATCCTTCAGGAACGCAGCACGCTTGGTTTTAACAATACGAGTGATATGGGAAGGACAATAGAAACGATAACCCTTTGAGTTATCAGGATACCCGATAAAGAAACAGGTAACTATTTTAGGGTCAAGTTTCCTTAGGAAAGGATTGTAAAGTTTTGCTTCAGCAATGCAGCCCCATACTTTCATATATTTAAGACTCAGTTTCCTTCCTGTCCAAAGTTCATAAGGAGTTTTAGGGACAGACTAAGAAGGAACTCTATTGAGTATATGAACAGCTGCTTTTAACGCTTCAGTCCAGAGGAATAATGGTAAATTAGTGTTGGCTAACATACTGTGCACCATGTTCATAAGGGTACGGTTTCTTCGTTCAGCGACACCGTTCTGCTAAGTGTACCAGGCATGGTGTATTGGTTCACAATCCCCTGGCCCTTACAAAACTCATAAAATAGACCATGAGTTTGGCCGACAACTGTATGTCTTCCATAATATTCACCACCTCTATCTGATCTTATAACTTTAATCTGCGATCTAATTGCTTTTCAACTTCAACCTTATAATCTTTAAAAGTTGTAAGGGATTCAGACTTTTCCTTAATAAGACACAAGTACATGTAACGAGAATAATCATCAATGAAAGTGATAAATGAAGTATGTCCTGTTATGCCAGCGATTTGGTAGGGACCACTAATGTCAGTATGAACGAGTTCTAATAAATTAGAGCTCCTAATGGCACCTTTCTTATTCACTAATGTCATTTTACCTTTAAGACATTTGACACATGTTCCAAAATCAGAGAAATCGAGAGGAGGTAAGACTTCATCCTTTACGAGATGATTTAATCGCTCTCTTGAGATGTGGCCTAAACGTTGATGCCACAATATGGATGAAGTCTCTAAGTCTCGTTTCTCTTTCATCTTTGTGAGTGATTCATTAATGTTATATGACAAAAAAGATTTGGAAAAGTCATCATCTAGTTCTAATTTATAGAGACCACCATCCAGAATACCGGTACAAAAAAGAACAGAATCATAGAGGATAGAGAGTTTGCGATTACCATGGGAAACAATAAAACCGTCCATGTCTAACTTTGGTCCTGATACAAGTTCCGAGTTACCCCAGGAACATATAAGATATCATAAAGTTTAATACATAAACCAGTTTTCATAAGTAATTGTAATGTTCTAATGGCCTTCACTTCTAATTCTCGATCATCCCCAACCTTAAGTGTTCTTTGGTTTCTTCACACCCCCTTTAGCCTTAGAAACACCTAGCTAGCAAGCAACTAGCCGAAAGGCAAGAATAAAACATTACACATCAAGCGTTCCCATTTGTTCCAATCCAAAGAAACTACATTGGAACGACTTGAGATCCAAAGGAAACTAAATGCCTTCACCTCTCCACATAGCTTTTCTATCTTAATCAGCTCCTTGTCGAAGATCCAATTATTTTTCGCTTTCCACATAACCCAACATGCCACCAAGATAATCGCTTGGAAACATATTCTTCTACGAGTCGTCCCTCGGATATGCCACCAAGTTGTAATACATTGCCAAATCACCAAAATATGTATTCAATTAAATTCGAGTTAATAGAAGTATAAATGTAAATCTCAAAATAATAGACATAGATGACAATCGAAATGCTGATATGCTTGAAAATGGCGTCACTCATACTTCAGTTAGCGGGCTCCCTAAACCTAATGCAATAGGCTAACTTGTAAACCATAAAAAAATGATTTGTAAGCATTCACATCCACTCCATTATCTTTAACCCTATAATTTAACAAAAAAACACTACTTTTTAAAATTTACCTCCTATTTTAAAAAACCCTCCACATCCTATCCTTTATATTTATCTCTATATTCTTTTTTATTAATTTTTTCTCTTTCTTTCATTTACAATCTTAACTACCCACTTTTTTAACTCATTTGAAATCACTGCAGATTAACATCTGAAATCTCCGCAAAATAAACTTCTCCCTTGTTTTGGCTGAACAACATGTTTTCTTCTCCTTCTTGACCAAGGTGGTTACAGATGACCCCTACATCACAATAACCATTAAAAAATAATTAATTTGTCACAATCCATACAGAACAGTATTAATGTGACCTACAACAAATCTGCTACACAAGCAGAGAAAACAAGAGATTGAAGATCGAGATCTGGAAAACGAATGAAAAATGAATGAAGAACTGACCTATTTGTAGAAATTGGCGAGGATGATGATGATGACGAAGAAGCAACGACTAATAAAACAGATGGCAAATGAATCCACGACGACGACGGAGACAACGACGGCGTCGAAGAAGACGAATCCGGTTACCAGGTCAAATATAAGAAAGGATCAACAGCTGAGACAAGTTCTGATCAACAAAACAAAACCACTGACTTGGTTAACAGGTCAAACTGAGTAACCTTAGATACGAAGTAAAACGGGTCGAGTTGGTTTGACCCGATATATGTTTACCTGATATTATGAACCTTTTAAAAAAATAACTAATTTGTCAAATACAATTACATATGTTATATTTATTACTAATAATCTAACTACTTTTAATAAAATGATACGAACATGGATATGTAACTGGAGAAATTTTTACCTCTGCAGACCCCGTGGCACCAAGACGTTGAACTGGATTTTCAGTCAGCAACCTGAAATAAAGCAAAACGTTAATATTTTAATATCATGCGAATGTTCAAGTAGCACTAAAAGTTGTGCATATGATTACTTATAGGCACACGTGTGAGGTAGTCAACAGTTGGAAACTTTATATCTCATTGTAATGACACCATAGCATATACATACTAGTATTGAGGTAGAAATAGCAAACCTTAATTTGGATAAGCTGGGCTTCAGTAGTTGCAACTCCAGTAAGTTCGCTAGAACAGCCAGGCTACAGAACATGGAAATGGAATCCAGTTAGAACAGCAGACAAGGAATATATATAAGTGTTGGATCTGAGTTTCTTTTTGATTGTATTTTCGTTTGAAATTAAGATGGAAATGAAAGAGTTGTGCAGCGGAATTAAGATGAAAACAAACTTTGCATACAATCAAACGGGAGTAATACTTTTATCAAACATCTTTACACAATGAATCGAAAGATTGAATTTGTTTCAACACCGATTACAATGATTGATGAATGAATGCAAACTCCCCCTCAGCCAGAGCTCAGTAGTTTGTTCGTGCAAAGAAGACGATGTGGTGAAAGAGCTGATAGAACAGTACAAAGTACTGAACTATTTATAGGCACTTGCAAACCACTGAGCATCTTTAGCTGACGTCACCATGAAAGTGACATCTAACCTCCTAACAAACTCTAACCTCTGATCTATATAAACACTGATGTACTAACTACTGCTATTACAATTCATTACATAAAAGACACTTAAACAGCTGCTGCATCCTTCCACTGCTGTGAACCCAGCAGTGCTTGTCCGGATCAGCAGTACTTGACTCAAGGCAGTAGATTGAGTCAGCAGAGCTTTGGTCTTCCATCAGTCTTTGACATTGGTCAGTAGATGCAAAGCAGCAGTTGTAGGTCAGCACTTAGTAAGATCAGCAGATAGGAGGTCAGCAGATATGAAACCACTTTCAAGGGGAGAGATTTGCATGAACTAATCTGTAATCGTCTGCTTATTCTTGATCCACTGCTCTGATCCAGTTTTGGCTTTAATTATCTGTTCCTCTGATAGGGTTCAATCCCAACAATCTCCCCTTGGAACAGATAATGCCAAAACTCTTCATTATTTGTGGAATTCTTTATTGCCTCATCAACAGCTCCCTTATCTGACCTTTAAATTGTAATTCAAAGTCTAGGGCATCTGTATCTTCATCATCCCTGCTAAGTGGAAGATCAAGGAGATCCTGCAAATCTTCAAGACTTAGGCCAAGAGCTTGTTCCCTTGATATTTTCTCCACTACTCCACCAGACCTGAGCAAAGTCAATACGCAGGTCTGTTTGTCAGTTTCCCACTTTTGTATTTTTGAGCCTGGTGGGTTTCTTGGGAGATGTTTATTTGCAGAAGTATTTGGTGAGGCTGGTCTGTTCATAGCTGGCTGAGCAGCACATGCAGATTGTTCCAATTCAAGATCTTCTTTTATCATTACTTCCGTGCCAGCTTTTACAATGGCATCTCCGGTTAAAAGATCTTGAATTGTTTCCATGCTAAACTGGTTTTTGCTCCTTCTTTTTTAGATGGCAGCACCAGCTGGAGCAGTGGTTCTTTTGACTTGCAGCTTTGGTGGTCTTTTTGAAACCGCTGCTTTGGAGTAGTCAGGCTTTTGTGGAACATTTGGGTCTTTCTTTCTTAGTTCCTCCAACCTTTTGTAGGTGGCCCTGACTCTATCTTCTCCCCACTTTGTCACAGAGTTCTTTGACCCATAATCAGCTGCAATCAGCTCCTCTTTCATTCTCCTCAACTCTAGCATCTTTTCAGCTTCAAATTGTTTGAATCTTTCAGGAGGAGTCTGCTTGACCTTATTTTTGATCATGTCTTGAATCCTGGCTGCTTCTTTTTCAAGCTCAGGAATGGTCCAGGTCTTGTACATGTGTTTCTCCCCCTTGTATTTCTTGTAGGTCATGATGTTTTCAATGTAGTCTTTTCTTAAGGACTCATCTGCCCTTTCTGAAATTTTCTGACATACATTTTTAGCAAAACGCTCCATAGCATTGACCTGTGAGAGTAAAAACTGATAGTTTTGTTGAAATTCTCTATCAGATTTCCCTTTTCTGTTTTTGATTGCAATATCCTCTGCTTGTTTGGCTTTGAGTTTCAAATATTCTTCAATATTGTTAGGCCTGGGATAATTTGCAATTAATGGCAAACTCCTTTTGGCTGGGTCATCTTCATAATAAAAAGATTTGATTTCTTCTCTGACTGCAATGAGTTCCAGAGGTAATGAGACACCAGCAGGAGGTAGTGATTTTATAATTTGAGCTGAAGAGAGAGGTATGGGTTTTGGAATAGTGACAAGTGATAGGGATTTTGAAGATGTTGGTGATGGAGATGTGTCATCATCTTTTAAAATTAGCCTTCTCCTTTTTGTAGGAGGGACTGATGATGTTTTGGATGGAACAGTGGTGGTAGATGTAGTGGCAGTGGATTGTGATTGACTAACAGCTGTTGAAACAACTGGTGTTTCAACCACTGTTGTCATTACAACAGATGTTATAACATCTGCTGTCTTCTGCTGTATGTCAGCAGGTGTTGTTTTTGGTGGTAATGATGGTAAAGCAGTGGATGTTGTGTGTGTTGAAGTGGTGTGTGTTGATGGAACAACTGTTTGGTAAGCAGTAGTTTTTGTAACTCCTGTTGCATCAGCTGTTTTGTATGGTGGTTTTTGAGCAGACTTTGAACGTCTGGTTGGAATGGATTTGGGTTGCCTCACTTTTCTAGTAGGCTTCTTCTTTTCCTCAACAGGATTTTCATGATCCTTTGACCTAGAAGTACCCTGATCTGGATGATCCATTCTGTCTACCCTGGCTTTCCTTTTGGCCTCTCTATCCCTTTTTACACTTGCAACTGCTTCTGCTAGTGCATTTGTTGTCACATCAATTTTCTTGCTGCCATCTGGCAAAGAGATCTTTTTGGTCATGTTTGAATTTTCTGGTTCAAGATAGAGACCATCCTCTATACCCTTCTTTTTCCACTCCTTAATTTTCTCCCCCTTTTTGGCATTATCTTCTGGGAGTTGATAAACGTAGCGTACTTGTGGAGGAGCAGTGCCAGTGGTGTGCGAGATCTGAGTTTTGAGAGCCTTTAAGTCAGCCTGAGTGTTCTTGAACCGTGACTCCATTGCATTTCTCAGCTGTTGAACATGTTTTTCATGTTGCTGATCTTCTAGTTTTGCTTGTTGATGGAGAAAAGGTTGAAATAACTTCCAGAGCTCATTTGGAGCAGATGCCCTTTGTGGAGCAGGTGCTTGAGATGGAACAGCAGTTGATTGTACCTTCTGAACTTGTAACACCTGTTGTAGCATATCTTTGAGTTCTGCAACAGAGTTATCAAGTTTTTCAATGCGATCCATCAATTTCTGGTACTTTAAACCATCACCCAAGTTAATGGGATCATCTGATTTCCCACTAGCAGTGGTTTTATCAGTGGTAGATATAGGGAGTATACTCCAAACATTAACCACTGATGCCCCTTTTTCTTGGTACTGGGGTCTTCTTCCTTCAACACTTGACAACCTTTTGATGTTGCCAGTAGGATAAATAAATCCACTGGTGGTTGGCAGAGGTGCTATAAAAGGAATTGCCTCCAAGGAAGTCTTATTAATGTAACCACTGTCCAAATGTAACCCAGTGGGTGTAACACTTGTAGTGGCTGCTTCACTTGGATTACCACCAAGAGTTACTTGTAACTCAAGGGGTGTAACCTCCTCAGGTTGTGTTGGTGGGATAGCAAAGATTGATACATCAGACCCAGTCAGTTGTTGAGGTATATTCTCATTAGTAGGTGATTGAGAAGGACTGGTTAATGCCTGGTTCAAATCAATTGCATCCAACAGTGGTTTTATTGGTGAGGGAATTGTGGATGTGAAGGATGGTGTAGAAAGTGGAGTTGCCCCGGGTAATGAGCTGTGGATGATAGAAACGAGTGTTTCTAGAGCATCATGATGTGGAGACCCTATTTGTACAACCTGTTCTTTTTGTGAAGAAGCAGGAGGAGTTGTGGTTATGGATTGAGATATTTGTACCAACTGCTGTGAGGAAGTAGCAGCAGTGGTTTCTTGTGACATTTGTGTTGTCACAGGCAGGAGCTCTGGTATCTCATCCTCCAGAGTTGCCTTTTTGATGGGTTTTGTGGGGTTTTGAGTTTTTCTTTTTGGCTTTTTGGAGATAATAGGTGTGGGTTTCAAAGCAGTTGTGCTGCTGCTTTGATCACCTTGAGCAGTGGGATCAGCAGCAGATACCTGAGGAGCAGTTGTAACTGCTAAAATCTGCTCAGGCACCTCTGCTTGTGTTTTGCAAGGTGTAGACATCCTTGTAAAAGTTTCAGCAGTTAAGCAATTTGTTTGAATGAAATCACCTTGTGTTATTGCAGCAGCATCCTTCTTTCCAAGTTTCATTTCAAAATAGTAACTTAAAAATCTTGGAAAAAGTAGGAATGCCTTTGTTTCAACATTTTTAACCAAATCATTAAAAATTTCCTGGGAGTAATTAAAATTTTCATTTTGAAGAATTGCAAATCCCAGTTTTTGAATTTTTAATGGTATCTCATTGAAGGAAGTGGTTTTGTTTGAAACACATTTTAAGAGGGTGTGAAATAAAAATCTTGTTGCAGGAGGAAAGTAACCTTTTTCTAAGGTGTCCTTTTTGACCTCTGCATTGTACCCCCTTTCCAGAAAATCATTTTTAACTCGTTTTTAGGGAAAGTAATTTTACCTTCTTGATCGTCGAGTTTAAAGACCTCTGAAATTGTTTGTGGTGTAATCTTGACTTCTTTTCCCTTTAAAGTAGAGTTAATGGCTATTACAGCTTCGCCTTGTGTTTCAAGGCTTGCATTCTTCCAAAACTCCCTTTGGGTTGCCAAGTAAATTGGTGCATCCACTGTCAACAAAGTTTTGTACTTTGAGGCGGTGATGATATCAATGATGGAATCGAACTCCTTTGTGGAACTGGGTTTTGTAAGAAGACCAAGAAGATTGTGAGATGGTTTGTGTGGAATTTCAATGGAGATTGCCTTTTGATAGGCTGTTTTCGATGAAGATTTGGATGAGGGTTTTGCAGATTTCTTTGATTTAGTCATTTTGAGGATGATTGATCGAAGAAATTTGTGGATGATGAGATGAAAAACTGTTTTGAGAAGAGAATTTTTAAGAATTCAATTCGACAGTAAAACCCTGTTTTGATGGTGAGTGGGGGATTTTATAGGGAAGAAAGTGAATGCTGAGGTGGCAGCCATTACAAAAAGTCTGACCAATATGTACTGCCCACGTGACAACCCCTGTTGAAAGTGAAGGACAGTACTTGTGTGATAAGGACAGATGAAGGCAGTGGTATGAAAGCAGTGGATGATTTTCACTATCAGTGGATAGCATATCAGTGGATAAGACACTGCTTTTGAACAACAGAGTTTATCAAAAGAATGAGAGAGCAGGGGTTGACTTTCAGCAGTGGACAGACTTTTGAAAGAAGCAGAATTTTGAAGAATCAGTGGTTAATGGCAGACTTTTAAGGATTTTAATGAAAATTTTCATTTTTAGCTATTTTTAAGGATGGAATTTTGATTTTCTGAAAACATTTTGTTGCTTTTATTCATAGAAAAACAAGATGTTGCTTGTTATTCCATGTTCAGCATCCCAATCCTAGAGACGAAACTTTCAAAAGTGGCTGTATCAAGTGCTTTTGTGAGCACATCAGCCAGCTGGTCTTTAGTTGGGACATGATGCAGAGAAATCAAACCTTTTTCATAGCAATCCCTCACAAAGTGATGTCTGATGTCGATGTGTTTGGTGGTTGAGTGGGAAACTGGATTTTTGATGATATTTTCTGCTGCCTGACTGTCCAACATGAGTGGTGTCTTTAAGGCAGTGATACCAAAATCCAGTAACTGATTTTGAAACCACAGGAGTTGGGCTGTACAGCTTGCAGCAGCAATGTATTCAGCTTCAGCAGTGGATGTTGAAACAACTGCTTGCTTTTTGCTTTGCCATGAAACTAAGCAATCACCTAGAAACTGGCACCCTCCTGATGTGGACTTCCTTGTGGTGTGACATCCAGCAAAGTCACTGTCTGAGAAACCTGAAAGCTTGATGTTCCCATTAGCTGGATACCAGATACCAAGTGTGGGAGCACCTTTTATGTACCTGAAGATCCTTTTTACAGCAATGAGATTTGATTTTCTGGGAGCTGATTGACTTCTTGCACAGACACATGTTGCAAACATGATGTCTGGTCTAGATGCAGTTAGGTACAATAAAGAGCCAATCATGCTTCTATAAAGTGTTTGGTCAATCAGCTCATCCTTTTCATCAGACATGACCAGCTTATTTGTTGCCATGGGTGTGCTGCATGGTTTGCAATCATTCATATCAAATTTTGTCAAAAGTTCTTTAGCATATTTGCTTTGATGAATGAAAGTTCCATTTTGCATTTGCTGAACTTGGAGACCAAGAAAGCATTGCAGCTCACCCATTGCACTCATTTCAAACTCAGCTGTCATGAGTTCTCTAAACTCTTCACACATTGAATTACATGTGCTTCCAAAAATAATGTCATCCACATAAATCTGGACAATCATTAAATCCTTCCCTCTCCATTTTAAAAACAATGTTTTATCAATGGTACCTCTTTTGAAACCATTTGAGAGTAGGAAGTTGGAAAGAGTTTCATACCAGGCCCTTGGTGCTTGTTTCAAGCCATACAAGGCTTTGTTTAGCCTGTAGACATGATCTGGATAAAATGTATCCTCAAAACCTGGAGGTTGACAAACATACACCTCTTCTTGAATTGTACCATAGAGGAAAGCACTTTTGATATCCATTTGAAACACCTTCATATTGTGGTTGACAGCAAAGGCCAGGAACAGTCTAATGGCTTCCAATCTTGCAACAGGGGTAAATGTTTCATCATAATCAATCCCCTCTTCCTGTCTGTAACCTTGAACCACAAGCCTGGCTTTATTCTTGACAACAATACCCCTTTCATCAGTTTTGTTCTTGAAGACCCACTTTGTGCCAATGGGACTAACCTCTTCTGGCAGTGGTACAAGCTCCCATACTTGTTGTCTTTTAAACTGTTGGAGCTCCTCTTGCATGGCTTCTACCCAGCTGTTGTCTTTTAGTGCCTCTTGGTACTTGACTGGCTGATGGAGTGATAGAAAACCAGCAAAAAGACAAATGTTTTGGGTCTGGCTTCTTGTGAGCACCCCTTCATTGATGTTGCCAATGATTTGATCAGGTGGATGAGATCTCAAGAAGATTAAGTCTCCTTGGTATGGTATGATGGCATTGGTTGGTGAAGGCTGCAAATGTGTATCATCTGAGCTAACCACTGCTGGGGACTTTGATGATCCAGCAGTGGCTTCAAAAGGTGGTGGAATTGGAGGTAATGAAGTGGACAACTGCTGACTTTTATCCACTGTTTGAGGATTTTTGTCAGCAGTGTTTGAGGATGTGGAAGCAGTAGTTGATGGGCTACTTTGGTCAACAACTGTTGAGGTAGCAGTGGTTGAGCTTTGACAACTGTTTTGAACAGCTGGTGCTTTTCCCTTTGTGGCAGACCTTTGAGGGATGATGATTTCATACCCATAGTCTGGTGTTGTATCCTCTGATGGACCTGCACTGTTAGTTTTGACAGCAGTATTTTCAAAAGTGAATTTTTCAAGATTAAACAGATCTGCAGGGTTTGCTGGGATTTTCATTGATGAGAGTTCATTGAACTTAACATTCAAAGTCTCCTCCACTGCCTTGGTCCGTGTATTGAACACTTTGTAGGCCTTGGCAGTGGTTGAGTATCCCAGATGATAACCACAATCAATTTTGGCTGCAAATTTTGAAATGGAATCTTTTAAGTTCAAAATAAAACATGGGCAGCCAAACACTTTGAAATATGAGATCAGTGGTTTAATTTTATACAGAATTTCATAGGCAGTCTTTTTGTGCTTGGGGTTTATTAAAACTCTGTTCTGAACATAGCAAGCAGTGTTTACTGCCTCTGCCCAGAAAGTTAATGGCAAACCTGAATCTGCAAGCATGGTTCTGGCAGCCTCAATCAGAGTTCTGTTCTTCCTTTCCACTACCCCATTCTGCTCTGGTGTTCTTGGGATGCTGTACTGCCTTACAATCCCTTTCTTCACACAGAAGGCATCCAACTCTCTATTTTTGAATTCTGTGCCATTGTCACTCCTGAAGCTTTTCACTGGAAGGTCAAATTGCTTTTCAACCTGTATTACAAAGTCTTGCAAAATGCCTGCAGTTTCATCTTTTGAGTGCAAAAAGAAAGTCCATGTGAACCTAGAAAAGTCATCAACAATAACCAAACAATATCTTTTCTTTTTGAGGCTCATGACTTGAACTGGGCCAAACAAATCCATGTGTAGCATTTGCAAACACTGGGTTGTTTTGGACTCTTCAATAGACTTGTAAGAACTTTTATGCTGTTTTCCTTTTAAACTGGAAATGCAATGTTCAGGACATGAAAACAATTTTTGTGGTAGGCCTCTCACCAAACCATTTTTTGAAATTTCTGTGATTGTCTTAAGATTTGTGTGTCCCAACCTTCTGTGCCAAAGTTCTGTCTCTTTGTTAGAGGCAGCTGAGAACAGACAGGCATCAGCTCTGGGACACTCTTTTGACATGTCAACAACATAAACATTGCCACTTCTTTGAGCAACAAGTTTAGTTTGACCAGTTTTGATTATTGCTTCAATCTTTTTGACCATTTCTGGTCCAACAATCCTACAACAATCTTTTGTGAAGAATGACCCAAAACCCTTGTCACTCATTTGGGACACACTCAGAAGGTTGAATTTTAGATTGTCTATTAGATTGACATTTTCAAATTTTACTTTTCCAGACTCCACTGTACCCGACCCCAGAACTTTTCCTTTACTATTATTCCCAAAGGATATATCACCCCCTCCATGGATTTTAAAGTCTTTGAGGAGGGCTTTACATCCTGTCATGTGCCTGGAGCCTCCACTATCTACATACCAAAGACTATCAAAGCATGCAGAAGCTCCCTTCACATGAAGTAAAAGAATTAGTTCATTAAGGTCTCCAAAGCCAACAAGGCTTTGGATGGGGTCTCAACAGTGTCTGGGATGGATGCAGAATGATGGACAGTGGTTAGGTCAGGGGTTTGAACTATTTTAGAACAGTTCTTCTTTAACCACTGTTGTGGGTCCTGACCAATCATCTGCTGATAACCAAAAGGATGCCTGTTCACTTTGGGTTTAGAGGGCCTTTTGTAGGCCTCATAAACGTGTGGAATCCTTTGGTAAGACTGTTTTTCTCTGCCTTTTCTGAACTGATTGGCAGGGGGTGCATCAGTAACCTGAACATCTCTTTTGACAGATGTTTGGTTCAGCTGTTTTGTAACAGCTGTTTGAACTGGCACAAACAGTGGTTGTTTCTTGGTGAACTTGACAGATGATGAGGATGATGATGATGGACTCAAAGATGTTTTAGCCATGTACTCATTCTTTTTCACATCAAAGTTTTTGAGGTACGCACATGCTTGAGTTTTGTGGTTTGTTTTACCACAGACAATGCAGCTTTCTGCTGAAACAATGACACTTGTCTTGTTTAAATCATAAGCTTTCAAGTGGAAACAGTCTTTTGTTAGATGATTCCTTTTTTCACAGAATTCACAAAACAAGTTGTCAATTTTTTCTCTCTTCTTTCTCTTTTCAGACTCCTTTGCAGCAGAGGTTTTGACCACTGCTGGGATGTCCTTGAGAGGTATGACTTTAGCTTTTGGAGCTTTAACACCATCAGTTGATGTAAAGTCCATTGGCTTGAAATTTTCAAGAATATCACACTCGTCAGACCAGGTAGGTTTAAACTGATATTTTTCAAGTTCTTCAAAAGTTGAGGAACTCCTTGTTCTGCCAAATGTGATTTTGTTACCAAGTTTGTCAGTGATTTTCACTTCTTGGCCATTCTTGTTTGTGGGGATGAACTCAGTGGTTACATCAGTGTTTTGAACAGATTTTTCACAAGCAATGTGTTCATCATCATATTTTCTATACCCAACCCCAAATTTCACATTACTTTCAATCTGTTTAGCAAGCATCACCTCATATCCTCTGCAGGATTCCACCCATCTTTCACAAGTAATCTGGGTGGATTCCAACTCCTTTTTGCAACTTTGGTATTTTTCTACCATAGTTTGAAGTTGGGTTTTGGTGATGCTTTGCTCTTCTTTTAAACAGCTGATTTCTTTTTCCTTTTCAGTCAATTTGTTTTTAAGTTCTTTTAAAGAGCTTTCAAATTTGACCTCATCAGACAAGATTTTATCCCGAAGGTTTTCATTCACCTCTTTAATGTTGGCAAAAGCAATTATGCAATTGTCAGAACACAGTTTTTCAAGAACTTGAGGAGATACCTTGGCAGCTGCCATCATTGCACAATCACATTGATGATCTTCATCATTATCAGCTTTTACCTTCTTTTCACCAGCCTTTTCTTCTTTCTCTTCTTCTTTGTCCTCTATGGACCATGGATCTGTCATTGGTTCAATCAGGGTACCTGAACTTTCTCCCAACAGTATTTCATCAGCCACTACAGTAACCACTGCTTCAGTCACCTCTTCCACTGTTTCAAAACACTGTTGTTCCTCCTCAGCTTCAACCCCCTCCTGTATTGACTCTAGTGCCATCAAACAAAACTCATCATGAGAAGAATCATTAGAAGCATAGAGTGCAAAATTTTCATTATTAAGGTCTTCAGGCATACTGCTCCAGTCAACAAACCCTTGAGTGAAAAAACTTTGTTGATCTGGTTGTGCTGCTGCTGGAGCAGTGGTTTGAGGTGCAACAGATTGCACTTGTACCTGTAGAGCAGGGGTTTGAACATATTGGATTTGTGGAACAATAGTTTGGACATAATGTACTGGCACATGGGCAGCAGCATAGTGAGCAGTGTTCACTTGTGCTGCTGGGGCATATTGGGCATAGTGCACAGTGTTTTGGTTTTGAGGTCGAGGATTTGAGCTAGGATGAGTAATTATGGGACCAGCGGTTTGACTCCTACATTCCCTAGCGAAATGTCCCAACCTATTACACTTGTAGCACTTGATTTTCGATTTATCCAAGCCAACCCTTAGATTCCCATGCAAACCTGGGAATTTTCGCCCTGTTCTTTTGTAGAACTTGCTAGTTCTAACACTTAGCAAAGCCAGTTGATGCAGGATGTCCATTTCCTCTAAATCAGTGGGATCAAAATGTTGCAAATCATTTAGTTCAAAACTTAAATTGTCTGACATCTGGTTTTCGTTAGCAGTGAATGCATAACTTGCAGAGTGAGGATCAGGGTTGTTAAAATTTGCACCAGCAGTTATGTCAATGAAGTGATCATAACCCTGATCCTTACCACTGCTCCCAGATTCTTCTTGACCCAGAAGAGCAGTATTACCGAAAGTGTAATCATCGGTAGCTTTTCCTGACTCTTGTAACCTCCTTTTCTGGTTCAACTCCCTTTCGTAGGTCAGGAGTCGACCATGGAGTTGGGTCAAGGTCAGATCCTTGAATTCAGATGAATTTCGGGTGACAAAAGCTATAGTGTCCCATTTTTCTGGCAGTGACCTGAGGAACCTGCTATTTTGAGTTGAGTTTGTAAAAGTGGTGTTAACAAGCCTCAGTTCACTGATGAGACAACTAAAACGCTCAAATTGTTGCGTTAGTGATTCACCTTTAATGTAGCAAAATGTTTCATACTGTTGGTTCAGGATTTCCCTATTGCTTTCTATGACTTCTTCAGTTCCACCAAACTGTTCCTTAAGTGCGTCCCATAATTCTTTGGCACTGTTACAGTGTAACAGTCCAGCATATATCTCATTGGGCAGCGCTGATGCTATGATGCTAAAAGCCTTAGCATCTAGTTCGATCTTTCGAAAGTCGGTTTCGGTATAATTTTCAACTGGTTTTGGAACGAACTTTTTAGCATCTTCAGCGCTTGGCACTGAAGGAACATGGGGACCATAAATGACAGACCTCCAACAACCTGTGCTTTGTTGAGCGAGGATGTGACCCATCCTCCTCTGCCAGATGTTGTACTCATTTCTCTTTAGCATATGTGGTTTAAAAAGCGAGCCGATGTTGTTTTTATCATCCTGAGATTGTGACGTCATTCTTGTTGTTTTACAGACACTGAGAAATCAACTTTAATGGTGATTAATCCTTGCTCTGTTTTTCAACGGACGAACAAACGATCAGTATCAACTGTTATGAGCTGAACTATTTACGTCAAAATGATTGTTAAATCAAATTTGACTATCCAAGCTCTGATACCAATTGTTGGATCTGAGTTTCTTTTTTAGTGTATTTTCGTTTGAAATTAAGATGGAAATGAAAGAGTTGTGCAGCGGAATTAAGATGAAAACAAACTTTGCATACAATCAAACGAGAGTAATACTTTTATCAAACATCTTTACACAATGAATCGAAAGATTGAATTTGTTTCAACACCGATTACAATGATTGATGAATGAATGCAAACTCCCCCTCAGCCAGAGCTCAGTAGTTTGTTCGTGCAAAGAAGACGATGTGGTGAAAGAGCTGATAGAACAGTACAAAGTACTGAACTATTTATAGGCACTTGCAAACCACTGAGCATCTTTAGCTGACGTCACCATGAAAGTGACATCTAACCTCCTAACAAACTCTAACCTCTGATCTATACAAACACTGATGTACTAACTACTGTTATTACAATTCATTACATAAAAGACACTTAAACAGCTGCTGCATCCTTCCACTGCTGTGAACCCAGCAGTGCTTGTCCGGATCAGCAGTACTTGACTCAAGGCAGTAGATTGAGTCAGCAGAGCTTTGGTCTTCCATCAGTCTTTGACATTGGTCAGTAGATGCAAAGCAGCAGTTGTAGGTCAGCACTTAGTAAGATCAGCAGATAGGAGGTCAGCAGATATGAAACCACTTTCAAGGGGAAAGATTTGCATGAACTAATCTGTAATCGTCTGCTTATTCTTGATCCACTGCTCTGATCCAGTTTTGGCTTTAATTATATGTTCCTCTGATAGGGTTCAATCCCAACAATAAGCCAAGATATTTGCTTCGAATACTAAAAAAATAATGTAAACAAAGGTGTCCAACGGGCATAAACATCTCAGAAAGTGTACGGTGTACCAAACGAAAAAAAAAACAAATCCTGTTATATTGATTCTATGTCATGAAGCTTCATATATACAGTTTCCGAAGGAACTTCAATATGTTCTGCACATGAGTTATGATCATGACAACCAACTTTCTAGAAATATCTATTATACCTTCTGCAGAGACATGACTATTAAAAATATACCTCTATCTACTCGTTATTTCTATTTCGCTACGGTAACTGAAGCGCTTTGATGTTAATACACCTCTGCCCACATGAACATAATATGTCTGCACTCTGCAATCTGCACGCATGTATACACATACATATACATACATATACACATATACCTATGTATACATATTTGTGTGTAGGGATTAGTTAACTGGTTTTGATTACTCTAGGTGCACATATCCACGATTCCAAAGGAAAGTAACTACAACAGGAGCTAGCCTTGCATAGATCGAAAAGATAGGTAGTTTATAACTTTATATCCACAAAGGTTCACTTCTTGCTTTCTGTTAGATCCCAAAATATAGATTTGATTAGAACATACATCCACCTCTGTTCACTAGCCTTTATGTTCTCTAATTATAACTAATTGCTAGGTTATCTTCCATGACTGTTATACTTTTACACCTATATATCCTACTGATGCACTCTCACAACCGTAAAATCATCATCAATACAACAAAATAACACTTACAAATAAAAACATCAAATAAATTACTGATTGATGTAATTAGGGATGACGAAGGGGAATGACGCACGTACCGTATCCAGCCCACAGCTGAGGGTCGGTGCTGCTGCACTCACGGATGAGAATGGGCAACCTAGGGTTTGCTTTCTTCAGTTTCTTGTAAATGTTCTGAACAAAAGCCCTAATGACGGCGGGAGAAGATGATATGGGCGGAAGTATATGAGATTGGCGGGTGATTATGAGTGGTTGAAAATGAGGGGACTACAGTAGCTTTTCATATATGAAAAGTTACTGTAGAGTCTTTTTAGAATATAAGGTTAGAGAGATGAAATAGGGGATTGGATGGAGTGAATATTTAGAAGATTTTTTTAAATATTAGAGGTAGGGGTTGAGATGGTGGATTGAATGTGAATGCTCTAAATGGGCTTATATTGGAATTGGTATGAGTATACTATTTAAAAAATATTAACACACACACACGCATATATATATATATATATAATGTATATCATACAATTGACCTTAACGTACATTACGTACGCAATTAGAACTCGCACGTTTATCACAAGAAATCGCATATTGAAAAGCTCCAAGAAGAAGAACCAATCTACCTGTCAACAGTAAAAACAAAATAATAGCATTGAGAGTGAAAACCAATTGAACAATCTTATTGTTATATCAGAATCAGATACCATATCATATATAATAATATTACTATTATTATATGTGTCCACAAATGAACTAGCTAGGAACAGGACAGCTTCATAGCTTTGTTAAAAGGGCACGTTAACTCTCTTAATTACTATATCTTAATTAAATGTCTATATCAATGATGTCACCATGCATGCTGCTTCTATATATAATATCCTGATTCTCCTTGATTCTACCTTCTTTATCTTCTACAACCAAAATCTTTGAAACATCAAAAAGATCAAGCTAGCTAGGTGAGTACCGAAGGGATCATATCATCTGTTTTATGGGTTCGTCGGAAAAAGAAACCAAAGCGAAGACGATGAAGGGATTGATTGCATTTTGTGGATCATTCTTGATAACTATGGTTGGTGGTTTTGTTTTGCTCTTATGGGAAATAAAGTATCATCCTAGTAACAGCCAACTATGGATGGTTCCTTTTGGCCTCATCATGTTCCTAACACCGGTCTTGGCCTGTCTCGCTGTTTTCATATCCGACGCCTTCACACCAACCAATTCCCAGCATGCATAGCGATTTTCATTTTTGTCAATCCATTGGTATTCTCATTTTACGAGTCTCGTTTATTAAAAAAGCGCGATGACATCGATGACTATGTGGTTGAATGAATAATTTCACTTGTATGTATTTAAGTTGGTGGTAGATATATTTGTTTGGAATTAAAGAAAAAAACAAGTTAAGTTGTGTTCTTTAATTTTGTTTATAATGTAGTTGAGAAGTTTGTGGTTGAGAACACGACAGTATATATCCGACAAATGTGATGACGGCACATAGGTTTATGGAAGGTAAGGGGTTAAACATCAATGGATCAAACCTTCACTAGTGCATACATGGATATTTATAATTACCTGGCTAGTTGAAGCCTTTCTTGGTGATCACTGAATTTTTTTAGATAAGGCTAAAAATGAGTTAAGGGGTTAAACATCAATGGATCAAACCTTCACTAGTGCATATATGGATATTATTAATTACCTGGCTAGTTGAAGCCTTCCTTGGTTTTTTTTAAAGGCTAATTTTATTAAAACCACTGTACATACAAACCAAATGCCGAAAAGTCGGACAAACCAAGATTTACATAGAAAGCCTTCCTTGGCTGGTTGAAGCCTTCCTTGGTGATCACTGATTTTTTTTAGATAAGGCTAACAATTAGTTAGTTTAATGAATATGTATGGTATATTATTCCATATATTAATAATCAACTTATATATGCATCATAACTTGTAACTTGTGCTCGGAGAGTACGTCTTTCAAAAAAAAAAAAAAAAAACTTGATTTTCACTTCTAACCCAAACATTTCATATTTTACATTTTAACCCCTTTTCATTTTTTAATTTTAACCTAAAGTTTCCCATCTTTTATAATTTAACTAAACACATTATTATCTACAACTTTTGTACCCCATACTTTTTATCTTTCACAAGTTTTTCGTTTTACTTTTCGTTCTAAATATTGCGAGTTAACATGTCGTAGCGTGCATGTGAGGTTCAACGTTTTTGCTCTATTTTTTCATATTTGACAGACCCGTCACAACGCGTCCATTTTTTCCCTTTTGAAAAGTTCGCTGCAACGGGCGGGTCGTAGATTGACTAAGTTATCATTTTCTACATTTTACGTTTCTGGTTAATTTCTTCGTATTAAGACACTGTAACGGGTGTGTGTGGTTCAACGATTTTAGTCTGCTTTTCATTCAGTGTAATTTTTACCATGTTATCTATTTTAATTTACGATGTTGAGAGTCGATGTGGTTGTGCCATTGGTGCTACTTGGCATGGTTTTACGAACGTTTTTAACCTATTAAAATTTTTACTAATATTTTGTTTCGGTTTACCCCTATACTTCCTTTACTTAAAAACTATTTTTTACGTGCATATTTTATGTTCGGGTATGTGTAAATATGATTTCTTCTACATTCCGACGTAAACTTTTTTTTATAGACGAGTCAGGTCAAATATAATACGTTTTCGTTTAAAGAAACCATTTTACGTGCATATTTCTATGTACGTTTTCATATAAATTCAAGTTGTTCTACGTTTCGACGTAAACTTTTTTGAGAAATGATTCAGGTCAAATATAATATGTTTTCGTGTTTATTTTATGTACGTTTCGTAAAGTTTGTTTCGAACCGAGTGGAGTCAAATTATGGTATCGTTTTGTCCCCTTTTTTCGAAAGCTCTAAGTAATCCCTTTCAATTACATATGCATATTTTCCTTCATACCCGTTACGTTTTCTTTGTATAAGTTGGGTCACATATAATACGTTATGATTATTCGATATGAATTTCATTTACTTTACGTTTGATCCAATCACAATGCTTATACAGGTTACACTGAGTTCAATTGGATACGTCGAAATGTGTGTTTTCATATGGTTAATGCATCATATAACGTTTGGACTAATTCATTCAATGTTTATGATGTACCCGCGCCGCAACGCGGGCGGGTCTTAACCCTAGTTATTAAAAAAATATAAGGCTAACAATATGTATGGTATATTATTAAAAAATATAATTAAAAGAGAAAATTACCAAATTAGCCAAGAAAATCGTTGACTTACGAAAATGGCCATTTGATGCCTCCTTGGAGCAGGGCATCACATCTTACGAGGGATGTTATGCGTCTGCAGATCTTAAAGTTCAGTCAGCCAATAATCAAGCGACACGTGTCTCAATGATTGGGTTTGAAAAGTAAAGACGCTTCTAAGGCGTCTACGAGACGCATCCACTTTAGCTTGCGTCTGGCTTAGTGTGATGCGTCTGGCTGGGTCCAATTTTCTATGCGTCGTTGAGAGACGCTTCCAAGGCGTCTACGAGACGTATCACGTGTCAGCTTTTGGATGCCTCTTCAGACTCTTCTAATGCGTCCCAAGACGCTTCCATAGTCAGCTTTTGGATGCCTCTGTACAGCTGCTTCGTATGCATCTGCAGACGTCTCCCTTGTCAGCTTTTGGATGCCTCTGTACAACTGCTTCGTATGCGTCTGCAGCTTTTGGATGCCTCTGTACAGCTGCTTCGTATGCGTCTGCAGACGTCTCCCTTGTCAACTTTTCGATGCCTCTGCAGAGCTGCTTCGTATGCGTCTACAGACGCTTCCCTTGTCAGCTTTCTGATGCGTCCTAACACGTTTTCTTATGCGTCTATAGACGCCTCTACTTATCTCTACTTATGCGGCATGAGACACAACACGTGTCCTGTTCAGACGCATGTAATGAGTCGGCGATCAGAAAAGTACACGTTTGACTCTTTAGTACTGACATACGCATTGTGAGGAGTCTCGAGACGCTTCAGACAAAAAAATTAGTTTTCGTTTTTATTTATAATATTATGTATTACACGTTTCTATTTTTAGATTCTAGGTACCAGTACCATTACTACAAACATTTTACAAAATTTGATCTCCAAATTTTTACAAAAAATATCTATCTTCATATTTTTTTTTCTCTATTGATATGGCAGTCAGATTTGTCGTTTACTGTGGTGGCAAGTGGGAAGTTGTTGATGGGAGGCTTGAGTACGTGCTCCAACCAGATTCTGTTAGAAGTGGCTTTGAAACGTCTACTACAGTTTCTTATAATACGTTTTTAAAAAAAATCTTAGTGAGTCAACAGGTCTTCAAAACATCACACGTTTATCTTACAAAATGTCAAGTTTTAGCGATCCCAATGATATAATTGATGATTCTGATTTTACTTTTTTTTCAATATTGCGGAAAGAAACCCTCATGAGTTATTTAAATTATATGTGGTGCAAGAACTTGGTGTTGGTTCATCTGTGGGTTCTTCCAATTATTTTAAATGTCTCGATCTTAACGTAAATGTTTTTCGTGAAGATGAATGTAATGCAACATATAAATCTGGAGTTACTGATAATGTTAATTGTCCTCTTGAAAATAAAAGCCAGTTTTACATAGGTTATATTTTCGGTAACAAGCAGGAAATGAAAATAGAATTAGGAAAAATGTGTCTTTCCAAAAGTTTTTCGTATAAAGTAGACAGATCATCCAAAACTCGTTACGAAGTATCTTGTATTGATGAGAATTGCCAGTGGAATTTCAAGGCAGCAAGTCCGGAATCTTGTGATGTTTTTTACGTTAAACATTTTAACAACAAACATGCATGTTCTAAGACACAAACATATCCACATATGCGTCAAGCAAACCCAATGGTGGTGGGTAGCATATTAAAAGAACAATTCAAAGATTGTGGACGGATATACCGTTCGACAGAAATTGTAAAGGATTTTAGGATTAAAGAAAAAGTCAATTTATCATACATGCAAGCATGGCGTGGGAAATGTAACGCATTAGAACTTTTGCAAGGTAGTTCGTCAAGTTCTTTTACCGAACTTCCCGTCTATTGTTATAACTTGGAGAAGGCTAATCCAGGAACAGTGAAACACATACGCACTGATTCTGAAAGTCGTTTTGAAATGTTATTTGTCGCCATAGGTGCGGTGGTAAGTCAAACACTATATTAAATGTTATACTAAAATATAAATAAAAAAAATTTACCACAAAAATTTAACAATATTGTATTGCTTTCAGATTCGGAGCTTTCTCAGAAATTTAAGACCGCTTATTATCATAGATACGGCCCACTTGAAGGGTGAATTTAAAGGAACAATGTTTTTGGCTCATGGATGGAAACAATCAGATTTTGCCTATTGGTTATGACATTGGTAAATCTGAAGACGGTGAGTCGTGGACGTGGTTCCTTTCAAAACTGAAAGAATGCATCGGCGAGCATCCAGATTTGGCAATCATTTCTGACCGGGCAGCTTCTATACAATTAGCCGTACGGGTTGTGTTTCCGAGAAGCTTTCACGGGTTATGTTGTCGTCATTTGATGGTTAACCTTCGTTTGCCGTAAAAAAAGGGAATATGAGAGTCTTTGGTGGAAGACTTGCAAATCTTACAGGATATCCGATTTTCAAGAATCATTCGACGCGCTATGTGCCGCTGTTCCAAGATTACAGAACATTCTTATAGAAATTGGGTTTGCCAAATGGTCAAGAGCACATTGTCCAGCCAGAAGATATCATTACATGACATCTAACAGCGCTGAATCTATGAATGCTTTATGAAAACATGCCCGAAAAATTCCAATAACCGAACTTATAGATATTTTTCGTCAGTCTGTCCAAAAATAGTTCTATGATCGCCGGAACGAGGGAATTCAAGGCGAACATTTGCTTACAAAGTGGGCTAAAAAAATTCAAGGCAAAGTTGATGGTTCTCGTTCGTGGATGGTTGCTGGAATTGGTCAGAACAGTTTTGACGTTGATGACGGTGGAAAGAGAGGTTTAGTTGATTTCTCTAATGCAACATGCAGTTGTCGGGTTTGGCAAGTATCTGGGTTACCTTGTGGGCACGTTATTGCAGTATCTAGATTTTTAGGTGAACCAGATTGTGCTCGTTATGCGATGTCATGTTACGCTAATGAAGTTTATAAATCCACGTATGAGGAGCATATACATCCAGTCCCTGATAAATCAGAGTGGGAAGTACCTGATGGACGGACTGGTGAATCTGCAACCACCGCTTATTACGAAACGACAAGCTGGACGTCCTAAAGAAAACAAACGAATCCTATCGCTAGGAGAGTACCCCACTCCCATATACTGCGGTAAGTGCAAAACGTATGGGCATTCTCGTGCGAGCTGTTTAGAACCGCCCAAAACAAAGACTTCTTCTCGCCGCGTCTCTAAGCCACAACCCACACCCGTCCAAGTTGAAGCCGGAGAATTTCAAGATTACGTACTTCAAAATAAATACCCCTCGTACAATTTGGGTGATAATTAAAGAAGTTTTTGTATAAATTTAAGCCAAATGTATATCCTATTTAAGATATATTAACAGATCCTTATTTTTTTATATTTATTTTTTCCAACAAATTACTATGTTTACAAAAAAAGTCTTTATTCATTTTTTTAATATGGAAGTTAACTTGAAAAAAAAAGAAGATAATTTCACTAAATAATTTCACAAACAAACAATTCATTAGGTTTGAAAATTAATAGAAGATAATTAAGCATGGTAATGTAAACTACTCTAGGCATTATTTATTAATTAAATTATTAATGGGGTGTGAAACGTGCAGAATAGAGTTGATCTGCCATAAATCTTCTATATCTCATACAGGCATCTTGCATGTTTCCTTCTTGCCAGTTTGGAAGTACACTGTTTTGCACAAGATTTTGAAGTAACATACACAATATCACACCCGAATTCCGACCAACCCGTTGTTCGGATATAGGCCAGACAACATCCCTGGTGTACTCCAACGCATCAGCCTCGCTTAGTCCAGCGTTTTCCCAATATTGTATACGACCGAGGAACCATAAGAAGAGACTCTCGAATTCTACTAAAGTTTGGTGTATCCTTCTGTGAACGCAGAATCGTTCCCCGCAATTAAGTGCATCACAATTATTAGTAAAATAAACGGTAATATTTAGTGAGTGCATATCTATCTTTAAGATTATCCAGCCTTCTTTGTCTTGCGATACTGGTATGTAAACCGTATCCAATTTCCAAAATGCAGGGTATAGTCCTACATTGCCAGTAGCGTATCCATAAGCATCTTGATCCTGTTCCGCCAAAAATTTTATAAAATTTGGGGGGAGAATGGTCCAACGATTTTCTGTTTCTCTATCTTGTATCAGCTTGTTACACCATACACGGGCATGCTATAAATTTTTTAAAATGATCATATTTAGAAATTATAAATAATAAACTATGTTAAATAATCAAATTATCGTTTCTTGCATAAAACCATCTCCACAATAGCCTAGTACTCCACCCCACCACTCTCTGTCTAACGGGGTTTGCCCCATATAAGTTGAATAGCAAAATTGGCTATCACCGTCGTAGTAGAAGTCAAGCACATTATGTTTTTTCCCGGTCCCGCTAGAAAATTAGGAGTGGCTAATGCTACGTCTTGAGCTGGCAACCCAACAGCTGGTAATGTTCCCGGGTCAAGACATCTGTGCAGGCGAAAAATACAGACAGGTTGTCATCCCTAGGCTGACAAAAATATGGGTATACTTAGGAGCAGTATTAGTTAATTTGCGCTATTGGAAAAAGACTGGAAAGCCAGAAAAAATCATTTCATTCGAAATGAATGATGACAATGTCGTGTCAAACTGCTCCTTGACTGGAAACGAAGCTGTGTATCTATGTATGCTGATGGAGCATCTCGTTACAGATAAACCCATAATCTCACCGGTGACATCAATCAAAAAATGAAGTCATATAGAAGGTTCATGGCAGATAATTTGTATTTCTGGCGTTGTTTACCACGTCCTAACGTAGTTTAATATGGAATTTTTAATTTACTTTCATGATCGTTTTACTTTGTGTTCTTTATGTACTAATTCCTTTATAATTTAATTAATAATATAAAAATAACAAAATCACTAAATATAATTTAATTAATACTATAAAAATAACAAAATCACTAAATATAATTTAATTACTAAATTTTATATAAAATTTTCTTTTCATTTCTCTTTTATAACAAATCACCTAAAATATGAATTTATTTAATAACATATTAACATTTTACTATTAAAAAATTAGAAAATAGAGGCATGTTTTTTTTAACATTCAGATTCATATATTTATGTGTATTCATAACAAATTACTGAATTATATATAAAATTTGTTTTTAATTCACCTAAAATTTGGACTACTTTTTGATAACGTATTAACATACATTTTACCATTAAATATGTAGTACCACCCATTACAAAATTTAATTTAGACATAATATTGATAACTATTTCTCTAAATATGTAGTACCACCCATTACAAAATTTAATTTAGACATAATATTGATAACTATTTCTCTAATTATTAACCAAGCCTAACGCTGGTCACTTTTCTTGGGCTCCCCACAATCCATGTAGTTTGACTGACTACTGATGCGTGTGAAGTGTTATATATATTAGGTGTATATTTTAAGCCCCTTTAACACTTTTTAGCCAAGTTTTAAATTTATAAAACACGATATTTTACTAACACTAAACACACATATGGGCAAGTGCACCCATCGTGAGCGTAGTATAGTGTTGGCAAGATACCGAGGTCGTCCAAGGACACGAGCTTTTAGTTCCGGTTTATCCTCAACGTCTAATCAAAATAAAAAGTTTAGAAAAATGTTTTAAACTAAGAAAAATAAAAACTAACTAAAATGCTGAAAATAAAAATAAAAGAAAAACAGATAGACAAGATGAATCACTTGGTTCCGACTCGTATCTAGTATAACCTTTGATTATTTTCGCACTTTTGCACATAATTAAGAGATTATCTTAGTTATTGTAGTAGGCCCCTCTTTTGAAGGTGACGTTACCCTCACCCCAGTAGTTTGAGTCAGCAAGGATACAATCCTAAAAGGGTGGATTATTGGAAGATAATTAATTAAGTTATTAATGCAAATTATGGTAGGCCCCGCTTTTGGCGGTGACGTTACCCTCGGCTAAGTAGTCTGAGTCAGCAGGGATACAGTCCTAAATAGCCGGGTTATAGTATTAATAGTAGTTAACTTATGAGGGGATCAAAGAGTTTGGACCCCCGTCATCCAATACCGTGAAGCATTGAAGGAGGTCCTACTAAATTTGACCCAGGTCCATTGCAGGACCTCTAAACGCTGAACAATGGCAAGACCTTTACCAAACCGTTCCCTTAACCCCCGACCAGGTAGCCAACATACCTCCATATAGACCGTGGAGATATGAATGGTGAAAATCTTTTATTTTATATAGACAGTAAAATAATGCCAAGACACCACGGACAAACGATAAAGAAAGATCACCTTCAACATAAGTAACTAGTTATTAAAGTCATTAATACAAAACCAAATAAAAAGTGCAAAAGATTAGAAATAAAAAGTATTATACTAGACACTTTGTCTTCACCAAGTGATGTAAGAGACTTAGGCAAACATGGCCTTGATTGTCAAGAACTCTTACGATCAATCTTGGATCCCGAGACGACTCACACACTCTATGATGGACAATGGATGATGGTGGTGGATGATGGTGTTGTGATGGTGGTGGGTGGTGGATGAAGTGTGAGAGAGGTGGTGTGCCAAGGGATGAGTTGAAATGAAACCAAGCACTCCTATTTATAGGCTGAACAGAAGGCTGGGCACGGCCCCGTGTCCGCTGGACACGCCCCCGTGCCTGTCTGACATTCTCTCTCTTCATTAATTGTAATTCGCAATTACAATTAATGTGCCTGCTGTACTTTCGCCACGCCCCCATGTTCACTGGACACAGCCCCGTGGTGGGCAATAGAAGCTTCTATAGGTTTGTCTTTTCTGCTGCTTCTTGGGCACGGCCCCGTGCTGGCTGAGCACGAGGCGTGTTCAGTCTTCTGCCTTCTCTATTTTGCTTGGGAAGATGCCGTTGAGGGGTCGGGCAGTCCACTTATGTTCCTTTTCTTGTATTTATGTTAGATTTAGCTGTCTTTTTGCTTCTTTTGTGAATTTGAGCTCATTTAATCCTGAAAATACAAAAGGAAGACAAAAACACTCTTTTTCCAACATTAGTACTTAAAAAGGGTTAGTTTTATGCCTCATTTGATGTAATTTATATGTTGCATTTTACACACATCAAATACCCCCACACTTGAACTTTTGCTTGTCCTCAAGTAAAACTCTTTAATATGTGGCTTACACTCCCAAATGGAATGGGTAGAAGTGAAGGTTTTGGCTTGTCATAGAGTGTTGGGAATCCAAGATCTTTTTGGGTTTTATTTTTATCTATTTACAATCCTATTCGTTATAATTTGTTTAGAACGTTTCATAGGAGAAATTACTTATTTGGGCATAATATGTCTTTTTAAAATTCCATTTATATACAAGTTCACATACCTCACGGGAGAAATCACTCACACTCGGCCGAAGGTGTATTTTTAGTGAATCACTCGAGAGCGGCATGGAACTTATTCCTACCATAGGCTTGCCAAACAATCAATCCTCCTCCTTTTTAACTTTTATACCTTTTGTAAATATCAAGAGGACTTTGTGGGTGAAGGGTTAGGCTTGGGTTAAAGGTAGGTGGTTGGGTTAGTGGTTAGTAGAAAAAGGGTGAAAAAGCGTAACAAGTGTCGGCTTTCGTAGGACTTTCTATTTTTGTAACTTTTATTTTGATGAAGCTATTATTCAAACAAAGTTATTTTTGATGAACTTGTTTGTTTATTTTCTTTTGCTTCATCATCAACACATTTTTTTTGAACGATCATACGAAAAACCGAACTTGTTACTAAAACAAAGGGTTAAAAATGAAAAAGGTTTTGGTGGGTAAAAGGGTGTTTGGTTTGGGTTATTGAAATGAAAAGGTTTAGGCTCAAAGGGGCTAACTAGGGGGATTTTGGGTAGGTGGTAAAAAAATAACGGTGTAGAAATAAAAAGGTTAGTCCTAATGCCTCCATCATTTACTTACTTGGGTTTAAGTTGGTAAGGACCGGGAATGAATCGTCGTGGCAAGTTCTAGAGTCATAAGAACCAAGCGGCTATTCACACAAGAAACGAAAAATGAGCATTTAGTCTAAAGATGTAAATTTGTATGCTCAATAAAGGCTCAAAAACTCACTTTTTGTGGGAACGGGTTTTTCTATGTGATCAAGTATATATAATCAAATTTTAACTAAGCTTGTCATGCCGTTTCATAATTTTCTTATGTTGGTTCTTGTTATCACGACGCTTTCGGTTGTAAATTTGTAAAAATATAACCTTATTAATCTTATGATTCCTAACTTAAACTTTAGACAAGTAAAAAAAATGAAAATTTATGAAAAAATTTGGGGTGTTTAGCGGTTCCAATAGAGTTTTGTGTAAGGATTGTTATTAGGACTTGCAAAATTTCAAGGTTTTAGCATCCCCCCACACTTAAATTACACATTGTCCTCAATGTGTCCCAAAAATAAATTTTTAGGTTGATTAGATGTGTAATATGGTGTTAAAAGCAAAGATTTATGTTACTGGCAGTCTGGACACGGCCCCGTGTCCGCTGGACACGACCCCGTGGTGAACTGCCAGTAACGAAAACTTACAGAAGGCGAACACGGGGGCGTGTTGGTTAGGTACGGCCCCGTGTCTGACAAAAATCTGCAGGACAGTAACCAAACAGCAGGTCTGGGAGGTGAGCACGGGGGCGTGTTGGCTGGACACGTCCCCGTGTGGACAGTCTGTAAGCCTGAAAAACAGGTTTCTTCCCCCGGTTTTTCCATCCTGGCCCTATAAGTGCTGAGGCTTAGCACTCCAAGCCTTGGTTTGTACCTGTTTCATCACTTAATACCACACCAAGTAACACAAACATCCTACATTACCATAGTTAATTGTCCCAAGCATAAAGTAAAAGAAAAAAAAAACGGAAAATAAAAGTGGTCAAGGAAAGTAAATTGTTCAACACTTGGCACGCAGGCCACCAATTGTTCGATAGATAAAGGGACTTAAACCTGTGGGCTCGCCATCAACCCGCCCCTGCTCCTTCAAACTCCCTACTCCATGTCCTCATCGCTATCATCACCTCCATCCCCATGCCCCGCCATATATTCCCGGATGCTGCCGATATCGTCTTGTATATCATTGATGTTGCGTTCAATAGCTCCGACCAGGTGGTATGTGTTGTTGGCGAGGTTGTAGGCGTTCCTGGTACACATGAGGTTTTCCTGCAAGAGATCATGTAAGCTTTGAAAGTTAGGAAAACCGCCTCCTTGTGAGGAGGATTGACCCGGATCACCATGGGGTTGATACTGGTAGTGGGGAGGTGGTGCGTGAAGAACTAGGGCCTCCTGCGGGTTCCATGCATAGCCTTGCGTCCTTTGGAAGCTCACCGACCCGTCTTCCGCCTCATAAAGTAAGTTCATGGCTCGGCAAATGTGGTAGTCAACTCGTCCCGACCATGGGCTTCTTTCAAAGGACCTTGGAATTCGCGTGTAATGCTTGAAGAGACGGTACACCCATCCTCCGAAGAAGATAGGTGTTGGAGCGCGAGCAAGGCGGTTGAGATGCATGTTTCGTAACAGGATATATGGAACATCGAGAGGCTTCCGGTTGTGGATACAGTGAAGGACAACCAAATCTTTCAACCCTACAACGCCACTACTGTCGTGACGTTGGTTAAGAGAGTAGGTGAGAAGCCTGTGAATGTAGCGATAGAGCGGATCCCTTAGCTTAGTACTCTTGGTGCTGCTAGGGTTGTAGATTCCTTCACCGATTTGAGCCCATGCGGCTTGTCGTTCATTTTCATCCAAGTCTCGTAATCCCCCGGTATTTTCCTCGTTTCCCAATTCCTCTTCCCCGTACAGTCCTATTATAGCTCCAAACTGTGCCATAGAGATCGAGTACCTTGTCCCGCCACACCGAAATGCAACCCCTTCATTGTCGAATGGCACCTTGAAGTGAAGGTGAAAGTACTTTAGAACTCCATGGTGCATTGATGCACCGACCGAAGCCGAGTGTTCAATGCAACAGCTAGTGGTCCCGTAACGATGTTGTTGAATCGGTCCAGCTGGTTTACCAAGGTTAACAGGTCCGTGCATGCTCGCCTGGGGTACTCCTCGGGTCTTGTTTGAAGTATCTCGTATCTTGCCCTGGCATCGAGTTCACTTGCATTGAACCTTGTGAACTTTGCCATCTGAAAGAATACACCAAAAATTAGCACGAAACAATGAGATTTTTAAAGAAACTGCAAACAGTAGGCTGGACACGGCCCCGTGTTCAGCGGGTACGGCCCCGTGTCCAGACGTCTGTAACCCAAAAACTTCATTTTTCGTCCTGGTCCCGAAAACTTGAAAATTTTTGGTCCAATAGATGCGGTTTCCCCTGAAAATGAAACCCTAAGTGCCGTTTTTCCCAAAATATCCCGTTTACCCTATTAATTTTATCTTTTTCGGTTCAAGAACAAGGGTTTGGGGTTTTTGTAAGAAATCGGATGAATCTATGAACAATACAAGTGTATTTACTTCCCTTAACACTAATCTAACTAAATGCAAACAGATTTAGGCAAAAAATTTAGGTTTGATTCGAATGAACTTCAAGAACCCTAGATTTTTCCCCAAATTTGTGGTGTTTTAACTACATGCAAGTAACTAATCTAACTACTAAAAGTGATAGAATCATACCTTGATGTTGTTAGAGTGATAGGAGACGTCGAAATTTTTTGAAAAATCGCCTGGAACCAGAGCTTTTTCGGGGAAACGGGGCGTGTGGAATGAAGAAACTGTTTTGAAAAAGGGGATATATCCCGACTGCAGCGCGGACACGGCCCCGTGTCCAGCGGACACGGCCTCGTACAGAGCAAGGTTTTTTTTTTAGTGCTCGTGTGAGTGCCCTTGTTTCCCATAAGCCTTGGTTAGAAAACTTACCGCTTTCGATGTCGTCCTAATTGCTCGTAACTTACCAGGTATGATGTTGGTTTCATCCTTCCACAGTTTGAAACGAGATCTCTTCCTCTTCATCCTCAATGAATCCTTGATAAAGTTTCAGCCGTTGCCCATTGACTTTAAATGGAGGCCCATTTCGAGATTTAATTTCTACTGCACCGTGTGGGAAAATATGGGTGACGGAAAAAGGTCCTGACCACCTAGACTTTAATTTACCAGGAAACAATCGAAGTCGTGAATTAAACAAAAGAATTAGATCTCCTACCCGAAATTCATTATGTTTAATATGTTTGTCATGCAAATTTTTCATTCTTTCCTTATAAATTTCAGAGTTTGAGTATGCATAATTCCTAAGCTCGTCTAATTCATTTAATTGACAAAATCGATTTTTACCAGCAAATTCTAAATCTAAGTTTACATTTTTGATTGCCCAGTAGGCTTTGTGTGCAATTTCTACTGGTAAGTGACAACTTTTTCCATAAACTAGCTTATATGGGGTTGTACCTATTGTTGTTTTATAAGCAGTTCGAAAAGCCCATAAAGCATCATCTAATTTATCAGCCCATTCCTTTTTATTTATCCCTACGGTTTTTTCAAGTATTCGTTTTAAACCTCTATTAGTCACTTCGGCTTGTCCGTTTGTTTGAGGGTGATATGCTGTTGAGACCCGGTGATAGACCCCATATCTTGTTAAAAAAATTTCAAGTTGATGGTTGCAAAAAATGGGTACCTCTATCACTTATTAAAGCTTTAGGTGTGCCAAAACGAGAGAATAATTTTATCAGAAATTTTACCACGACTCTTCCATCATTTGTTGGAAGTGCCTCGGCCTCGGCCCATTTAGACAAGTAATCTACTGCCACAAGTATATCTTTGTTTCCTTTCGATGGTGGGAAAGGTCCCATAAAGTCGAGTCCCCACACATCAAAAATTTCACAAACAAGAATGCCATTTTGTGGCATTTCATTTTTGGAAGAAATATTACCTGTTCTTTGGCAAGCATCACATGTTTTTACAAGACTTTGGGCGTCTTTGTAAATGGTTGGCCAATAAAATCCTGAATCGAATACCTTTCGTGCGGTACTAGCAGCACCATGATGTCCTCCGTATGGACCTTCATGACAATGGCGGAGAATTCTTCGTGCTTCACTACCATGTACGCATCGTCGGACGAGTTGGTCGGCACACATTTTGAAAAGATATGGATCTTCCCAAAAGTAGTGTTTCACATTGGCAAATAATTTTTTTCTTTGATGATGTGGCCACCCTTTTGCGACTATACCGCTAGCTAGGTAGTTAGCATAGTCGGCGTACCATGGTTCCTCCTTGTATTCCACCATTTCCAGGGACTCAGTTGGGAATTTTTCGTTGATTTGCTCGTCCCTGGTTGCTTCCAAAGCTGGGTCTTCTAAGCGCGAAAGATGATCTGCAGCGGTGTTTTCTACTCCTCTTTTGTCCTTGATTTCAATGTCAAATTCTTGGAGGAGTAGAATCCACCGAATCAAACGTGGTTTTGCATCTTGCTTTTTGAAGAGATATCGGATGGCTGCATGATCTGTATAAACTATAGTTTTAGAAAGAACAAGATAAGAACGAAATTTATCAAAAGCAAATACCACAGCTAGTAACTCTTTTTCAGTTGTTGTGTAATTTTCTTGTGCATCATTAAGTGTTTTACTAGCATAATAAATTGGGTGGAAATGCTTTTCTTTTCTTTGTCCCAAGACAGCTCCAACTGCAAAGTCACTAGCATCACACATGATTTTGAAAGGAAATTTCCAATCAGGCGCTATCATGATAGGTGCATTGACTAACATTTCTTTTAAGGTGAGAAATGCTTGATTTCAATCATTGTCAAAGATGAAAGGAGCATCTTTTTCAAGTAATTTTGTTAGAGGTCTAGAAATTTTAGAAAAGTCTTTGATAAACCGTCTATAGAATCCGACATGCCCTAGGAAACTTCTGATAGCTCGTACGGAGGATGGAGGTAGTAATCTAGAAATGGTATCTATTTTGGCTCGATCCACCTCCATTCCTTCGCTTGAGATCTTATGACCGAGTACTATTCCCTTTGTTACCATGAAATGACATTTTTCCCAATTAAGGGCGAGGTTAGTTTCCTCACATCGGGATAGCATTCGTTCAAGGTTATCGAGGCATTGGTCATATGAATCCCCAAAGATAGAAAAGTCGTCCATAAAGACTTCCATTGTCTTTTCTATCATGTCATGGAAAATGGCTACCATGCAACGTTGAAATGTTGCGGGGGCCTTACATTGACCAAACGGCATGCGTCGATAAGCAAAAGTTCCATAGGGACATGTGAAAGTTGTCTTTTCTTGGTCTTCGGGTGCTATCGGGATTTGAAAGTAACCTGAAAAACCATCCAAGAAACAGTAAAATTTATGACCGGATAATCTTTCTAACGTTTGATCAATGAAGGGTAAAGGAAAGTGATCCTTTCTTGTTGCTTCATTTAATCGTCTATAATCTATACATACTCTCCATCCTGTGACGGTTCTCGTTGGTATTAGTTCATTCTTTTCGTTGGTTATTACCGTCATACCTCCTTTCTTTGGAACTACTTGGACAGGACTTACCCAAGGGCTATCGGAGATAGGATAGATAAGTCCGGCGTCAAGTAATTTGATGACTTCGTTTTTAACCACTTCTTGAACATTTGGATTTACTCGACGTTGTGGTTGTATTACTGATTTGTAGTCATCGTTCATCAAAATTTTGTGTGTGCACATGGAAGGACTAATTCCTTTTATGTCTACAAGTTTCCAAGCTATTGCGTTTTTGTGTTTTTTCAAAAGATTAATTAATTTTTCTTTTTCTAAGTTATCTAATTTAGACGAAATAATTACAGGTAAATTACCATCTTTGTCTAGAAAAGCATATTCCAAACCTTTTGGAAGTTCTTTGAGCTCAAGTGGTGGGTCTTTGGGAGACTCCTTATTTGGTTGCTCATTTCGATCAAGAACTTTAAAAGTTTTGTTCTATGGCGACCTCTTCTTCAACAAAGTGGTCAATCTCTTCACTTGTATCGGGTGGTTCATCTTCATCTTCAATTAGGGGGTCATTATTGCCGAAAGGATATTTCATTGACCGTTCGAGATCGACACTTCGTTTAAACGCCCCTAATTGAAGAGGTAGATTTCTGAACTTCCGGTTTTTCATAGCTTCGTTAGTTTTTACAAATGGTCGTCCCAACACTAGAGGAGCGTCATCAAGAATGACAAAATCGGTCGGGATTACCATTTAATTCGTTTGAACCAATACATCTTCAACTACACCGATTGATTTTATTACTTTCCGATTGGATAGAAAAATGGGTATTTGAAGTGGAGAAAAATCACTAATACTTAATTTTTCGAAAATGTAGTTAGGCATTATGTTAACACAAAGATCTTTATCGATTGTGACATTACTAATAAACGAATTTTGAAAGAAACATGGAACCGGTGTAATGTTAATTTCAAATGGGTCTTCTTTTATTAGTGAGGTTTGATCATTAGTTAACTTAACACTTACCGTTTCGTCAATTTTAGTGTTAGTGCTTAACTCTTTTAAAAACTTAGCATGAGGGGGTGCTAAACAATGATTTTCAAAAGAAGGTGACAAGAGATTAATTTTTTCAAAATTAGACTCTTCTTGAATTTTAACGTTGTTGGACTCACCTTTTTCGTTGTTTAACTCATGTGTCGGTTTTTCACTTATTTGTTCTTCCATTTTTACACTTTCGGTTATCTCTTCTTTTTTTAACTCTTCTCTTGCGCGGGACTCCTCTTCCCTTGCGCGAGCTTCTTTTATACCTCGATCGATAACTCTAATGTGTTCTAATATCCTATCGGTCACTTCGGTTATAGAAAAAGAATCGGTATTTTCTAAGCTTGAATCCGGTTGTTCGATCCTTTGTTTCTCATAATACCCATATGAAGTAGATGGTTCACACCATTGTTCTTCATTGTAAGTATATGATGGATAAGGGTCGTAATTTTGTTCTTCGTAATACTCATATGAGGTGGGTTGTTCACGCCATGATTCCTCATAATAAGCATACGAAGGTGGTGGCTCATATCTTGGTTCCTCAAAGTATGAGTAAGAAGGCTCATACCTTGGTTCATCAAAATATGAGTATAAGGGAGGAGGTTCATACCTTTGGTCTTCATAGGACGTGTATGAAGTCGATGGCTCGTACCTGGGCTCCTCATAGTAGGTGTATGAATTGGATGGTTGATATGAGTGATTATTTTGAACCGAGCGTGTGTTACGACAATTAGTGCAATAATTACCCCTATAATCATCCTCATCATAGGTGTAGTTGTAACCTCCTGAGTATTGATCCATAAGAATCACTCAGCAGACCACAACCAAGTCTCGAGATCAGAAAACAAAAATAAAAACGGAAACAGAAGGCTGGACACGGCCCCGTGTTCACTGAGCACGGCCCCGTGTTCAGGATCTGTATCTGGGCGTTTTAATTAAATTTACTGATTTCGTTGAGCACGGGGCGTGTACAGTGAGCACGGCCCCGTGTTCAGACTCTGTATCTGGGTATCTAACTAAAAATATGCAGCACGGGGGCGTGTTCAGTGGACACGTCCCCGTGTTTAGGCTACTGTAAATGCAAACTAAACTAAAATGCAGAAAAATGTGCGCGCGTTTTGAAAAGGTTTTGAAAAACTGATTAGGCCGTCGATTTTAAGCTTTCTTAAAATCCTTGTGTCCCCGGCAGCGGCGCCAAAAACTTGATGCGTGTGAAGTGTTATATATATTAGGTGTATATTTTAAGCCCCTTTAACACTTTTTAGCCAAGTTTTAAATTTATAAAACACGATATTTTACTAACACTAAACACACATATGGGCAAGTGCACCCATCGTGAGCGTAGTATAGTGTTGGCAAGATACCGAGGTCGTCCAAGGACACAAGAGCTTTTAGTACCGGTTTATCCTCAACGTCTAATCAAAATAAAAAGTTTAGAAAAATGTTTTAAACTAAGAAAAATAAAAACTAACTAAAATGCTGAAAATAAAAATAAAAGAAAAACAGATAGACAAGATGAATCACTTGGTTCCGACTCGTATCTAGTATAACCTTTGATTATTTCCGCACTTTTGCACATAATTAAGAGATTATCTTAGTTATTGTAGTAGGCCCCTCTTTTGAAGGTGACGTTACCCTCACCCCAGTAGTTTGAGTCAGCAAGGATACAATCCTAAAAGGGTGGATTATTGGAAGATAATTAATTAAGTTATTAATGCAAATTATGGTAGGCCCCGCTTTTGGCGGTGACGTTACCCTCGGCTAAGTAGTCTGAGTCAGCAGGGATACAGTCCTAAATAGCCGGGTTATAGTATTAATAGTAGTTAACTTATGAGGGGATCAAAGAGTTTGGACCCCCGCCATCCAATACCGTGAAGCATTGAAGGAGGTCCTACTAAATTTGACCCAGGTCCATTGCAGGACCTCTAAACGCTGAACAATGGCAAGACCTTTACCAAACCATTCCCTTAACCCCCGACCAGGTAGCCAACATACCTCCATATAGACCGTGGAGATATGAATGGTGAAAATCTTTTATTTTATATAGACAGTAAAATAATGCCAAGACACCACGGACAAACGATAAAGAAAGATCACCTTCAACATAAGTAACTAGTTATTAAAGTCATTAATACAAAACCAAATAAAAAGTGCAAAAGATTAGAAATAAAAAGTATTATACTAGACACTTTGTCTTCACCAAGTGATGTAAGAGACTTAGGCAAACATGGCCTTGATTGTCAAGAACTCTTACGATCAATCTTGGATACCGAGACGACTCACACACTCTATGATGGACAATGGATGATGGTGGTGGATGATGGTGTTGTGATGGTGGTGGGTGGTGGATGAAGTGTGAGAGAGGTGGTGTGCCAAGGGATGAGTTGAAATGAAACCAAGCACTCCTATTTATAGGCTGAACAGAAGGCTGGGCACGGCCCCGTGTCCGCTGGACACGCCCCCGTGCCTGTCTGACATTCTCTCTCTTCATTAATTATAATTCGCAATTACAATTAATGCGCCTGCTGTACTTTCGCCACGCCCCCGTGTTCACTGGACACGACCCCGTGGTGGGCAATAGAAGCTTCTATAGGTTTGTCTTTTCTGCTGCTTCTTGGGCACGGCCCCGTCCTGGCTGAGCACGGGGCGTGTTCAGTCTTCTGCCTTCTCTATTTTGCTTGGGAAGATGCCGTTGATGGGTCGGGCAGTCCACTTATGTTCCTTTTCTTGTATTTATGTTAGATTTAGCTGTCTTTTTGCTTCTTTTGTGAATTTGAGCTCATTTAATCCTGAAAATACAAAAGGAAGACAAAAACACTCTTTTTCCAACATTAGTACTTAAAAAGGGTTAGTTTTATGCCTCATTTGATGTAATTTATATGTTGCATTTTACACACATCAACTACCACCAACTCACAAACAGGAAAACTGGAGTTCTGCCATGGCACAATCGTAAGCAAAGCTTGCTTCTTCATCGGTGATACCGTCCCACTCATCATCAGTATTCAGAGGCGGCGGGTTGAATAAATTAGGATTTAAACGGGGTGGTGGCGGTGCACGGCAGCCTGGTGGCGGTGTACAGTGGGCTGGTGGTGGTGCACGGCGGCCTGGTGGCGGTGCACGGCCGCCTGGTGGCGGTGTACAGTAGGCTGGTGGCAATGAATGATAGCCTGGTAGTGGGTTGCAATCAGCCTCTGGTCTATCACCCGATGGTTCAAATTCACCACCACCCATCTCTTATAATTATTTGTTTAGTGGTATACTAGTGACCAAATTTTAAATATATAGATGAAGATATGGATAGAAATGTCAAATTTATCACTAATACAAAAAAAAAATAACATACAACTTTTTATTTACTTTAAATACAACAATTAAACCTAATAAAAACAAAGCAAAATAAACCAAAAAAAATTACAGACTAAAAAAGAAATTTTTAAGCGATAACATGAAGTGATCCAATTCCTCCACAAAGCTCGGTCTCCAATTCCTCCTTGTTTTTGAACAATTTAGCGGCCTACGAGGAGCGGTAGAGGACGTGGACGGGGAAATCCAATAACACGAAGTGATCCAACGTTCCCTTTGTAGGCGAGTTCTTCGAATTTCTTCGTTAAACCACCTACCTACCATAAATGGGAAGACAGATCACTACTGTCACTCGGGGCAGGTCTCGTCACCCATAAACACTAGGACTTCTAAAGCTCAGAAAAACGTCATCTTCAACACTTTTAAACAACATCATTTCTATTTGGAGAGTATCAAAAGGCGGATACATTGACATTAGCATTCTATAAAAATTGGTTTGGAGAGAACATGTTCAAAATAACTGATTTTCGTCATTATATATAGTAGAAGGGTTTGAATTAACAAAAAAACTAAATGAATATGTGAAATATAAAAAAAAATCAGAAAAGCACGGAAACCGATGCCCCCCCATGCGTCTTACAGCTCCTCCAAAGGAGCCACTCAACGAGCCACAGCCAAGCCAGCCGTTTGTCTCCGGATGCAGCTTAGCCGGACGCATCCGCCTACTTTTGGGCCTGAATGCGCTGACGGCTGAGGTACAGGTTACTTTTGCCACGTGTCAACTCACCATTGGCGGACGCATGAAATGTGGGATGCCCTGCTCCAAGGAGGCATCAAATGGCCATTTTCGTAAGTCAAAGGTTTTCTTGGCTATTTTGGTAATTTTCTCTAATTAAAAAGAGAGTTTTATATAACTTGTTTAAATTTATCTAATAAAAAATTATAGTATCAAAATATATACTATTGAATTTAAAATACATTCTTGTTCTCCTTTCTTCAAATAAGTTATATTATTATTATAACTAGTGGGATTCCCTGTCGTCATGCAGCCGAAATTCAGTTTGGGTTGGTATCGATTTGGTGTGTTACGACAATATTATGGTACCAGTACTTGATATAGTTTACGATACTAAATTTGAATACGACTTTGTTTTTAATTAAACTTGTATCAGAATATAGTTACGTATTCAAATTTCTCTTAAAAGTTAACGAGTATAAATTATTATAAAAAATCAAATTAAATGATAATTAATTGGGCTATAGGTGTACATTATTTACAGTATAAGTGTCGAAACTGAAACTAAAAATAACACTGTTTACATCAACCTAGGGGACAGAAATAAATGATGTATTTTATGTACATGTTATTTTATATTAAAACCAACCAAAAATACTACAGAAGGTGTGAAATGGGCCATAAATTAATTCGTGGGAGGTCATACTTCAAAGGGCCATTATAATTAACTATGGTGACATGGGTTGAAAGTTAAAGGCTGATTTATTTTAGTACAAGGAGTCAAGAAACTGACAGCCACAAAATGAACTTTTATACGGCAGAATGTGGGGTTCGCTTTCAGCAACAGCATCGAGGAGGGTTTGATTATGTAATTGTATTTCATTTGATTTATTAACTTTGCTAAACATGAATGTGTTCTTATTATTTCTACTAGTAAATAATTTGAGTAGTTATGTGTGTTATGTTTTAGGGTTTTAAGATAGACTTTTCTTTTATAAATTTATATTCGTAATCTGTCTGTCATTAGTTTTCCGGTCATTAACTATCATGATGCTATTTGAATTTATAAAGATCACGTCCGTAATTGTTTGGACAACATCCTAGCTCGGGTCCTCATTCGGTTTTAAGTAATTCGGCCGGATTCCTTAGTCTTATTATTGTGATTCTCCTTCATTTCCATAGACATGTAGCTTGTTAGGAAACTGAAGTAAATTAGATTAGATTATAGTTATACATAGTGGTACCAAATATGAACATGAATATGTGATGATTTGTTTCTCATCTTGTATTTTTGTCTTCCATTGTTCATTTTTCAAAATTAATTGCAATTCAGGTTAATATTAGTTTAATGGAAAAATTACACTTTTCGTCATTTATGTTTGTACCAGATTGCAATGGATGACCTTTAACTTCAACAATTACAGTCACAGTCCTTTATTTGGAAAACGCATTGCACCCTACGTCCTTTAACCCCAACCTTGTTAAAATTTTTAGTTAACTCATGCATGTGCCCTGCACATGAGGGTAGATTGGTAATTTTACTCCTTTGTTTACAAAATATATATATATATATATATATATATATATATATATTATAAATACACATAAAACCCTTTTCACTTCCCTCAACCATCTCTCTCCATCTCTCTATCCAACCTCCACCACCACCGCCGTCGTATCCAACAACCACCACACCAAATCCGTCCACCAAGCCCAACCACCACCACCATCGAATCCATCCACCACCAAATCTTATTGTGAATTTTCGCTTCATTTTCAGTCAAGATTCAATCGACCCACATTAGAAAATCTTGAATTCCATACGGGTTTGTGAAAAAGTTCACATCTTGTTGTGAATTACTGCTTCAATTTCATGTTTATTGTGATGGTTTATGTATGCAAGATATGAGTGTCTCTGTTTTTTTTTTTTTTGGAAGACGGCAATATAAGGGTATTATTGTCTGGGTTTTGAAAAATATTAAATTTGGGGAAAATGAATAATAGGAAAGTTAGGCTGTGATTGTGGTGGTTGGGTGGTGAATTTGGTCAAATGCTTGTGGAGAAAAGGTACAGTGAGAGATGGGGAGTTGCAGAGAGTGAAAGGAGAGGGAGGGTGATTCATCTCACATATATTTTGCTTTTAGTTATATTAATATATTTCAACCTGCAATTTGCCCTTAAAACTTTGAGTTCATGAACTACACGATCATCACCAGCCGTTGCTTTTAAACTTTGAGTTCATGAACTACACGGCTTGATATGCCCTGCTTTAGCACGAGGAACAGGAAGGAACATATATGTAATATGTTCAGAGATGGTGGTGACACTGACGTCCAACGATAATGAATGATGGTAGAGGCTGGTTGGAGAGAGAGAAGATTGGCTGAGAGATTCTAGGGTTAGGGTTAGAGTTGGAGAATTGGGGAAGATGATATAAATGTAATATTTTTGGTTTTATTTATTAATTATTAATGAACATTCTAAATAAAAACATAAAATGACTAGAATACCCTTAAGTGGATAGACATAACTGAAAATTTTAACCTGGTTAGTGCTAAAGGATGAAAGGTGTTATGCGTTTTCCAAATAAAGGACTGTGACTGTAATTATTGAAGTTAAAGGTCATCCATTGCAATCTGGTACAAACATAAAGGACGAAAAGTGTAATTTACCCTAGTTTAATTCAACCCAATCAAATCTTTGAGTTTTACTTTTCACAATCTAGCAAAACGTGTAATACAGAGCACATGTTTTTCGTGGATACGACACCCCACTTACCTTATCTATGTTAATCATGTTTTTGCATGACTCGAACAACGATAACCAAAATGGCATTGTTTTTTTTTTTTTTTTGAAAAGTAAACTTCAAAGAAACAACTAACCCACGAAACGGGGCGGCCAAACAAGAACACTACATAATTACAAAAAAACAAAGTTACACCACTCGGCTCAGGACACGAACCTCGCTTTCATTCTACTTCTAACCCAAAGATACCCAACCGACTTAATTTCGCTAATGATGTCTTCCACAAATCCACCCGCACTTGATTGTTAGAGAATTTGGCATCATTCCTAGCACGCCAAATACTCCAACACCTGATTATGAGAATCCTGTAGAATAACTCTCTAGCTAATCATTTCAGCCCTACATGTTCATGGAGCTTCAAAATCTCTCTGACAGTGTGAGCCACTCTACACCATCTCGAAATATGATACCAAGCCCTACTCGTCACCATACACGATGTAAAAAGATGGTTGCTAGTCTTGTCATTCGAATCGCATAAAGGGAATGACACATTGTCAATCTCGATATTTCTATCTCTGAGCGCCGTTCCTGCCAGAATTTTCCCCATTTCAGCTCTCCATGCGGAGCTGGCATTGTTGATGAGGAGCCAACGCGCATAGTATATTTTCTTGTTTGATCCTTTTAATGTTTGCTTTTAACTCTAAAAAATAAATCTAACTTATAATAATAGGGTCAATTGCATATATCCCCCTATAAAACTCATCAATTGCGTATTTACCCAACCAAAAATCAAAATTGCATATATCCCCTCCCTTATTGAACAATATTGCAAATTTACCCGTTTTGGTTTATTTTAATAAAATATACTAGTAACGTGCCCGCGCGATGCGGCGGGAGCATGACACTTAGGCTGGTGATTTTATAGGTGTGTACGGGCAGTTCGGTTCGATTTTGATTTGTAAGTCGTAACCAATACCAAATTTTCCGGTTAAGGTCTATAAAAAACCGATCGGTTTCGAATATTTAGGTTCTGGTTAATCGGTTATGAACATTGGGTCAGTTTGGTTTTTGGTTAATAACCGAAAAATTAACATGGGCCAAAAAAGTTAACATGTTGAAGTACTCAAGCAGAAGAGTCATTATTATTTGTTATTTTTCTTATTGTCCACTCCTTTTTCTAAGCAAGACTCGAGGAGGGTTGTGTTCAAAAAGCTAGTGGCTCGCTCGAAATCATCTCGCCATGTTGTTATTGAACAAGCCTAGCCAACTTGGCTCTCTTTGTAAATAAGTCAAGCCAGAGTCAAGGTCGGCGCAATCACTTGGCTCGACTAACTTCACACTTTTATGGTAAAAAATGGTAAAAAAATTTCTTTCTTTCCTTTTCATGAGGTAAAACCGGTTTCAACATCAAGGGTTGTATCGGAATCAGGCGTTGGAAGGATTGTAGTAGCAGGACATTGGTACCACTGTGAAAATTGCATCAGGAGGGGAGAGAGTTTGATACAATAAGGATGTTGGGAATTAAACGCATGTACGTGAAAAAATAAGGATGTTCGCATAAACATATATTCGTTTCATAACCTCCTCCTATAAATCAACCACAACTGACAAAGAGCCTGTATTAGAAGCCATCCTATGTCTTTTACCAACCGAAGAGGCAGCAGAAGACGTGTCGGGTTCTTCCAACATTCACGAACCACAATGGACTCAGACTCATACTACTCACGCTCCCTTGAGGAAAAGTTTTCCCGACGACTCAAGAAAATCCACAATCAATGTATACAGGTGCAAGAGAATGGCGGGTGATATAGTAATTTTCAATAATGTAGGAAGGATTGAAGTAGTAGGACATTGGAATCTGGTTCTCAAACAAACCAACAAAATCCTGATAGTGAAAAACATCAACAACCATTTTTTTTCCTTCAATTTAGAGAACATTCTCCCTGTGTATGTGCTTGTGCTGTAGAAACCGGTGATAAATTTGTATACACAACTGAACGTTAATTGATATTGTTTTAGACAACAACAGATAATGAACGGATTGTTGGTGGATAACGCAAACAAGTTCTCCACAGCTCTCATCAAATGCCTCACCCTTCCTTTTATTCTATAAATATTAAATAAAGAATAACACCATGCCCGTCATCCCGCGTTGATAGCTTCCGTTTTATTACAGTCATACGACACGTTTTCTTGTTCTTCAATCTTTGTTACTTGTTGATGTTTTATTTTTTTCTACTTTTAGAAAGTTTTGAGCACCTCACGACTCTAAAATACTTGAAAAATCAAATTTTCGTTCCATACGGGCCGTATAACAGTATACGACCCGTATACACGTTCGTATACATTGTATACGACCAGGCAAACTTATTTACACATGGTGTATTGTAACACCCTAGTTATTATTTTACAGGTTTTCGTATAATTAATGAAAACAATCATGTAATTAAGATTACATATCCATCGGAAAAACGGGTTTACTAAAACTTTTTTACAATTTAAAAGTTTAGAACATAATGTAATTAAATTCGTCACTTAAAAGAAACAATGAAACGACATTCGTCATTTAACATAATAACGATACATAGTGCGGAAGCTTATTTCGTGATCGTGTTCGGTTCTTGCTCGTCGCTTGATCTTCATCCGGGCACTCATGGCAATCACCTATGATCAAAACCAACTTAAAAGTTAGTTTTGATAGTCAAATATGAAGTTCAAACAAGTACGGGGGTTAAATAAGAAGTTCTAACAAGTACGGGGGTTAATTATGACAAAAATTAACATTTTTCCGGGTTTGGGGGCGTCGCGTGACGCCAAGGGGCGTCGCGTGACGCCAAGGGGCGTCGCGTGACGCTAGGCCCCCTTTTAGACAGAATGTTGCTGCATATTCCCAGCACGATTTGATTTCACGGAAATGGCCATAACTTCTTCGTTATTGATCCGTTTTACCCGATTTTTTTCCTACGCGTCCGTAATTTAATTCTCCATCTTATGGAATTAAAATCCAACAACCTTCATAATAAAAATTTCAGACTTTTAAGTCTTCGGCTTATCGCCCTTTTACCAAATTTTGACCCGTTTATGCATTATATCAAACGAACATATTTGTTTGATTCCTACATCATCTACACTTCTCAAATTGTTATTAACTACCATTTTAGGTTCTAATCACAAGTTTATTTCACAATTTAAACCCGTTTATGCTCGTATGCTTATTTTGACCCGTTAAGGGTATTTAAGCACTTTAAAGCTTGAAATCGCTTTCATTCCTTTCTAGCATCTTATTCCTACATTACTTATCAAGTAATATTCAACTACAACTCTTTGTGTGTTGGATTTCAATGTGTATATCTATATGTTCCGAGTTTTACCCTTCGGATTGTTATTTTACGGTAAGACTCAAATAGAGCTATTTGGCTAACGTATTACATCTATCAACATCTACACTTATTCTAAGCTTTTGTTTAATCATAACACTCGTTTCCAAACAACCTTTAAGGGTTGTTTGTTCGATTTAGCCTACAAGGGCGTTTTGGTCGATTTTGGTCCTTCTTTTACAATGAAGGATTTTCACCAATTATTCGACCAAGATATCACTTTTAACTACAACATAAATATGCGTACCTGGCTCGGATCAACAAATAGATCCGATTTATACCTCGCTTTTATTATCACACCATCAATGATGACGCAACTATCCGATTTGATAATTAGTCCTGTTAACATAAGACTTGACGACCACATTAGTCGATATTGTCAAATGGTGTTATCACCACCATTCGACCCGTTTGGACTATTTGCCCAACATTGTCTATTTAAATCAAAAACACCGTTTTTGATTTCCAATTCGTACATCGTCCCATCCCGGGTTTTATAACCATACCCTTTTTCTTTTACACTCTTTTCTTGCAGTTTCAACCCATTTCGGCTTACGCCATGGGTATCCTTTTAACCATGATTTACATAAGTCAACACTTGACAATTTTCCAAATTTCCAATTTTATTGTTTTCACGTTCACAAGTATCGAAATAACAAGCATTCTACATAAGTGTGTAAATTACACTTACCTTGCATCCGAGCTACGCTTTTCTTCTATGCTTGACTCGTTTGACCCGCTTTCACTCCAAGCTTCACCTAGCTTGTTTAAGCGCCAACTATTGTTCATCATTTACAAGGTGGTTAGATTAGTCATTAACAATCACGACTATACCACTTTACTTATTTTCTTAGCCGAAACCACTTATTCGACTTCATCACTAGTTAGTTTGACTTTCTAAAGTCAACTACATTTAATCATATAATATGCACGATTAAGACAAATCAACATTATGATTAGAACCCGTTTTATCCCATGTCTCATGTAATTAGTCAAGCTTGTCAATTACGCGTTTCACTTGAATTTCAACACTTTACTTCTCATTTAGGCATTTTAACAAACAGCTAATGGGCATCATTCTACACTTTTGCTAACTAGTCCGTAATTAGTCATTTTTAGCAAGATTAACATCAAATTTCAACCCTCAATATCTAGTGTTCATGAACTACATCAAGAACTTATATCATAACAATCAATATTCATCAAATTAACACTCCAATCCGAGTGTTCATCATAACATACAAAAACCCATTTAGCACATGATAGGGTAATTATCAAATCCCTAGTTTTGACAACAATTCATCAAATTTTCTACTAGGGTTTGTTTCTAAACCAAGATATAATCATAATAACACTCATAGAATCAATATTCATTCCAGAATTTCGATTATGATTATTCATCATAATCTCAAAGTATCACCAAATCATGATTTTTAACATACCTTGTAATCCCCATGACTAGGTGATCACGAATCTGTGTTCATGCAATGATTTGGCTCTTGATTTGGGCTTCAATTTGAGAGATTCTTGAGGGATTAGGGTTTTGAGCAAGAGAGCCCTTCTTGGCTCTGGTTGAAGTCGCAGACACACACACACACACGTATGTGTGTGTGTTTTGTTTATTAATTTGTTTAATTGAAACTTTAATTCAATTGTCCATGTCTAGTCCCTTCACTTTACACAAGTTATTTAAAGGGGTATCTTAACCACATTAGTTCTATTTTGTCAAGACATTAACTAACTAGGTTAATACTCCTAGTTACTTGGTGGGTCCCGGGAGTTATAATCCGTTTTATTTTAAGTCCCATTAACTCGGGCTCTTATAAAACTCGATTCCTTAAAACGTTGCTTTGCTTGTATTTAATATTAGGATTTCTTATTTAATTCCAAATATTTACCGGGTTATTTTTATTACTAACGGTACTTTACCCGTCTTTTAGTATTAACGGAGTTTGATTACCAAATCCGTTTTCGGGGTGTTACATGTATACGGGTCGTATACTGTTATACGGCCCGTATAGAATAAAGACAACTGACAAAGTCTGTGGCAGCAGACTTTGTCAGTTGTTTTTATTCCATACGGGCCGTATAACAGTATACGGCCCGTATACACCATGTGTAAATAAGTTTTCCCATGTGTTAATATTAGGGCCCTATAAAATATCCATCTTCAACATTGATAATCATTCTTTTTCAAAAGCATGATTGGAGAACGAACACCTTTCACAACAATTGTTTTCAAAACTAATTCATATTATATATTCTTGTTTCTTCTATTACAACTTATATTTCTCATCCAATCCAAACAACAGATAAGATATCAACACCATAACAAAACCCAAACCTGAAAAAAAAGAGATATGTATGCACCTGGAATAGCCGACTGATAAGGTGCTCGCCGGAATTGCATTGCACCTGGAATCGCTGACTGATGAACCTGGATTGCCGGAATCGTGTGTGTAGCATATCTTTGAACCTAGAAGATTGGCTCTGTCCGTTGCAGATTTTTGATAGGGTCTTTTGAAATTCTAAGGGTATCATTGTCATTAGAGTTAAATGCTTGGTTGGTCCCTGTGGTTTGCAAATATTGCAGACTTGGTCCTAGTAGTTTACTAATTACAGAGTTGGTCCTAGTAGTTGTAAATTTTGCACTCGGGTGGTCCTTGTCACTAACCCAAATTAATTTTCTCAGTTAAGTGTTTGTAAAATATCTTTTTTACCCCTAAGATTAAAAAATAAATATAAATAAGTGGGCCCACCCATCCCACCCTTCTTCTTCCCCACTCCACCCTTTAAAACCACCCACCACCAACTCCCCAAACCATCACTATCAGCCATTCCTGTCGCCCCCTTTGCTCTACAACCTTCATCTTCAAATCCCTCACAGTAATTAAATCTCTCTCTCTCTCTAATTTCTCTTATCAGGCATCTCCACTTTACACACACTTCATTTCCCCCAAACTCACGAACCTTTTTTCGTATTATAATTCATTTATATTCACACAAATTCACTGGTTTAGGGTTTGATAATGACTTTCAGTTGGTAGATCATCATGTCTCTAAGGGGTGGTGTGACGGCGGCGGAAGTTATAGCGGTCGGAGGCACGGATGGTGGGGGTTTTCCTTCAAACTACAGAGTTGGTCCTAAACCAGTGGTTTATAAGGGGATATATGCAATTATCTCTAAAATCAGAGTTGGTCCTAAACTACAGAGTTGGTCCTAAACCAGTGGTTTATAAGGCACGAATGGTTGCAAACCACAGGGACCAACCAGGCATTTAACTTTTGTCATTAAATGGAATTTTAATAATGGAGGGGATATATGCAATTTTAATTTTAAATTGGATAAATATGCAATTAAAAAGGTTTATAAGGGGATATATGCAATCATCTCTATAATAAAAGACTCCAAATAATGTCACATGACATTCTCTCCTTCAACCCCATAAATTTTATTTATATTTGTTTAATATATTTCTTTTAATTTTAGTAACTAATATATATACATCTTATAAATTTTATTTATATTTGTTTAATATATTTCTTTTAATATTAATAACTAATATATAGATATCATTTATCTTTATCTAAGATTAATAAATAACTTCAAGTAATGTCATGACATACCCAGTGGACCATAACACTTGTACTCGACTACTATTCCCATCTTTTCGGCTACTAACTTAACTTTCATATAAGACCATGCGTAGTGGGCTAGTGCTGTCGCACCCCAACCACATTACCAGCCACCGACCTCATCGTTATCCCATTACATGGGGCGCCAAGGGGGGCGTTAGCCCCTTCTTCGTTACCCCGTTAACAGGCATGAAGGAGGCAAGGGGTGGACTCCACTACACGCCAACCAATCACATCTTTTTTATTTTTAGTTTTTTTTCCTTTTTTTTAAATTTTAGTTAAAAGTTAAAGCCCATTTTCCTACGTGACTTGTGTTTGTGCGTAATCTTTATTCTAAGTTGATTTGTAATCCATCTCCCCCAAAGCCATCAAAGGTCTTCTAAGCAGCCTAAATCAGAACTTTTGGTCAACATCAACATGTACAAAGCAAACTTAATTCATAAGGTATGTTAAATAACTCACCATTGAAGCATAATCCGTCTAATAGTGCTGATGATCAAGTTAACTTGTTCCTCGTCATCCAAAACTTTGTATTAGACCACAAACATCACAGATAATCCGTTAGGAGGGTCCTGAGGTCAGAGCTCAAGAACCACCCTCCAACAGTCATGACTAGTCGAGTTAAAATGAGTTTTCCTTTTGCCAGTAATAATATTAAAAACAATCAGATACAAGCATCTGGAGCTAGAATGCACATAAGTTACAAGTAGATGTTAACTTTTCTTAGATATCCCTAAATTTAATGAGAGTTATTAAACATGGTTAATGAGGTTGTGTCTTAAGTCTTGACCAACCACTAGGATTTTCAAAATAAATATTCATATCAAGACCACGCTTCGCCACCGCCCCTAGCATCGACAATCACGGTTCCAGTCTTCTTGGCCGGCTTACTCAACTGAAACACCGGGTGTCTGCGTAACCTCCTTACACCTTTTCTCAAACTTAACTTTTCTAACATCCCCTCTATATTTACCACCTCTCTATGCTGCTCATGTTGTTCTTGTTTTGCCCAGTCAACACTCTCTAACGAATCGTCTTTACTTGAAACAGGCGAGTTCTTGCCCGACATGTAATCATATTCCACTATAGACCCGCTCTTTCTTGAAAAACTCCAGAACCGTTCTTCGTTTTCGGTTCCTAGTCTGTTCAAAGTCGCGCTCTGTAAAGGACTATGATACTCGGGTTTATCGTTGGGGGAAGGATAACCTTCACATGAAATTATTGGCTTAAAATTGGGAGATGATTCTTCTCTTTCACGAAGAGTTTTTATTACGAGTGTTTTTAACAAGTTCATGATTTGAACTGCGTGAATCAATGCCGTCAAAGGATCCGCCATCTGCATCACATGATCAACAAAATTATAACTACACTCAAATTGAGATAAGCATAAAGGAAACGAAGATAGCATACCTGAGTCATATTGGGAGCAAACACCATAGCGATATTCCGTGCATTCATCTTGTTTATTCGATCAAATTTAACAACATCCGCCATTAAATTTATGGCCCAATCGAGAAGTGCAGCCTCAGTTGGAGGTAGCGATTTAACAAGCTGAGTGCACTCGTCTTCTGTATTGCAATGCATGACTTGATCCGGGGTCAAAGAATCCAATACACCGGTAGGAAGTTCTCTAAACCATGCCTGTTTCGCCAATAAATAATAACTCAATTTAATTTCTTTTTTATAAAATTTACTCATACCCATTGTAACAGATATAAGCTACCTTAATTAAACCAGCTAAACAATGAACATCAACTCCATGGGGTACAAACCCTTTATTGAGTTGCTTCCTAACATACTCTTCTTGACCGTTTTCGCCATTTATCCGGAATATTCCTTCCACCTTCATAATTAGAACATCAAATACAAATGTCAAATGATGGTAAATCTTAATTTAATAAAAGTAACTACATACGTTATTCAATTTAGTAATCCTCCAAATGGAAATTACATCGAAATAGAATGTAAACAGGCAACAAGCCGCGCCACTATAGATTAAAACGTTACAAAATAGAAGTGTGGCGTTGGCTTACTTGAAGACCGCCTCCCGAATATAAACGCTTTTGCATTGTTAGAAGTATGGTTGGCACGCTGTTCCCTCTCTCATCATAAGAACATTGCATAGACTCCACAGATACTCCAAACACGCACACGCTATGAATTAAATGATATGAAGAATTTTTGTTAATTACGTAAATGATTTATATACCAAATCAAGAAACCATTATGAACACCAATCATGATTAAAGAATGCATAGTCCAAAAACATCATTATTTAACTATAAAGATTGTTCTTAAACACGCACACACTATGAATTAAATGATATGAAGAATTATAGTAAATTAAGTAAATGATTTATACCGAATCAAGAAACTATTATGAACATTAACTATGATTAAAGAAGGCATAGTCCAAAAACATCATTATTTAACTATAAAGATTGTTCTTTTCTTGATTCTTCCCCTGCAACTACTTCAAGATCTAAATGCAGCCGGTCCCTACCGGTGAAACTGAGTTGTACCCAGAAACATAAAGAACAATAATCATCAAACCGTATAATAACATTAGTCACAGATCACCGACTTTTGTCAGCTGTCAGTTTTGGGCACTGATTTCTAAAGTGTCCTGTTTCTTTGCAATTCCAACAGGTAACATCCTTCCTGTTCTTTGACTGCTCCCTCTCTCTAGACTTGGATCCCCGCTGGTTATTCCCACTTTCAACACTCCTTCGTCTCATGTCTTCATTCAGAAGAAGCTGATCTTTAACCCATTCAAAAGTAAGCTTAGCCATTCCAGACGAAACGCTAATTGTCGTGACTGTTTCCGACCAACTCTCAGGCAGAGAAGACAACAAGAGTAGTGCACGTTTCTCGTCATCAAACATTATACCAGCAGAGATCAAACGCGATATAATAGAATTGAATTCGTTAATATGAGCGGCGACTGACGTACTTTCCCTCATCTTTGTGTTAACCAACTCACGTATAAGGAATACTTTATTAGATGCGGACGGATTTGCATACATATTTGACAAAACCTTTAATACTCCGAACGTAGTCTTCTCATTAACAACATTGTCAGCTACACTCTTCGTTAAAGAGAGTCGGATAATTGCTAGAGCGAGTCGATCCATAAGCTCCCAATCTACAACTGACATATTTTCAGGTTTCTGCCCCAACAGTGGTAGATCTAGACCCCTCAGGTTGAGATAGGCCTCGACTTGCATCTTCCAAAACCAAAAATCCTGACCATCGAATTTGTCGATCTTAACCTTCCCTTCTTCTTCTTCCATGATAACTGGACAGGAAAAGAGCCTGGACACTCTGATACCACTTGTTTGGTGCTCCCCAGAGATTTATGGTGATCCAGTTAATGTGATCTACGTCCACTAACTGCAACTAGTTACTAGTCTATGATTATTGTTGAGGTGATAATTAAATCACAAATAAAGGTCCCTATTTATAAGAAAAGATTAGGGTTAAACCCTAACAATCATTCCTAAACTACTAAACTTGGAGAGAAAGTAATAGGCTCCTCGTGCACTAGGGTTAGGGCCGGCTGCACTTTTTTTTTTTTTTTTTTTTTTTTTTTTTTTTTCTGAAGGGTGACTTTCTAAATACAGGACCTAGGTCACAAGACCCCGTCAGCCCCGCCTCTCAAACGCGATGTTCTATCGGGCCCGGCCGCCGCGCAGACTGACCTTCGCCCGGAAACCATACTGCCCCCACACGAGAACCTCGCTGGGGTAACAGCTGGGTAAAACCGGGTTGCCCTCCGGATCGAACCATGTCTCGGTAGGAAACGATCCATCATTGGGACTTCCCCCCAAATGACACAGCCGGGAGTCGAACCGGTGACCTCCAAGGAGGAGCCGGCCCAACAACCACATGGGAAACCAACTGGGCTGGGTAGGGGATAGGGCCGGCTGCACCGAACCCTTTTCCGAGCCTCCACATTTTTTATTTATCGGCAAATGTTACTCTACCCGCTCCTAAATTACACCAAATTATAACTGTATCAACACGGTTTTCGATTACCAAATGCAGCCGGTCCCACCGGTGAAACTTAATAGTACCCAGCATCAAAAAGAACAATAATCATCAAACCGTATAATAATATTAGTCACGGATCACCGACTTAAATTTTTTGTTTTTTCGACATTTTGTTAAATAAATGAACAAATGGCAGTTAAGTAATTAACTATTAAGTCATTCAGGAATTTCATCAAACACTTAACATACATACCTTGCACTGGGGACTTTACGCGGGACATCAGACTGAAGAAACTGAGGCAAACCAAGGAAACCATGAAACCGATCAAACGTAACATGAGACACATGGCGAACATCCGTAGGGCCACCAATATCCAACGAGGATACAACATCGTCGGCATCATTAACAGTGCAGGTGAGAAGCGACTTGCGTAAGGCGGTTAACAAAACAGAGACAATAGTGAAATTTTGATGTGACTGAGGTTGACGAGGAGTGATAAACGGAGTGGTTATTGGACTGTTGTGTAAGTAGTTATTGTAATCTTGACAGCAGAAGCAAACATCATCATCGTCATCATCATCGTGATCATTGTCGTGTTTTGATGAAGAGAAGGAGTACCGGAAAAATGAGGCTTTGGGGTGGGGAAGACCTCCACAGGATTTGGATCTGAAGTGTGACGTCATAAAGGAGGAGAGTTGAATGAATGGAGATTGAAGAAGAGAGTAATAATAATAAGATGAATAAAGAATGATGGAAAATGACAGGGTTATGAGTATTCTTTGTTTCGTCTGTTTTTTTTTTTTTTTTTTTTTTTTTTTTTTTTTTTTTTTTTTGAACAGCAAACCTCTAGATGCCTAGGTTCTAGAGAGTGCAGGAATTATTCTCATCTAGGAAGGACCGGACTTGAACCTGCGATCACCCGGGAAGGGAACCTCACTAAGTGAGTAAACCCACCCACCTCCTCTTTGTTGAAAGTGGGGATCGAACTTGAGACCTCTCACAAGGCCTAAGTCCTTTCCACCACTCCACCAAAGGCTCATTGGCGTCTGTATGTATGTGAGACTGAGCGTGGATGACAGACAGTATGGTCCACTTGTTGAGTTGTATCTTTTACTTGTTTTTATCAACGCCTAGTAGTATTTGACCAAACAAGATTAACATAAAGAATATTGTACTCTTTTATTGTTTTTAATTTATTTTTATCTTTTACGTGTATTTATCAACGCGTAGTAGTATTTGTAGGGCTGTAAACGAACCGAACGAACACGAACAAGGCCTTGTTCGTGTTCGTTCGTTAAGGAAATAAATGTGTTCACGAACGGTTCATGAACACTTACCGAACGAGATTTGATGTTCGTGTTCGTTCATTAAGGAAACGAGCGTGTTCGCGAACGGTTCACGAACACAAAAAAATTTGGCAAACGCGACGAAGGTTAAAGATAGATGACCCAGAGAGTAGCACTCGAACTTGAATGCCTTATTGTGAAACAGAGGTCGATCGTATTCGCAGATGTAAATAATGAGAAATGAAAGGGAAATGATGCATAAACAAGGTGAAAGTGAGTTTCCTAATTTAATTGTTAGAGTAATAAAATAAATAAAAGTTTAATAATATAAGAAAGTACAAAGATCTTCAATTAAAACCCAAACATACGAACATAAACGAATGTAAATCAACGAATGTTCACGAACACATTCACGAACACCTTACCGAACGTTCACGAACACAATCGAACGAACGAGACCTCTGTTCATGTTTGTTCATTTAACTAATCGAACGAAATTTCTTGTTCATGTTCGTTCATTTATTAAACGAACGAACATGAACGAACTTCCCGCCGAACGGTTCACGAACTGTTCGCTGAACGTTCGGTTCGTTTACAGCCCTAAGTATTTGACCAAACAAGATTTACATAAAGAATATTGTACGCTTTTATTGTTTTTAATTTATTTTTATGGATGTAGTTACTATGAACTTGACAAATGGTATGGGATTATGCACAGAGGTGTACAAAATAACCGGTTATTAACCGAAACCGTAACCGGTTAATAACCGATTTAGGAATAACCGGTTCAATAGGTTATTTAACTGTAGGTTAGTAACCGGTTATAAGTGTTTAGTTTTAGTATAATAACCCGTTATTAACCGGTTTTTTTAAACCGGTTTTTTAACTGATAGACTGGTTAACCGAAAAAATAACCGAAAAATTCAAAAAAAAGGCAAAAAAACCGGTTAATAACCGAAAATAACCGGTTAATTAACCGAACCGGTTAAAGTAATTAACCGGACCAGTTAAAAAAATAACCGTTTAAAGTAATAACCGGTTAAAGCATTAACCGGTTAAAGTCAAAAAGTCAAATTAACCGGTATAACTGATTAACTGAACCGGTTATTAAAATTAACCGGTTTGTGCACCTCTAATTATGCAGCAGGCGAGAGATTTATATACCTATATATATATTTTTTAACAGGCAAAAGAGGATATATATTCAAAACACTAAATCTATAGCTAGAGCTAGAGGTAAAAAACACCAAACCTTATAGACTAAACAAATTATCATCAAATTCTAATCATACTTATAGTGTTACATGCTCTATGCTTGCTCTATTATTGACCCATAATAGAGACGTCTCATTGACATCTTCTATAAGCTTTAAGTTCGGAACACTCACGCCCCGAAAAATCTGTTCATTTCTGCAGTTCCAAATCTTCCACAATCCGGCCATCACTACACACGATATGACTTTCTTTCTTTTCCTTGAAGCTTTCAAATCATGCACATGTTGAAGTAACTCCTTAACCGTAGAACAATTCGACAAAGTTGGAACCTTCACCCACGCACCAATCATCCACCACAAAGCTCTCGCCAATAAACATGCAACCAAAACGTGGCCAGCTGATTCATCCATGTAACCGCATCTCGGACACAATGAATTAGGTATCAAAACGTCTCGCTTCCTTAGAGCATCCACTGTTGGTATCTTCCGATCCACCGCTTTCCACTCAAAAAACATTCTCTTTTGGAATCGCCCAATTACACCATTTAAAAACTACATCATCATTACCCATGTTACTCGAAAGTATCAAATCTTCCCTCACCTTTTTTAATGTGAAGTTTGTATCATTTTCTACTCCCCAACCCAAGCATCCTCTTGAACACTTAACTCCGATTCTCTAAGAGGTTCCATAAGCTTCATATACATTACCAAAACCTCTATAGTTTGCGGCTTATATGTCCATTCCCAAAACCAAATAATGTTTTCCCCATATCTCTTTTAATTATCTGCAATCACCACCCCTTTACACTTAGCCAAGTTATATAAACTTGGATAAATACTACTTAGTGGTTCTTCATATAACCAACGATCCTCCCAGGACCTTAATTTTTTGCCATCTCCCACTTTACCAACCAGTTTTTGAATCACATAAACATTACTCTTTGCAAACACTTTACCAATTGATTCCACATTTTTACAAACACCTGTAATCGATTTGTTTACCGGAACGATACTAGACTTCCAGTTTTTGCCATGTATGGCAAAAACAATACGTGCCCATAATTAACCCGGGTCGTTCCTAAGCCTCCACCACCATTTCAACAAGAGTGCCATATTTGCCTCCTTGAGCCCGCCAATCCCCAGAGCGCCTTTTATCTTCGATGCCATCATCTTAACCCAACTCACCCACCTAATCTTCTTGTTATTCCCTGTCGCAACCCCCGTCCCCTAATTACCCGAGAACGGGCGGCCGCGGCCAGTTTCAGTGGTATCGGTGATTATCAATTTGGCAGCGGAATTTACATCAGGACCGTAGTTAGGAAATATTTTATCAGAGTAAAATACCACGCTTTTATAATATTAAACATATGGGAAAATCCCAAGTTTCAAATACACACATTTTCATAGGGATAAACCCTACTTTATTTGAATAAAAACATCTCTTTATTTAGGTAACTTTTATAGCCACTTTTTCAAGCCTTTAGTGCTGTCTAGCTGGCTTCTACTTGGCTTTCACATTTTGTTACCTGGAACGCGATTAAAAACATTTTGTCCATGGAAAATACTGGTGAGTGAATCCCAGTTTAATCAAGACAGGTAAAACCGTGTTTCAGCCTTGAGGGCGTTCGCGCAATTACATTTGTTTCCATCTACTTTATTTACCACCCACGGTACTGTCAACCCGACTTGTGGTCATGTTACTACTCACAGTGTAGTAACAAATTTTGTATACAAAACCCCAACATACCGACGATAATTGTAGAATACAAATACTCAATCACTGTTAATTATAATGTAAAAACAGTTGAGGTTTTGTAAAAACAGTTTGCAAAAAGGTTCACAAAAAAGAGATTACTCACATTGCTACTTTAGGGTTTTTTCCTGTGATTTTCCTGGTTATTATCTATAAATTACATAATGTACACTTGTTAGTATAATAACCCAATATTTACATTAGTAATACCCTCCCCGAGACAGAATTCCAATGACTACGTCGGGCAGAACCTCGACAGCCGTTACGGAACCCTAGATCGATCGGGTAGTGTATCTAATACGTAACAGGGGGTTATGATACTTACAACGGGGCAGAACTTTGTTATTAGGGGGGTATAATGCCCGGAAATTATAATTGCTATGTAGAAATTCGAGAGAGAAAGAGAGAATGAACGAGTTGGGACTGAAGGCCGATGGCCTCCATTTATAGGGCCTGATTTCAAGTTTTCCGTGCCCCGCGAAGGCCACACCAAAGGCTTACGCGGCCCGCAACATAGGGGGTCTATGGCGTAGCTTGGCCCGGTCATTCGTATAGGTTCAACACGCATGAGGACACGTGGCAGCTCCGGAGGAGGCCTGGTGTTCAGGTGCTCGCGGCCCGCGTAGGATGGAGAGTGGGTCGTCGCGGCCCGCGACAGATAATAAATATTTTAATTTTAATTATATAAGGTATTTTGGGCTCGGTTTTTCGGATATGAGGTGTATTTTAAGACATATAGGGATATTCTAAATATATTAGGGGAGTCAGAATAAATTTTGGAGGGTTGTAATATCCTCCCCACCTTGTTTTAGAACTCGTCCTCGAGGTCTATTGGAATAAGTGTGGATATTTCCTTTGCATCTCTGATTCAAGCTCCCATGTGTATTCTGGTCCTCTCTTGGACTCCCATTTCACTTTGACTAGAACCAGTCTCTTGTGTTTGAGATTCTTGACTTTTCTGTCTTCAATCTGTAGAGGCTTCTCTACAAACTTTAATTTTTCATTTACCTCTATATCCTTAAGAGACACTACTAGAGATTCATCGGCTAGACATTTCTTGAGATTACACACATGAAATACATCATGTATTCCTGTCATTTCCTCTGGCAGTTGTAGCTGATAGGCTACAGGTCCTATTCTTCTAATAATCTCAAATGGTCCGATATACCTGGGGCTTAGTTTTCCCCTCTTGATGAATCTGACTACTCCTTTCCAAGGAGAGACTTTCAATAACACCTTGTCACCTACCTGAAATTCTAACGGCTTTCGCCTGTTATCAGCATAGCTTTTCTGTCGATCGCGTGCTGCTTTTAGTCATTCCTTGACTTGAATGATTTTGTCGGTTGTTTCTTGCACAAGCTCCGGTCCAGATAATTGCTTTTCTCCAATTTCTGCCCAACAGACTGGGGTTCGGCACTTTCGTCCATAGAATGCTTCGAATGGTGCAGCATTGATACTGGTATGATAGCTGTTTTTGTAATAAAATTCTATTAATGGTAAGTGATCATCCCAATTACCCCCGAAATCAATTACACAAGCTCTAAGCATATCCTCCATTGTCTCGCTTTATCCGTCCGTGGTGCTTAGATTTAGCTTGGTTCCCATTGCTTTTTGGAAACTTGTCCAAAAATGAGAGGTAAAATGGCTATCCAAATCAGAAACAATTGATAAAGGAATTCCATGTAATGAAACTATTTCATTTACATACAACTTAGCTAATTGTTCCGTATTGAAAGTTTCCTTCATTAGTAGGAAATGAGCTGACTTAGTTAGCCTGTCTACAATCACCCAGATTGTATCATTACCATTTCTTGTTTTGGGTTATTTGGTAACAAAGTCCATTGTTATCAATTCCCATTTCCAGACTAGCATTTCTAACTGTTGCAATAAACCTGAGGGTTTCTGATGTTCAGCTTTAACTTGTGAACATGTTAAACACTTGGCAACATAAGCTGCTACATCCTTCTTCATTCCTATCCACCAAAAAAATTTCCTTAAGTCCTGATACATTTTATCACTTCCAGGATGCATCGTATACTTAGACTTATGGGCTTCTTCTAATATGCGATGGTGTAGGTTTCCTGATTTAGGTATCTACGTTCTTTTCTTATGGAATCTCCAAATTCCATCTGTTCCTTATTCTAATTCCTTAATCATTACTTTTAATTTCTCAGTATCGTCCTTGATTACTGATTCCTGTGCTTTTCTAATCTATTCATTTAAATCTACTTGTAGATTTAATTTAAGAGAGCGTACTCTTTTTGACTTTTCGTGATATTTTCGACTTAACGCATCAGCTACTACATTAGCTTTTCCTACATGATATTGGATATCACAATCATAATCGCTAAGAAATTCCATGCAGCGTCTTTGTCTCATGTTTAATTCTTTTTGCCCGAAAACATACCTTAAACTTTTATGATCTGTGAAAATGGTAAACTTACTACCGTAAAGGTAATGTCTCCAAATTTTCAGGGCAAAAATTATAGCTCCTAATTCTAAATCATGGGTTGAATAATTCTTTTCATGATTCTTAAGTTGTCTAGAGGCGTAAGCTATAACCTTTTGAAGTTGCATCAACACACATCCATAACCTAACTTAGAGGTGTCACAATAGACTACAAAGTCTTCAGTTCCTTCTGGTAACGCTAGTATGGGTGCGTTGGTTAATCTTTGCTTAAGAATTCTAAAGGCTTCTTCTTGTTTTGGTCCCCATTCAAACTTAACAGATTTACAGGTTAACTTAGTTAAGGGAATGGCTATTCTAGAAAAATCTCGAATAAATCTTCTATAATAACCGGCCAATCCTAGGAAACTTCTAACCTCGGTTGGTGACTCAGGGGTTTTCCATTTAGTAATTGCCTCAATCTTTGTGGGATCCACAGGAATTCCTTCATGGTTGACTAAATGCCCAAGAAACTGTACTTGTTCTAACCAAAACTCGCACTTCGAAAACTTTGCATAAAGCTTTTCTTTTCTCAATAAACTTAGAAGTGCATGCAGATGCGCTGCACGTTCCTCTTTACTCTTAGAGTAAATGAGAATATCATCTATAAAGACAATTATGAATTTATCCAAATATGACTTACATATTCGGTTCATCATGTCCATAAATGTGGCTGGGGCATTAGTTAAACCAAATGGCATGACAGTAAATTCATAATGGCCATACTGTAAGGACCTGCAAAAATGTCCCAAAACGACCCGTAAGTGGAAACCCGGACCCCTAAAACCCTAATCCTTATGAAAAATCAAGAAATTCAAAATTTATGGGTCTGCCGCGGGCCGCGTAAGACTTAAGGAATGCTTACGCGGGGCGCGACAGCTGGGAAATGTTCCGGATAAGCTTTAGGCCACGTGTCTGACACGTGGCAGACCTACACCATGACACGGCAGTCCTAGCCGTAACTAGGGTGGCCAACGCGGGCCGCGTAAGATGCTCTTAGAGTTTACGCGGGCCGCGTAAAACCCAAAATTTTGCTATAAATAGTACGTGCATGGGGCTTTCATATGTGTTCGAAAAATCCTTTCAAAACAGCAACTTTCTGCGTGTATTCAAGTGTTTAGAAGTCAAAACGCTGCTACGATTACAGGGTAATAACTCGATCACTGCTACGATACAATGTCCGATCGATTGAAACCGATCCAATGGATGTTTAAGTGCTGCCCGAATCCGGGCTATACTTTGTCATTCGTCGTGAGGGTTTTGATTTCGTGAGTTTATCGTAAATGTTGTATTAAGTTACTAACCTAGTTTCATATGCATTATTATTTAACTAGGTTACCAGGCTTAATCAGTAGGCAAAACTCTGTCCAACTAAACTTGCAATGTGAGTCATTCTCTTTTTATCAAACTGTTTACAAAACCTTAAATTATTTTCAAGTTATATTTTACGGGGGTAAGTCTTTGTTATCTTAAATTACTGCCAGTAAGTGGGGTATTGTGCACATTACTACTGTTTTCTCACTTTTAGGTGGACGAACCTAAACAGTGATAATCATCACTATTGGGTGAAAGGACCCAATGGTGGTATGACCATAGTCACCAGGGTGTGACACTAGACCAGATAATTGTAAGATAGTGGCAATCGTAATCGCTCTTAATCCTGTAGATTATAACACTGTGTCATTTTGTACAAATTGAATGACTCTCCAGTATTTCCCCGCTGATAAAATCTTTTTAAACATGTTGTAGGATCGTTTTACCAACCAAATGAGTCAATCAGAGGCAATACACAACTGTTTGAGAGGCGGAATCAAACAAACAGCTTAGAATCAGTAAGAATTGAGTAGAAAACAGATTGTTGTACTTTAAACTAGCTTCTTATTCAATAATAGACTTGATTACACGGCGGAATTTCAGCAGCACTTCGTGACACACTACGTAATTCTCTTTGAAATGAGAAGCACACATCACCTATATATAGGCTAGGTGATTCCGTTTGAAATGACACATTGTCATTTCAAGCGGAATTAACTTGTTAATTTCATTTGAAATGACAGAGTGTCATTTCAAGTGAAATTACCACAAAACTTCATAAAATTACATTCAGACCCCTAAACTTTACATATTTGACACTTTTGACCCCTATACATCATGACCTAGACTTAAGACGTAGGCTATAGACATCGTGCACCAACAAACTCCCCCTTGGATATTGCCGAAGTCTTCAGTCTGGTCTTCAGCTCTTCACAGCGACTTAAATTTTTCTTCCCTCTGCTTAGGCTTTTTTGTCAACAGCTTCCTAAGCTTCTCGTTCTCTACAGCCTTCTTCTTTTCCTCAGCGGCCATTCTTTGAATCACTGTATACCTCAGCATGTTATCTTTATCTTCACGAGCCTTCCATTCTTTCTCAACCTTTAACTTCTCTTCTTCTTCAATCTTTCGCCACTTAGAATTCCATTTGTTGTCAGCATTGATACCCTTTTGAAAGCAAATGGATACAACTTTCTGGAATTGCATCGCTTTAAACCATATCTTGTTCACAAACAAACATTCTATGTCTTTCGCAGAACAGTTTACCAGCCATAGAGGATCATACACAAAGATTTCTCTAACTTCATTTTCAGCCTTGTAAGTGATTACAGCTTCAGTCGACAAACAGCTGTAAACCCAACATATGAAACCTTTATAAAACTCTTGTTCCATTTTCGGCACAGGGATATTCTTGATCACTCAAGGCTTCTTTACATGTAAAATTGTCTCTTTAACTCCAGTTACTGGATCTACCCTTTTAACTTTCTTCGGGTAATGAGGCTTCCAGTGCTTAAAGTTTTTCAACGATTCATACTTTATTAAACCCCACATAAGCACATCGTTCTTTCTGATTGGATAGTTCAATGTTCTAACCTTTGACAACTCTTCTACATCCCACCAGGGTAGGGACATAATATCATAAAGACATTCAAAGTATTGAACACCATATTCCCTCCGAATAGCATACGCATTAACTTGAGGCAGAAAACCCCAGCTAATGATGTCACCAAGTGACACATCCCTGTCTCTCTTGTAGAACTTCAATGGACGCTTGAACTTTCTTTCAGTGTCTTTACAGAACCATTTCTTGTGTTCTTCTTGCTGTGGATCTTTTGTAGTACCATCAAAGTTCTTATCTTTCAGAATTTCAGCAACTTTCCTTCTCAATTCATCTCTGTTCTCTTGACTGAAAAGCTCAACCAGAGTTGGAAAGTATGAAGTATCTTCATTCACATTCTCTTCCTCAGTACAATCCTCAACCTCAACCCTATCATAGTTATCATCTTCATCTACATACTTATACTCATAATCAGGTTGTTGGTTGATATCGAATGCATTCAACTCCTCTTCAAAATCAAACTTAAAATCAGGATCACCAATTTTCGTCAACTCAATAATCCCAGCCATTGTATACGTGTGCCTGATTTCACCTCCCTCTACTTCAGGCTCCAGGCGCAGAATTAACTTCTCAACTTCATCAACATTTTGATCATCAACATGCTCCCCCTCACCTTCAGCACTCTCATGTTCTTCATTCGCATCATCATGCATATAATCATCGACATTCTGTTCATTTGACGTTTCAGTAACTTTAACACCAGAAGTATCCTGATCGTCATCATTACCATCATCGTCATCATCACTACTACTTGCAGAGATTACGTCATCTGCATCATCTTCGTTATCTTCATCATCATCCTCTTCATCATCATCTTCTTCATCATTACCAAGAATATAATCAATTTCAACATCAACATCGAATATACCAGAAACTGACGAAATAGGAAGAGGATTTGGAATAGGTGATTCAGAAACAATAGCTGGAACAATTGCCCTCTCAGAAACATCTTCAAGACTTTTACCCTTATCTTTCATCTGAGCATCAATTTCAGCTTGACGTTGAGCTCTAACTTCCTCAATCTTTATTTCATCGAATTTCTATTCAACAGTCTTTCCAAGCATATTCTCTAACACTTTGTTTATCATGTACAACTCGTGTTCTTTCTGTGCCTTGATAGCCTCTAACTCTTTGTTCTTCAATTCAAAATACTTATTCTGCTCATCACGTCGTGCTTTCTCTTCTTCTAGCTCTGCAACCTTTACTTTCAAAATATCAATCTCTGTTTGATCTGATTCAATTTTCTTTAGCAACGACTTGTTTTCAGATTCAACTTTCTTAACACGCATCTCTAGAATCTTTTCACGATCTACCAATCTTTTATTCTCAACCAACACATCATCCATCTTCTTTTCCAACTTCTTTACTTGCTCATCATTCACGAAACTGAAATCACCAATCTCTTCTAGAGCAATATTTTCAGGAACACGTGGGAAATGTTTATATCCAGAAGAACCTGAAGTGGTTTGTATCGGTGGTTGTGTGGATGGTGGTGTTTGAAGAATATGAGGTGAAGTGATAATCGGTTGTTCATGTTGTGGTGATAGATGTGGTGGTGGTGATGATGGTTGTGGTGGTGATTGATGTGGTGATTGATGTGGTGTACGTTCAGGTGGTGGTGATGATGGTTTACTGGGTTCTTGTATAGATTTCTTGTTCAGCAAATTCTTCAATGTCTTTACCTTCTTTGGAGTAACCACACGTTTCCTTGCAGTTGCTTTCTTTCTTTCAGAAGTAGGTGTCTGAATATCTTCAACATTTTCTTGAGAAGGAGTATATTCATCATCATCTTTTTCTTTTCTCTTTATTCTCCTTAACTGTTTCTCCTTTTCTATTTCAGCTCTAATTCTAGCTGCTCGTTCTGTTTCGTCAATCTCTGAATCAGATGAACTTTTTGTACTTTTGTCTACATCATCACCTTCTTCATCACCAGCTGCTTTCTCTTTTTCCAATTCATAATCAATATTTTCCAACACCTGTTCTATTGTAGGAGTTTCTGGATCTTGTACTTTTTCAACATTAATTTCAGTTTCAGCTTCAGCTTCCTCCTCTGATTCATCAACAAGCAATGTCTTAGCAGCTTTCTTTTGACGTTTCTTAGGTTGAGAAGACGAACCCTCTTCTGCTTGCACTTTAGGAGTTGCTTTCCTACTCCTCTTCTTTTTCTCCTTCAAGAACCAATCGTTTCGAGTTGTATTGAAATCTCTAAGAACTTTCAATTCATCTGCATAACTTTTCTCTTTCATTTCTTCCTCATTTCTCCAGTTCTGATGATTTACTGGATCTGGATCTTGATAATTGTTATCTTTGATGAAACCGAACAACTCAGCTTTTGTAGTTGGCTCTGGATGATTAGGATGATATCTGGCCAATTGCTTCACAGATTCATTATCCATATGAGATAATACCAACATATCATTGTTTTCATCTCATTCCAGGTCAGGATATGCATGATCCAACATCATTTGTACAAAATGTGGATATACCCAAGTCTTCCTCTTTGAAATAACTTCATCTACCAAGTAATGAAACACAATATGTGAAAAGTTATACTTCTTGTTCAGAACGAGAGCTATCACCTTATTCATATGATAATCTCTCATTGCGTCATATCCTCCCTTTTGGTGACTTAGAGCCTGCAATACTGAGTGAATAAGAAATTTGTATGGCTTTGTAAACTTTGATTTCAAGTAATTAGTATTGTTCAGTGCACCATTATAACCCATTCGCAGCACACAGCCTTTGACCATTCTCTCTGGGAATTTTGTTGGAGAGTTTTCATCATTCGGAAAATCCAACACTTCACGTACAAGCACCTCTAAAATGATAATCGGCTTTTCTTTACCATTATACTCAACAACTGAATTAATCACTTTGCTTGCTTCGTCATAAGTGGCATTCTCCCAAAAACGTTTGATATGAGATCTAAACACCTGGTGTTGATTCATCAAGGCTTTTTGTATAGGCAATCTCCTCATAAATTCCAAAATACTCCTAAATTCTGACAGCTTTGGAATCTTCTCTTCATCGAAATCACAACAAGTGTTGTGTAGTGCATTAAACAACACATTCGAAGGCTGAAATACAACAATAACAAACAATCAAGTCAAACACTTTAATAAAAATTTTCAACTTAAAACATCATTCAAACGAAATCAGATATACTCATTCAAACGGAATCACACCTACACAATGATTGACATTTTTATGCGGAATCACTCTTTGAAACGGAATAACAAAATGATTTCAAACGGAATTACATTCAAACTAAATCACATGTTTTCAAGCGGAATCACTTCAAACGGAAACAGTTATTCCGTTTGAATGTCACTTTCTCAACAGATGCTCTTTCAAGTAGAATTAAACATGTTATTTCATTTGAAACTGTCAAAATCAATCCAAAAATTTTCATGATCTGATGATGAAATCAAACAACTGGGTTTGTTCTGTAAATGATTCCGAGCATGTGGGTGTCATTTTTATCCATTTTGACCCACAAAACAACCCTAGATCTAAGTCTGAAAATCCTATTCACCGTCGTTCAAACAATAACAACAGATCTGGTTCAATCAAAGACTCTAAGACAGTTATACAACATATTCCGACCACACATGTAAGATTATCATTCATTTTATGTCAAAATTAAACCCTAAATCTAAATTTTTGTTCAAGTTCAACGCCGACATACAAAATCAGACAAGATCTGGTTCAAATCAACCAAACTTCTCACCTTTACCATCTTTATAGTTGAACAAACCAACTAAAAACAAGATTCTAACAACAATCGGGCAGTATAACGGCTGTAAATCAAAGGTATTGGGATTTCGCTTGAAATCGCCAGAGAAGTACTTTGAAACGGAATCAGGAACAAATGAGCTGTTCAAGCGGAATCCCTCCGTTATTTATAGACGGACTAATTCCGTTTGAAAGTGTCACAAGCCGGTTCAAGCGGAATCATTACTCAAGCGGAATTACATGTTGAAGTGGAATTAGTGTTTTTCAAGCGAAATTGTCTTTTCAAAATTTCAAATTTTTAACTTTTTCAGATTTTACCGACACACCCAGTTAACCAAGTCCAAGTTAATGACCCTGGTCAACTGTTCAGTCTACCAAGTCCAAGTTAATGACCCTGGCTGACTAAATTATGAAGTTGCTGACTTTTTTTAAGCTGATTTAAATTCAAATTAATGAACTTTTGAACTTTCAAGCAAATACCAATCACTTTTTCACAATCTTCTGCTTACCCAACCCTCATGATCCAGACATGTTCAGCACACAAGACTTTGATCCTATGATTTCCAACGTTCGTTGTCGAAAATAAGATGAAAAGCAAATCTTTTTGGATTTTTGAATATGGTAAGCAATAAACTGTACACACAATATTTTTGTGAGTGTGTTAGGGGATCATATCAGCTGCCGACGAGATACAAGCACCGTTAAGCTTAGATTACATTTTCAGTATTAAACAGTTTACATTGATTGCCGATATACTGATCCTCTTAAATTTTCACACAAAGTTCAATCTGTTCAGGATACGGATTTAATGTTTTAAGGCTTAACTTTTACGCATGTACCACCTCAGAAAATGATCTCGTATCCAGATCCCAATATTCAGTCTTACAGGTGAGTATACCTAGATGATATCTGTAAGGGGTTAAATTGCGAGACCGTGAGAGCTCAGGTCAGAACTTCCGTTCAGCAGAGAGATGACGGTTCGACTTTTGGTGGGTCCCCTTTAGAGGATCTTTTCTTCAACAGCACATGATTAGCATTTTTCAATGTTTCATCATTTTTTATGCTGCGAGGAGGCTTTTATTTCAAGCAGCGTAAAGTATTCTCCGGGGACTAGGCCATTGCTTCTGCAAAATCAGAAGTCCCGGGATAATACCCCAGATATCACTAAGCATAAAGACCTAGTATCTCAGAAAGAGGGACCTTTCAAACAAGATTTCGGGGGTTACCCATATATCCGAGAGATGTTCCCCACATAAAAGCAAGAAATTTTATGTTTATATCCCGAACAAACCTACTAAATGTGTAAAAACCTATCGGCATATCATCTGCAAGACTGCTTAACACATTTTTACTTTACATTTCTTTAGCGTACTGCACCTGTCTAGCTGATGTACTATCATTTCCCCTTTTTACACAAACTCATTTTTACTTTTTCAAATGTTTTTGGATTTTGAAATTTTATCATGTTTTTGTATTTTTCTGCAAACTTTCTCCCCCTAAAAACAAAAACATATTTTTGTGTTTTTGGTTTTATCAAAAGCAGAAAATAAACTGTACAAAAACATGACAACATAACGTGGATCACATCAGATCGCCGTCCTCCTCGGCTTCACACTCAATTACCCTCCCAGAAACCAGATTTTTCATCCCATTTAATTTCAAAAGATAGTTAAATCTCTTTCTATCAAAAGGTTTTGTATAAAAATCGGCCTTCTGTTCATCGGTGTGTATATGTTCTATTCGGATTAACTTCTTCTCATAGCAATCACGGATGAAGTGATGTCGAATTTCAATATGTTTAGTTTTGGAGTGGTGAACCGGGTTTTTCGTTATGTTAATAGCCGCTTCATTGTCCACAAATAAAGGCGTGTCCAAGAATTGCAAACCAAAGTCTCACATCTGCTGTTGGATCCAAAGGATCTGAGAGCAACAGCTCGAGGCCGAAACGTATTCAGCCTCGCAAGTAGAGAGCGCTGCTGAGGTTTGTTTCTTGCACTGCCAAGTGACTAGTCGAGTTCCGAAGAACTGACAGCCTGCAGTGGTGGATTTAGCATTTTGCTTGCAGCTACCAAAGTCCGAATCAGTAAAACCTGTGAGAGAGAAATCGCCAGACTTAAGATACCACAAGCCGATGCTTGGGCAGCCTTTCAAATACCGTAAGATGCGTTTTACGATCGTCAGGTGTGACTGGCGTGGGCTTGACTGATAACGGGCGCACAAACACGTCGGATACATGATGTCCGGGTGGGAAGCAGTAAGATACATCAAAGATCCAATCATTGACCGATACAGTGTCTCTTCCACTTTCTCTCCACTCTCGTCTGGGCAAATCCCGTGATTCTGAGCTAGGGGGTTGATGCTGGACTAGATTGAGCCATGTTGAACTTTTCCAGAACATCGTTCACGTATTTGGTTTGATGAATGAAGATTCCTTCGGGAATTTGCTCCACCTGCAACCCTAGGAAGAACTTCATCTCCCCCATTGAACTCGTCTCGAACTTATTCTTCATAACTCTCTCAAAATCTTTACACAACTCGTCATTTGTCAAACCAAAGATGATATCATCGACGTAGATCTGCATGATTAAAAGATGGCCTGCAACTTCTTTTGTGAACAGAGTGCTATCTACTGTCCCTCTGGTGAACCCGTTGGCCAGCAGATGTTGGGAAAGCGTCTCATACCAGGCTCTTGGGGCCTGGTGGAGTCCGTAAAGTGCTTTATCCAGAAGATAGACTTTGTTCTTGTGTAGTGGATTAGTGAAACCCGGTGGTTGTCCCACATACACTTCTTCTTTGATTTTCCCATACAGGAATGCAGATTTCACATCAAGTTGGTAGACTTTGAATCCTTTCCATGACGCGAACGCCAGGAAGATCCTAATAGCCTCAAGTCTAGCAACAGGCGCATAAACCTCATCATAGTCAATGCCTTCTTGCTGACTGAATCCCTGTACTACCAATCGTGCTTTGTTTCGAACAACGACTCCTCTATCATCTCTTTTGCACTTGAATATCCACTTTGTCTTTATAAGCTTTTGATTTTCAGGAAGATCTACTAATCTCCAAACTCCCAGCTTCTCAAACTGCTGCAGCTCTTCCTGCATAGCATTCACCCAGCTATCTTCAGTCAAAGCTTCCTTATATGTTCTGGGTTCAATCTGCGAGATAAAACACTTAAGTGAGAATTCTTCTTGTAATGGAGCGACAGAAGTATAAAAACATGTAAGAGATTTGTTGATCTGGTCGCGTGTTTTCACTCCACTGAAAAGATCTCCAATAATTTGCTCCGAAGGATGATAAGAGATAGTTCTTGGTATGACTTCGTCAGGCACGCTCACTTCTGATTGCAAATTCGTGATGTCTAGATCACCGGTGTGATCCTCAGCTTCTGTCGTAGCAACATTTGGTTCCTCGTAAAAAATCAGACCGTTTTCCGATTCTGAGTCATCAGAATTATCAAACGTTGGAGCTGGTTCCTCTGGTGGTTCGTGAGCTGTTCCACTCGGACCGGCCTCGTGATCGTGTGTACCATTTGTGGGAACGTTTGTACCCACATCAGGCTGAGAAACTACCAACGGTCTTGGCACCTGTTCTTGTACCATAGATTGCTGCTGTTGGTATAAGTAAGCGAGTTCCTCTTCACTTGGCTCTGTCGGAAGTTGGAAAGACTCCCAGAGTTTGTCGTAATCGAAAAGCAATCTGTGTCCGGGAAGTTGCGATGGAGCAGTATGCTTCTGACAGTCTACATGTTGAACTTCAATTACCTTCCTTAGGCATGGAACAAACACTCTTTTCAGCGGACTCGCATATCCTACAAAGAAACCCTCATTGCTTTTTGCACCAAATTTGCCATCTGGATCTATAAAAGTACACGGAGATCCAAACGGTTCTAAAAACTTCAGATTCGGTTGATAACGGTGCAAAAGTTCAAAACACGTTTTCTTGAATTTCTTCACGGTGAGCACTCGATTCAGTGTATAGCAAGCTGATGCAATTGCTTCACTCCAGAAAAATATTGGCAACTTGGAATCGGCAAGCATTGTTCGAGCTGTTTCAATCAAAGTGCGATTCTTTCTTTCAGCTACACCGTTCTGCTGTGGAGTGTATGGAGCACTGAATTCATGAAGAATTCCTTTATCGTTACAGAACTCGAGCATTCTATTATTCTTGAACTCTGTTCCATTATCGCTTCTTATTCTTCTGATCGGCAGCTTATACAGCGTTTCCATCTTCTTGAATAATATCATCAACGACTCAAAAGTTTGGTCTTTCCTTTCCAGACACACCACCCATGAAAACCTTGTAAAGTCGTCGGTGACCACAAGACAGTATAAGTCTCCACTAATGCTTTCCACATTGACAGGTCCAAAAAGGTCCATGTGAAGCCTTTCGAGCGGTACCCTGATTGAATTCAACAGCTTCTGTGGATGTGACTTCTTCGTCTGCTTTCCTTTCTTGCATTCTACACAATCATCATTTAAATGAAACTTTTTCAAATTTACACCTTCAACTAAATCATTGTGTACAAGAAAGTTCATTTTTCTGACATGAATGTGGCCCATCTTTCGATGCCACATTATCGACTCTTTTTCAGTTGCTTTAGATTTTGAGACAAAACATTGTTTTTGATAATCTGTTGTTGTTGCGACACTCATATCAAGAATATATAAATCATTTTCTCGTGGAGCTCGTAACAGCACCATATCCTCAGGAATTTTAAAACCAGGTTTTAAGACAAGACATTCATTTTTAGTGAAATATACGGTAAAAGACTTGTCACAGATCTGTGAGATACTCAACAGATTGTTTTCAAGTTCTATTATGTAGTTCACTTTTTCAAACGATATAACTCCATTCGTCAGAGTTCCTTGGCCAACTATTCTTCCACCCTGATTCCCAGCAAATCCCACATATCCTCCGTTGAGAGATTTGACGTCATAAAGCAATGCTAGCATTCCTGTCATGTGCCTTGAAGCTCCGCTGTCCATGATCCATTTCGAGATAAACGACCTCGGCAGCCCCTGCAACCATTAAAGCAATTTATTCAAAACAACGACGCCCATGATTTCTTTACATTCGGAATACTTCCAAACACAAAATCACAATCTTCTTCAACTTTCGAAATACTAAAAATGACATTTGGGACCACAGGTTTGACTTTTGATTTTAAATCTTCCTTCTTAATCGGTGGAAATTCTTCAAGTAACTTATCAAGTTCAAATTCAAGTTTATCCACATCATTTTCAAAAACTTTTGGTTCAGTTTTCAAAACACTTTCCATTTTTTTCTCTTCAACTGATGATTTTGGTTTCACCACCCAAGATTGATTTTCAAAAACTTTCATTTTTGGATAAATCTTTGAAGTCTTTTGGACTTTCGAAGATTCGCCAACCTCAAAAGTTGATTTTGGTTTTTCTTCGGACTTCAGAGATTCACCTCTTTTTAGAATACGAACCGGTGAAATCATTGGTTTTTTACCCTTATCATCAGTTGGAGTTTTAGGTTTTGGTTTTTCCAAAACAGGTTTCTTGAAAATGGGTTTTCCAATCTTTTTGGTGCATTGTTTCGCTATATGACCAATTTCATTGCAGCGGTAACAAACTCTTTTGTCATACTCAACAAAAATAGATTTGTAGGTCTCTTTTTTCAGCTTTTTCGCTGCATTGAAATCGTCAATAGCTTTTTGACTGAAAATATACGCCTTTTCATCAACAAAGTTCATTCCTGCCACAAAAACATCATTCATCTTTTCCTTTGGCTTTATCTCCTTTTTAGCCATTTTCTTTTCAAAACCAATACCTTTGTTTTTAAAATTGTTTCCATTTCTCTTGTTAGACCCATTGTTACCCACCCAATTTTTCTTTCCAGAGTTGTTAGATTGTTGAGTTACACAAGACTTTTTAGGTTTTGAAAAGAACTCTTTGTTGTTTACCTCAGAAATGTCAATCTCAACCAATTTAAACACCTTCTTAACATTCTCAATTTTGGCATTTTGAATTAGATACTCAAAATCAGAATAAAGTTTGTCAGTTCCGATCATTGTGTACACCACCATGATCGAATCATCATTCACAACTTTATCTGATTTTGGTATAAACTTGTCTAAGAAATTGCCATCTTCTTCAGAATCAGAAATGGAGTTTTCAAAATGAGTTTTCACAGTATCAAACTCTGAGTTATCACTTTCTTCATCTAACACTTGGTCAACAACGGTTTTGATTACCTGTGACTCATTATCAGTGTCGGACAGAGAGAATGTAACATCAATATTCTCAGGCAACTCATTCTCAATGGTTCTCAGTTTGAGGTTCAAAGCAGCTTCCACCCCATCTGGATACTTCTGTGTGTAATGATTCCACATTGGGGGTGGAACACTGTTAAAGGCAGGTGTTGCATCTGGTTGTCGCGGGACAATCTGATCAATCACATATGAAGATGCAACATAACTCATCATTTTTTTATCAATTCTTTCATTTTCAATTTTTGTTAATTCTAATTCTTTTTTCAATGAAGCAATTGTGTCCAAATGAAAGTTGATTTCCTTTTGTTTATCAAAAACTGTTGATTTTAACAATCTTGTGGCTTTATCGTTTTCAAGACTCTCCTTTTGAATCATTTTGATAGATCTAGCCAACGTGTCATAAGCTTCTTTTGCTTCACTTAGATCAAATTTAATCGCATCAGTGTATTGTTTCAATTCCTGAAACTTTTTGTCTTTTTCAAGACATTCCATGCATGGTTTTGAACAGTTTTTGCATGAAGTTTCAGAAATTGAATCAATCTTTTCAACAGTCTTTTCCTCTTGATCAATTTTAACATCCTGTTTACCGACACCATCAGACTCTGACTCAGACACTGCTTCTGATTTGATCTCCTCCTTTTCGGATTTCCCGTCAGACTCCTTTTGACCTAACTCTGTTTTGACCGACACGTTTTCAACTGACTCAGTATCAACAGACTCTGGTTTTACAGATTATGTGTCTACCTCTTTCAATTTTGCCATTAATGCTTTGTCAGCAATCTCTTTCAGTATCTCTTCAGTCATTTCTTTGGAGACATCAATAATCTCTTCAATTGGAGCTTTCACAACATCATACTGTGGGCAAAAACCTGTTGTTGGCTCACTGAAGAAACCTGCAAAAGAATCAAACACATTAGGAGGCATAATTGATTTTAAAGAACTAGCTAAAACCTCCTGTTCGGATTGATAATAGTAGACTTCTGCAGCAATTTCTTCGAGATCAACTGAACTTTCTTCAGACACATCTTCACTAACAATCTCTGTTTCAACAACCCTCTCAGACACCTCCACAATCTCAGCCATAATTGCTCTACCCTCACTGCCCGGGATATACTTGTCCCAATTGAACCCTTCAGCTACCTTCTCATCATCTTGGTTGACAATAAGAGCTTTTTCTGGCTTATTTTTTATCTGAGGTCTTTGAACAACAGGTTGTTGATTTGTCTTGTGATAGATCGCCTGTCTGTAGTAATCATTTGTAAATGGATTTTGGTGGTTGTTGACCTCTCTATTCGGACACTCCCGCTTAAAATGCCCCTTCTCTTTACATTTGAAACAAGTCACTTTGGACTTATCAAAACCAAGCTTTTGATCCGGTCCTGACAAACTGTTTCGACCCGTAATTTCCATAAACCTTTGGGCTTTTCTTACCAAACTAGCCATTCCCCATTTTATGTCAATCAGCTCTAGCTCCTCTGGATCGATTTGGTCGTAATCCTCCTTTGTCATGTCTGGATTACCGATCCTTCCAGCTACCAAACTCTCCTATGACTCAAGAATGGAAGCTAACAGTGCGATGTGTTGCTTTGCAGCTGCTTCTGTAAACTCTTGTCCATTTTTGATGTTTACAGCAATGTTACACTGTATCCCAGAAACATAACCCTGATTGTTCGAGCTTGATGAGCTTTGTGGAGACATATGTTCTGAAGTCTTGAGATTCGGCTCATACCTTGTAAACGGTGAAGGCTTGTTGTTGCTTGATGTACTAGACGAAGCACCGGATGTTAAATCTGCACTAAACCCTGTTTGAATCTTCGGGCTTAGATTCGTTGTTGCCGGAGAACTGCCTTTGTAATATAGTGAAACATCCTGTTGAACATTTGCAGAATTCATCTTTCTGATCTTCACCAGTTCAAGCTCATGTGCCTCGATCTTCTCAATGAACGAACTAAGGTTGAGATTAACATAATCTGAATTGTTTTTCATCACCAGCAAATAAGTACCCCATTCATCGTATGGCAATGCATCTGCCAATTTATCGATCCACTCCTCATTAGTCTTGGTTATCTCCAATCTCCCCATCTCCACAACTAGATGGCAGTATCTTTCAATCAATTGTTTTGTTGTTTCACCCTTTATACCAGTGAAGATGTCAAACTCTTTCTTTATCAAAGCCTTTTTGCTTTTGATCATGGACACACTCCCGAGAAACTTTACTCTCAACGACTGCCAAATGGATTGTGAATTATCCTCATGCTGCAACAATACCAATATATCTTCTTTAATGGCCTGTTGTAGAATACTCATCATCTTCTTCTCTGCCTTCAAATCTTCTTGTTCAGTTTGTGTCAAACTGCCAATTGACTTCACAAGATTTAAACCATCTTTCGGAGGAATATATTTTGATTCAATCTTCATCCAGCATTCAAAGTGATTTGCTTGAACCCATGTATTAAACCTTCTAGAGCAACTCGAATACTCATCAATATTCATCAACTTAGGAGGTTTCTGCATCGTCCCAAGTTCATTCTCCATATTCACGTTTTGCACAATACTGGCCGGGTTTTGTGCTGCCGTCATTCCCCCACCGGCAAAGAAGTTATAAAATTCTTGATTGTCCATTTTACGAAATCAGTTTACGGAAAAAAATTTCAAGTTTTCAAAACTGGTCACTTTCAAACGAAATTAGCTTTTTCACACAAAATCAGACTTTTAAACGGAATTACGAACAATATGGACTTTCAAACGAAATTAGATCTTCAAGCCGGATTACTTTTCAAACGAGATTACACCTTCAAGCGAAATCAGGTGTCATCTCAAACGGAATTAACCAAAGACCTATTTTCAAGCGGAATTAGCCAAGTTTTTCAAACAGAATTACCTTTTCAAACTGAATAAGTAATTTCGTTTGAAATTACATCAATTTTTCAAGCGGAATCAGTTATTTCAAGCGAAATAACATCAGTTTTTCAAACGGAATCACTTGGCTCGTTCAAACGGAATTAGGTTTTTGGTCCATTTTTGTCACTTTTACTTTGAATTTTGATCTGATTCTTTCAAGGGTTTGTTAAAACAGTGTTTTACACACAATATCAGAAAATCAGTCCATTTTGTCCGTTATTTTGTCCAGAAATCCAAAAATGTGTAGAAAAAGGCAGTGATTCAAGTGTATTGGCTCATAACTGGCTCTGATACCAATTGTAGGATCGTTTTACCGACCAAATGAGTCAATCAGAGGCAATACACAACTGTTTGAGAGGCGGAATCAAACAAACAACTTAGAATCAGTAAGAATTGAGTAGAAAAAATATTGTTGTACTTTAAACTAGCTTCTCATTCAATAATAGACTTGATTACACGGCGGAATTTCAACAGCACTTCATGACACACTATGTAATTCCGTTTGAAATGAGAATCACACATCACCTATATATAGGCTAGGTGGTTCCGTTTGAAATGACACATTGTCATTTCAAGCGAAATTACCACAAAACTTCATAAAATTACATTCAGACCCCTAAACTTTACATATTTGACACTTTTGACCCCTATACATCATGACCTAGACTTAAGACGTAGGCTATAGACATCGTGCACCAACACATGTTTCAGGTGATTTACTGTGAACCAGGAAAAGTGTCGCGTAGCACTACCAGCTTGGATAAAGTGGCCAGTAAATAAATAAACATGATTTTGTAAACAGGGAATTTCCCCCGTGAAATTCCTTTATTGTAAACTACGGGGTTTGTCCCAAAAATGTGAAATAAAATAATTGGGCATTTTCAGTTAAAACGATCCTGTTAATATTCCCGCTGCCAAATTAAACACCAAAATAAAATACCACAGGTTTTTCTGTCCCGCGGCTTCTGAACCGAGTAAACCAGAATGGGGGCCGTGACACATACCTTGTTCTGAAAGCAGTCTTAGGAATGTCCTCTTCCTGTACCTATAGTTGATGATATCCTGAACGTAAATCGTGTAACAACTCTCGCCAAAATTATTATTTCTTATTTTATTATGTCCAATAGGAAACCCTAATTGAGACCCCCCAAGTAATATTGCATGACCCTTAAAATTTTCAGAACAGTTGGAACTAGGATCAGGGCCCCCTAAAACTCAGGGGGGGGGGGGGTATTCCCTAACTTATATTATCTTCACAGTTTGTTGTAGAACGCGAAATTCGTCGAACTGTTGACTCACCTAGGCTATAAATACACGAAGCTACCCTACTGATGTGTGTGAAGTGTGTATATAAGTTTAAGTATATTTTAAGCCCTTTTACACTTTTTACCCAAGTTTTAAATTTATAAAACACGATATTTACTAACACTAAACACACATATGGGCAAGTGCACCCATCGTGAGCCTAGTATAGTGTTGGCAAGATACCGAGGTCGTCCAAGGACACAAGAGCTTTTAGTACCGGTTTATCCTCAACGTCTAATCAAATCAAAAGTTTAGAAAAAAGGTTTTAAACTAAGAAAATAAAAACTAACTAAAATGCTGAAAAATAAAAATAATAAAAAATAGATAGACAAGATGAATCACTTGGCTCCGACTCGTGTTTAGTGTAACCTTTGATTATTTTCGCACTTTTACACTATTTAAGAGATTATCTTAGTTATTGTAGTAGGCCCCTCTTTTGGAGGTGACGTTACCCTCAACCCAGTAGTTTGAGTCAGCAAGGATACAATCCTAAAGGGTTGGATTATTGAAAGATAATTAATTAAGTTATTAATGCATAATGTGGTAGGCCCCTCTTTTGAAGGCGACGTTACCCTCGGCTAAGTAGTCTGATTCAGCAGGGATACAGTCCTAAGTAGCCAGGTTAAAGTTTTAATAGTAGTTTAACTTATGAGGGGATCAAAGAGTTTGGACCCCCGCCATCCAATACCATTAAGTATTGAAGGAGGTCCTACTAAATTTGACCCAGGTCCTTTGCAGGATCTATACACTGAACAATGGCAAGACTCTTACCAAACCGTTCCCTTAACCCCCGACCAGGTAGCCAACATACCTCCATATAGACCGTGGAGATATGAATGGTGAAAATCTTTTATTTTATATAGACAGTAAAATAATGCCAAGACACCACGGACAAACGATAAGGAAGAATCACCTTCAACATAAGAAACTAGTTATTAAAGTCATTAATACATAACCAATTAAAAAGTGAGAAAAGATTAAAAATAAAAAGTATTACACTAGACACTTTGTCTTCACCAAGTGATGTAAGAGACTTAGGTAAACATGGCCTTGATTGTCAAGAACTCTTACGATCAATCTTGGATCCCGAGACGACTCACACACTCTATGAGGGACAATGGATGATGGTGGTGGATGATGGTGTTATGGTGGTGGTGGGTGGTGGGTGAAGTGTGAGAGAGGTGGTGTGCCAAGGGATGGTTTGAGCTTGAGCCAAGTACTCCTATTTATAGGCTGAACAGAAGCTCAGGCACGGCCCCGTGTCCAGTGGGCACGGCCCCGTGTCCATCCTCTTCTCTGTCTTCATTAATTGCTTTTGTCTGCATTAGTTGACCACGGCCCCGTGTCCGCTGGGCACGACCCCGTGTGCAGAAGCATATCTGTACTATCAAGATTTGCCTGGATTCTGCGAGTCTTATAGTTGACCACGTCCCCGTCTCCGCTGAGCACGGCCCCGTGGTGGGCGATGGAAGCTTCTACAACTTTGTCTTTTATGCTGACACTTGGGCACGCCCCCGTGTTCATTGAACACGGGGCATGTTCAGCCTTCTGTTCTTTTGTTTTGCTTGGGAAGATGCTTTTGGGGAGGTCGGGCATGCCACGTTTGTTCCTTTTCTTGTATTTATGTTAGATTTAGTTGCCTTTTTACTTCTTTTCTTAATTTGAGCTCATTTAATCCTGAAAATACAAAAGGAAGACAAAAGAACACTTTTTCCAACATTAGTACTAAAAAGGGTTAGTTTTATGCCACAATTGATGTAATTTATATGTTGCATTTTGCACACATCACCTACCCTAAAAGTGTACCCGTCGCGCCACGCGACAGGGACCATTTTTCAGTATAAATACAGGGGTTTGGCACTTGCATGGCACAGTTGTTTTGACGTAAAAATTTTTTTCCTACACCGAGTTATTCATTTTTTTGTTCAAAAACACACACTAGCACGAAGCTCTGCTGCGACAACAGGGTAATAACTCGATCATTGCTACGATACAATGTCCGGTCGATTGAAACCGATCCGATGGATGTTTAAGTGCTGTCCGAATACGGGCTATACTTTGTCATTCGTCGTGAGGGTTTTGATTTTGTGAGCTTATCGTAAATGTTGTATTAAGTTACTGACCTAGTTTCGTATGCATTGTTATTTAAACTAGGTTACAAGGTTAAATCAGTAGGCAAGGTTCTGTCCGATTAAATTTGCAATGTGAGTCATTCTCTTTTTATCAAATTTCTTTATAGAACCCTAAATGTTTTCCAGTTATATTTTGCAGTGATTAAGTCTTTTCTAATCTTTAATTACTGGCAGTATGTGGGGGTTTTGTGCACATTACTACTAACGATTTATTACATTAGGTGGGCGAGCCTAATTAAGTGATATGTCCACAGTCATAGATTCGGTCGAGTGACAGCTGAACCAGATAATTATATGATAGGGGCAAATATAAAAACCCTTAATGCTGTAAATTGATAACAATGTGTCTTTTGTGCAAAATGAATGACTCGCCAGTATTTCCCCGTTGATAAAAATCTTTTTAAACATGTTTCAGGTGATCTGCTGTGATCCAGGAAAAAGTGTCGTGTAGCACTACAAGCTTGAAGAAGTGGCTCAATAAAATAAATAAATATGTTTTGTAAAACCGTGAATTTCCTTGTGAAATTTCCTTTATTGTAAATTATGGGAATTGTCCCATATTTGTGAAATACAATAAATTGGGCATTTTCAAGTTTAAACGATCCTGTTAATATTTCCGCTGTCAAACTAAATACAAATACCATGGGTTTTCTGTCCCGCGGCTTCTGGATCGGGTCACACCGGGCCGGGGGCCGTGACAAATCGATCTTAGAGAAAAATCGAGCTCCTTGCAGTTGATCGAACAGATCATCAATTCTTGGTAATGGATATCGATTCTTAATCATGACTTTATTTAATTCACGGTAATCAATGCACATACGCATCGATCCGTCTTTCTTTTTGACGAATAAGATCGGCGCTCCCTATGGCGATGAACTTGGCTGTATGAATCCTTTTTCTAACAGTCCGTCTAACTGTTTCTTTAACTCTTGCATTTCTGCTGGTGCCAAGTGGTAGGGTGCTTTCGCAATTAGCGCTTTTCCTGGTAGCAAATGAATTCTGAATTCAACTTCCCTGTCTGGTGGTAGTCCTGTTAATTCTTCTAGAAACACATCTGGAAGCTGAGATACTATTGGGATATCCTTCAGTTCTTTTCCTTTAATGTTAATGATTATGGAAATTAAATACACTAATGATCCTTTTCTTACATAACTGGCTGTTTTCATCACAGAGATGAATTTTGTGGATCTAGATGGCTTATCTCCTTTAATTGTGATCTTTTCACCCTTAGGTGAATTTACTTGGATTGACTTTTGATCACATAGAATACTGGCTTTATTGGCCACTAACCAATCCATTCCTAAAACAACATCAAATCCTGCCAGTTTCATTGGATAAAGGTTTGCAATAAACTTTTGGTTTAAAATTTTTACTCTTTCTCCCTGCAAGATTTCGGTAATCCTAATGGTTTCCCTATTTGCTGTCTCTACTAGACATTCTTGTAGGAGTTTAGTTAATGGTTGATTGAGAAATTTGCAAAATGGAGTATTAATAAAACTTTGGTTCGCACCAGAGTCAAATAATACTTTAGCAAAGACATCATTAACTAAAAACGTACCGGCGATCACGTCCGGAATCATCTTGGCTTCTTCTATAGTCAGAAGAATTGCTCTAGCATTTTTAATGTTCTTGTTGTTCATGGTTGGAGTTAGTTTCGGACAGTGTGGCTTGATGTGACCTTTTTCTCCACAGTTGAAGCATACTTCATTGCTAGGTTTCTTCCTACAGTCTTCTTTCTTATGTCCTGGTATCTTGCAGAAGTTGCCGTAAGTGGAGCATCTTCCTGAATGTTTCTTCTTGCAGGCTTTACAGTAAGGTGCAGAGGTAGAACCTATGTTTTTCCCACGGTTGGAATTTCCATAGCGAAATTCTTGAGTAAGCCTTTGAGCTAGGTTCCTCCTCTGGTCCTCTTCTCGTGTACGTACTAACTCATCAGTCAAGGTATTTGCTAGTTCTACAGCTTCTTCTATAGTTTGAGGTCTAGCCGCCTTGACTACATGCCTAATCTCACTGATTAATCCCCATATGTAGCGAGAGATTAATACAGGTTCTGGTGATGCAAGGGTCGGCACTATCCTAGCATATTCGAAGAATAGCGTAGTGTAACCTTTACTATCCACTCCAGTCATTCTAAGGTTTAGGAACTTATTTGCTATCTGTTCCTTTTCATTGGGAAGGCAGAATTTCCTTTCCACCATGTTTTTAAATTTCTCCCATTCCATATTGTAGACTCGGTCACTTCCCCTAGACTGGAGGATAGTGTTCCACCATTCTAAGGCTGAGTTTTTAAACAAATTGGAAGCAAACATTATCTTATCCTCTTCCACGCACTTGCTTATTTTTAAGACTGCCTCAGTCTTTTCTATCCAGCGTAGAGCTGCAACAGCTCCATCATTGCCGAAGAATTCCATTGGTTTACAAGCCCAGAATTCTTTATAAGAACAACCATAAGACATGGTTCTTCTTCTTTTGGTAATGGGCACTTGAAGTATGGGTCCATTGTTGACGCTGTGTTCTGGTTCGGTAGGTCGTTTACTGCCATTGTTACTTTTATTTTCCGCTTCCTTAATCGTTTTAATAATATATGGCATCGCGTCTATAATTCCTTGTGCCACTATGTGTTGGATGGCACTGTTATCCACTTGGGTTCCATTATTATTGTCACACCCCTAAAATCCACCATGCGGAGTACCACCGCTTGGAGGCATGACGTGACCAGGATCGAGCCACCAATCATATTGAACAACACAATTAAGTAAATAATACCAACCACAATACGATTGGTGACCAAAAGAAAGTAAACCGACTTTAAGTTAACCAAGTTCAGATTTAAACAGCGGAAGCATAAAACGAGAAACCAAAACATAAGTTCCATAGTTCATGAGTTTAAAGTTCAAAACGTAAGTTTAAATAAAGTCATATGGATTAAATATTAAGCACAGGAAATAACAATCCGTATCCCACAACAACCTTCTCCTCGTGCAAGCTCCAAAAGCATTTAGCGACCTGTAAGGCATGTAACAACGAGTCAACAACAAAGTTGAGTGAGTTCACGTTTGGTTGTTTAGTTTTAAGTTGTTTCTGAAAAAAAACGTGGTTTGACTTTCGTTGGCTTATTTGCCGTGGGGGTTACCCCGTAGTTGAAAGTATGTTTAACCAGTTCCCTTTCATTACCCAAACCATATCCAAAATTAGTGGGGGCTTCCCTATGTGAACTACTAGACGGTATGATATCGACTACTAACGAAAGTAAGTTGTGCCCTAAGTCAATGTCTATCAGCATTGACCCTTTGCCTTAGTCCATTAGTACACGCCCGTCCGACTGGCACGGTGTGAGGTTTGTTAAACCTAATAGCGCTATTAACTAATGACCCGCTCGCCATTGGCCTCAGCGATTAAGTCGATATAAATTGAGGGACTTCATGATAGAGTTTTGTCTAGTAAGTTTTAAGGTTGTTGTCCTACCCAAGGAGGACGAACGTACGTAGTTCTACCCAAGGAGAATACGCAGGATTTATGGTGGCATCCTACCCAAGGAGGATGGCCGTACATATCCTACCCAAGGAGGATATGTAGATTCCGTTTTAATTTCTTTAACCCATTCCCAACCACCGGGAAAATCCCATGCCTTAGAAAGTGTGTGAACTCACCTTGGTTTACTCGGTTAGATTAATTACTCAAGTAAATCAGGAAATCAAGCACGTCCTAATAAGGTACACATAACAATCAGTTTCTCATGCATAACACGTATCCTACGTACTGTTTATTTACTCATCACTTTCTACCACAAACCACACTATTTAAATGCCAAGACATATTATCAAGTTATATTATTTTACACTAATATAATATAACTATCTCATAAATAAACAAATATCCACACAAGTGTTCTAGTATAATATATATATATATATATAATCTAAATATATATTTATCCAAATTTATTTACGAAAATCAACCTCCGGCACTTGGTATTTTGTAATAAAAATCATGGCGAAGTTTATTTAAAAAAATAATGTTAAGAATATATTTGTAAACATTTGTTAGAAAAATATTTCTAAGTGTCGTATTTCTAGAAAAATTTCGCCAGAGTTTCCTCTGTAAATGGAGGTGTCCATGCTTTTAGCATATCATTTTCTTTTGTAAATTCAATCAAACAATTACCATCAACACTATACAATCCTTAATCACCAAACTTAACAAAAAAAATATGCCTAAATCACAACTCATGTACTTGAAAGTTTGTAAAAATATGTAGTAAATCACTAACATGCTTAGTAGGTCTTGTTATCTTTAAAAATACGATTAGTTTCCTAAAAACTTTATTTTTAAAGAATATGTAGTTTCACAACTTCTAGTCATGGTTTCTGAAAATATTTCTTTGTGGAATCTTCTTGTTACACAAGTGTTCATACACTTGTTTACTTACTAAAAATATTTTTAGTTCATACGAGATCCGGGTTTTAACAAGACTAGTATTTTTCACTTGGTTCTTTCGAAAAACCACTTGTAGATCTTTAGATCTACAAATTTATAACCTCATTTTTCAAGAAAAATTATATTTACTCAAGTTTCAAGTTCATGGGTGGATGGTTTCATCATCCTTCATAACTCTAACATTTACATCTTACTAGTTCATGTTCTTAAACATGAACTAGTATGTCTAGATGATGATCCATCTTACTTTTACTAACAAACAACATGTAATAATCATAACAACACAAGATCTACATGATTTACCTATATATCTTCTCTTTATCCACCCTTTATCACTTTATGTTCAAGACTTATTCATATTCTTTAGAGTTTCTTGACTTTTCATCATTCTATCATCTATTATCCACTAAATACAAGAACAAGATGAAGTTTTAGAACACTTACTACTAGCACAAGGCTAGGGGAGAAACAAGGCGTAAAAGTAGTGGATAAAAGAAAACTAGAGTGGTCCTTGAACTTCCGAGTGCACCGAGCTTAGTTGTATGACTCCTTGCACCTTTGTGTGTATGTAAAATGGCTTGAACAAAACTTGATGGTGGTGGTATGGTGGTTGATGGTGGCGGTCGTAAGGTGGGGAAGGAGGAGAGAGAGCTTGTGGGTGTTGAGTGTTTGATGAAAGATGATGGAAGACTAGAGTGTATATTTATAAACCAAGTGTTCTTATTATCCAACATGTATTATGTCACTAATCTTCCAACATTAGTGAATAAAATAATCAAAAGGAACAAGGGTGTGTCCCACCCTTGGGACCGTCGGAATGGGGGGGGGGGGTATGGGGTTGGGTTGGGTTGTAATAGAACTAGTTACCACTTGGTTAGGATCTAAAGGCGTTTAGTTAGTACATTAGTGTGTTATGTGATATAAGGTGTGTTAGGGTGTTCGGGGACCCTAACTAGCTCAGAAAAGTATAAACAATGTGTTTGGCAATATTTTTATGTTCCGGGTAAAGTCCGGTTGTTCGGTTTGACACTGTTCCGTTAAAGTGCTTAATTAATCCGTAAAGTGTCTTTTATATATACTTTTGTAACACTTTTAATTTCTAACACTAAGGAAAACACAAAGGACTATTTAATGACTTTTCTGTACACTATTAGTATGTTAACTAGTACATGTAAGTATAACACAGTAATAAGAGAGCAGTTAAGTAATTCCACACAGTCGTCAAGCACTTTAATTTATCATTAATAAATTGTACGGATACAAGGAATTATGAGGGTTGTCACATTCTCCCCCTGTTAAGAAAATTTCGTCCCGAAATTTAGCACGTGGTTACTGAGGAAGCTAGTTATGTTGCGTTGGTTTTCTGGTTTTCCTGGGGTGTCACATCATCCCCCCGTTGATTTGGAATTTCGTCCCGAAATTCTGCAGTAGCTTCGGCCTCAATAGTGGTTACACTTTTCTTAAACAGCTGGGGATACTTGAGTTTCATTTGGTCTTCTCGTTCCCAGGTGTACTCTGGGCCACGACGGGAAACCCAACGAACTCGAAGGAGAGGTATCCTGGTGCGCTTGAGAATCTTAACATCTCGATCAGTGATCTCTACTGGTTCCTCGACGAATCGCAGCTGGTCGTCGATAGTGAGCTCCTTTATGGGAACTATGAGGGTCTCATCTGACAGACACTTCTTCAGATTCGACACATGGAAAACATTGTGAACTCCACTGAGTTCTTCAGGTAGATTCAACCTGTAGGCGACTTTGCCAATTTTCTCGATGATTTCGAACGGTCCGACATAACGCGGATTGAGCTTGCCTCATTTGCCAAAACGAACTACACCTTTCCAAGGTGAGACTTTGAGTAGCACTCGATCCCCAACCTGGAACTCGAGTGGTTTCCTTCTCTTATCAGCATAGCTTTTCTGACGGTCACAAGCTGCCGCCATTCGTTGCCGTATCTGAGCAATTCTCTCGGTTGTATCTACTACAAGTTCTGGGCCTGTGATTTGGCTGTCACCAACTTCTGCCCAACAGAGAGGTGATCGGCATTTGCGTCCGTACAATACCTCAAACGGAGCGGCTTGGATGCTGGTGTGGTAGTTGTTGTTGTACGAAAATTCCACTAACGGAAGGTGTTTTTCCCAGCCATTGCCGAAGTCGATTACGCATGCCCTAAGCATGTCTTCAAGGGTTTGGATGGTGCGTTCAGATTGCCCGTCCGTTTGCGGGTGATATGCTGTGCTCATGTCTAAGCGTGAGCCAAAGGACTTGTGCATAGCTTGCCACAGTTTAGATGTAAAACGTGGATCACGATCAGAAATGATGGAGGTTGACACTCCGTGCCTAGATACTACTTCCTTTAGGTAGATGTCTGCTAGAGTAGAAAACTTATCCGTTTCCTTGATAGCCAGAAAATGTGCAGACTTGGTCAGTCGATCCACGATCACCCAAATGGTATCGTTTCCGCGTTGAGATCTGGGTAGGCCAGTAACGAAATCCATGGAAATTTGCTCCCATTTCCATTTCGGGATCTCTGGTTGTTGCAGTAGGCCTGATGGTTTCTGGTACTCAGTCTTGACTCTCGCACAAGTCAAACATTTGCTAACATAGGTTGCTATGTGGGCTTTCATGCTAGGCCACCAGTATGTAGTCTTGAGATCATGGTACATCTTATCCGAACCAGGATGTACTGAATAATGAGACTTATGTGCTTCATCCATCACAAGCTCGCATAAGCCTCCATAAAGTGGAACCCAGATGCGTTCGTTTACATAGTAGGCGCCGTCTTCCTTTCGTTCTAGGCGCTGCCTCGATCCTCGTAAGGACTCAGCCCTGATGTTTTCGGCTTTCAATGCTTCAACCTGAGCATCACGAATCTGAGTGGGAAGGTTAGATTGGATGGTAAGCTGTAACGCACGTACACGCTTAGGTATAGTATCCTTTTGACTGAGGGCGTCGGCCACAACATTGGCCTTGCCTGGATGGTACTTGATCGCGCATTCGTAGTCATTCAAGAGCTCGACCCATCGGCGTTGTCGCATGTTTAACTCCTTTTGCTTGAAGATATGCTCGAGACTCCTGTGATCGGTGTAGATGGTGCACTTGGTACCGTACAGGTAATGTCTCCATATCTTAAGTGCAAAAACAACTGCTCCCAATTCCAAGTCGTGTGTAGTGTAGTTCCTTTCGTGAACCTTAAGTTGGCGCGATGCGTAGGCAATGACCTTGTCACGTTGCATCAACACGCAACTAAGTCCTTGGATGGAAGCATCGCAGTAAACCACAAAATCATCTGTGCCTTCAGGCAATGAGTGGATAGGTGCGCTACAAAGTCTATCTTTTAAGTGCTGAAATGCGGATTCTTGTGCATCACCCCAACGGTAGGTGACACCCTTCTGAGTCAGTGAAGTGAGAGGTTGCGCAATCTTTGAGAAATCCTTGATAAACCTTCTGTAATATCCTGCCAAACCCAAGAATTGGCGGATTTCTGTTGGTGTACGGGGTGCAGGCCAGTTCTTGATCGAGTCAACCTTGGATGGATCCACATGAATTCCATCCTTGTTTACCACATGGCCTAGAAAGTGGACTTCGCGAAGCCAGAAGTCAGATTTCGAAAATTTAGCATACAGTTGCTCTGCTCAAAGAAGTTCCAGCAAAAGCCTCAGGTGTTGCTCGTGTTCCTCCTGACTCTTTGAATAGATCAGGATATCGTCGATGAACACTATGACAAACTTATCCAGGTAAGGCTTGCACACTCGGTTCATGAGATCCATGAAGACTGCAGGTGCATTTGTTAATCCGAAAGGCATAACTAGAAACTCGTAATGGCCGTAACGAGTTCTGAATGCTGTTTTGGAGACGTCCTCATCTCGGACTCTCAGCTGATGGTATCCCGATCTCAAATCAATCTTAGAGTAATAGCTCGATCCTTGCAACTGGTCGAACAAGTCGTCAATACGTGGAAGAGGATAACGATTCTTCACGGTCACCTTGTTAAGTTCGCGATAGTCAATACACATTCTGAAAGTACCGTCTTTCTCCTTCACGAATAGTACTGGAGCTCCCCAGGGCGAAGAGCTAGGACGTATAAAACCCTTTTCCAAGAGTTCTTGTAATTGCGTGGACAGTTCTTCTAGTTCTGTTGGAGCTAGACGATAAGGTGCTCGAGCTATGGGCGCTGCTCCAGGAGCGAGCTCGATTTGAAACTCGACTTGACGATGAAGCGGAAGACCAAGTAATTCCTCAGGAAATACCTCAGGAAAATCGCGTACAATAGGTATGTCTTCAATTCTCTTCTCTTCCGTTGATGTGTCAGTAACGAGTGCTAGAATGGTAGTATGGCCCTTTCGAAAACACTTCTGGGCTTTAAGAAAAGAGATAATGCCTACGACAGCACCACTCTTGTCGCCATGAATCATGAGAGGTTCTTTACCAGAACGAGGAATGCGGATGATTTTCTCCTTGCAAACAATCTCCGCTTGATGATGAGATAGCCAATCCATCCCAATAACGACGTCAAAACTACCCAGTATGATGGGAATAAGATCGATAGAGAAGGTCTGACCAGCTAAGACGAGGTTACAACCCTTAACTATGTGCGTGGCCTCGAGACTTTTACCGTTTGCTAGCTCTACCGTGTATTTGGTGGTCAAAAGTGTTGAAGTGCGTTTAAGCATTTGACTAACTTTTAAGGACACATAACTAGTATCGGCACCCGAATCGAATAAAACAGTAACAAAGAAATCATCCAGGAGAAACTTACCCATCACAACGTTGGGATCGTTCCTTGCGTCACCCTGTCCCAGCACGAAGACACGTCCCCTGGCACCATTTCCGTTATTGTTACCCCCGTTGTTGCCTCCATTGTTGTTCCCATTGTGGTTCCCTTTTCCTTGGTTGTTGTGGTTCTGATTCTGGTTCAGCTGAGGACAGTTCCTCTTAAAGTGGCATTCAGCGCCACACTGAAAGCAACCCTTATTGCCCTGCTGTTGCTGCTGTTGGTGGTTCTGTGGAGCTTGTTGTTGTTGTTGGCGATTCTGATTTGCAGGACGCGGGCTCCTGCAATCCTTAGCTTCATGACCCAACTTGTGACATCTCTGACAACGACCCTTGTTGCACTGCCCGCTGTGATGCTTGTTGCACCGGTTGCACTTGGGGTGGTTCCCTCGGTATCCACCCTGTCCTTAACTACCGGAAGATTGCTGACCAAGACTCTGGTGGTCATCATTCTTTCGCTGCTGAGACTGAACTGAAGTTGAACCCTTACTGGAATTCCCATCCCATTTTCGCTTGTTTTCATTGGGAGCGTCAGTAGTAGCAGCACTAATACGCTTGGGCAGTCTGTTTTGTTCCACTGCCTGGTTGGTGAGACGGTGAGCCAACTTGATGATTTGCTGAATGGTACCCAGGTTAGCTGAAGTCACGTGACTTTGAATATCGGGTACAAGGCCCTTGAGGTACAGCTCAATACGTTTGATGGGAGGGTCCACCATAGTGGGACACAAGATGGCCAGCTCGTTTGACCTCTTAGTATACGCCTCAATCTCAGACCCCGTCATCTTCAGATTGAAAAATTCCACCTCTAGCTTGTGGATGTCGTCCCGACTGAAGTACTCTTCCTTGATCAGTTCTTTGAAACCATTCCATGGGGTGGCATTAGCAACCGCCAGCCCTAGCAATTGAACTTGTGCCTTCCACCAGTTTAACGCAGCACCTTCAAGCGTTCCAGTAGCATATTTCACCCTACGATCTTCAGGGCATTCACACATCTCGAAAACAGACTCAAGCTTCTCGAACCAGTGTAGGAGGCCTACAGCTCCTTCCGTGCCGTTGAAAGTACTGGGTCGGCAATCCATGAAGGTTTTGAACGTGCACACAGGAGGCTGAGCATGTTGACCTGTTGCGTGAGAATAAAAGATAAGGTTAAGCACGAGGGTTGGTTTGCGAAGGTAGGATCTAAATGTCCTAAAATGGGTTGATATGGCAGGTTATACCTCCTGCAGGGTTAGCTGCGAGTGCCTCAGCAACTCGTTCATTGATCAAAGCCGTCAACTGGGCTTGAGTTAGGTTGATACGTCCTCCGCGTCCGCTCATGATCTTCATAACGAAGCAACATAAGTGAGAAAAGTGTCGCAAAAGTGGGTAAGTGTGGGACGACAGTAGAGAGTAAGCACACAAGGTTCAAATAGCAGTTGTCACGTTAACTAGTGCACAGTGTGAACTATCTAACCGACAATATAACATAAATCATACCACCTATTGTGTTGAGTCTTGCACGTGGAGCGAAGCGTTGTTGTGGATCGTTGAGCACTGTACAGGTTATAGTCTGGTTTTATCAAAAAGCTTTTCCCTTTTTAAAACCAAGTTCACTATAACCAATGGCTCTGATACCAATCTGTCACACCCCCAAAATCCACCATGCGGAGTACCACCGCTTGGAGGCGTGACGTGACCAGGATCGAGCCACCAATCATATTGAACAACACAATTAAGTAAATATTACCAACCACGATACGATTAGTGACCAAAAGAAAGTAAACCGACTTTAAGTTAACCAAGTTCAGATATAAACAGCGGAAGCATAAAACGTGAAACCAAAACATAAGTTCCATAGTTCATGAGTTTAAAGTTCAAAACGTAAGTTTAAATAAATTCATATGGATTAAATATTAAGCACGGGACATAACAATCCGTATCCCACAACAACCTTCTCCTCGTGCAAGCTCCAAAAGCATTTAGCGACCTGTAAGGCATGTAACAACGAGTCAACAACAAAGTTGAGTGAGTTCACGTTTGGTTGTTTAGTTTTAAGTTGTTTCTGAAAAAAACGTGGTTTGACTTTCGTTGGCTTATTTTCCGTGGGGGTTACCCCGTAGTTGAAAGTATGTTTAACCAGTTCCCTTTCATTACCCAAACCATATCCAAAATTAGTGGGGGCTTCCCCATGTGAACTACTAGACGGTATGATATCGACTACTAACGAAAGTAAGTTGTGCCCTAAGTCAATGTCTATCAGCATTGACCCTTTGCCTTAGTCCATTAGTACACGCCCGTCCGACTGGCACGGTGTGAGGTTTGTTAAACCTAATAGCGCTATTAACTAATGACCAGCTCGCCATTGGCCTCGGCGATTAAGTCGATATAAATTGAGGGACTTCATGATAGAGTTTTGTCTAGTAAGTTTTAAGGTTGTTGTCCTACCCAAGGAGTACGAACGTACGTAGTTCTACCCAAGGAGAATACGCAGGATTTATGGTGGCATCCTACCCAAGGAGGATGGCCGTACATATCCTACCCAATGAGGATATGTAGATTACGTTTTAATTTCTTTAACCCATTCCCAACCACCGGGAAAATCCCATGCCTTAGAAAGTGTGTGAACTCACATTGGTTTGCTTGGTTAGATTAATTACTCAAGTAAATCAGGAAATCAAGCACGTCCTAATAAGGTACACATAACAATCAGTTTCTCATGCATAACACGTATCCTACGTACTGTTTATTTACTCATCACTTTCTACCATAAACCACACTATTTAAATTCCAAGACATATTATCAAGTTATATTATTTTACCCTAATATAATATAACTATCTCACAAATAAACAAATATCCACACAAGTGTTCTAGTATAATATATATATATATATATATTCTAAAAATATATTTATCCAATTTTATTTACGAAAATCAACCTCCGACACTTGGTATTTTGTAATAAAAATCATGGCGAAGTTTATTTAGAAAAATAATGTTAAGAATATATTTGTAAACATTTGTTAGAAAAATATTTCTAAGTGTCGTATTTCTAGAAAAATTTCGCCAGAGTTTCCTCTGTAAATGGAGGTGTCCATGCTTTTAGCATATCATTTTCTTTTGTAAATTCAATCAAACAGTTACCATCAACACTATACAATCCTTAATCACCAAACTTAACAAAAAAAATATGCCTAAATCACAACTCATGTACTTGAAAGTTTGTAAAAATATGTAGTAAATCACTAACATACTTAGTAGGTCTTGTTATCTTTAAAAATACGATTAGTTTCCTAAAAACTTTATTTTTAAAGAATATGTAGTTGCACAACTTCTAGTCATGGTTTCCGAAAATATTTCTTTGTGGAATCTTCTTGTTACACAAGTGTTCATACACTTGTTTACTTACTAAAAATATTTTTAGTTCATACGAGATCCGGGTTTTAACAAGACTAGTATTTTCCACTTGGTTCTTTCGAAAAACCACTTGTAGATCTTTAGATCTACAAATTTATAACCTCATTTTTCAAGAAAAATTATATTTACTCAAGTTTCAAGTTCATGGATGGATGGTTTCATCATCCTTCATAACTCTAACATTTACATCTTACTAGTTCATGTTCTTAAACATGAACTAGTATGTCTAGATGATGATCCATCTTACTTTTACTAACAAACAACATGTAATAATCATAACAACACAAGATCTACATGATTTACCCATATATCTTCTCTTTATCCACCCTTTATCACTTTATGTTCAAGACTTATTCATATTCTTTAGAGTTTCTTGACTTTTCATCATTCTATCATCTATTATCCACTAAATACAAGAACAAGATGAAGTTTTAGAACACTTACTACTAGCACAAGGCTAGGGGAGAAAGAAGGCGTAAAAGTGGTGGATAAAAGAAAACTAGAGTGGTCCTTGAACTTCCGAGTGCACCGAGCTTAGTTGTATGACTCCTTGCACCTTTGTGTGTATGTAAAATGGCTTGAACAAAACTTGATGGTGGTGGTATGGTGGTTGATGGTGGCGGCCGTAAGGTGGGGAAGGAGGAGAGAGAGCTTGTGGGTGTTGAGTGTTTGATGAAAGATGACGGAAGACTAGAGTGTATATTTATAAACCAAGTGTTCTTATTATCCAACATGTATTATGTCACTAATCTTCCAACATTAGTGAATAAAATAATCAAAAGGAACAAGGGTGTGTCCCACCCTTGGGACCGTCGAAATAGGGGGGGGTATGGGGTTGGGTTGGGTTGGGTTGTAATAGAACTAGTTACCACTTGGTTAGGATCTAAAGGTGTTTAGTTAGTACATTAGTGTGTTATGTGATATAAGGTGTGTTAGGGTGTTCGGGGTCCCTAACTAGCTCAGAAAAGTATAAACAATGTGTTTGGCAATATTTTTATGTTCCGGGTAAAGTCCGGTTGTTCGGTTTGACACTGTTCCGTTAAAGTGCTTAATTAATCCGTAAAGTGTCTTTTATATATACTTTTGTAACACTTTTAATTTCTAACACTTAGGAAAACACAAAGGACTATTTAATGACTTTTCTGTACACTATTAGTATGTTAACAAGTACACGTAAGTATAACACAGTAATCATAGAGCAGTTAAGTAATTCCACACAGTCGTCAAACACTTTAATTTATCATTAATAAATTGTACGGATACAAGGAATTATGAGGGTTGTCACAATTATTGTTATTCTGGTTATTGTTATTCTGGTTTTCCTGGTTCACTTCGTTGTCCATCTGAATTTTAAACATTTGCCACATATTAATATTACAAAATAATATTTAATGCAAACAATCACACAACAGGCATATTGATCAAAATCGTCGAACATTGCGACTTTTTACTCTATTTTATATATTATGCGTCTAATACAAACTGGAACTGAAATATAAAATTACAATACTATTATGTATTCGTAACTATTTATCTCTATATATATATATATGTGTATATATTCAAACATACACACATATTATATATTATTATTATTATTATTATTATTATTATTATTATTATTATTACTAATGGTACGGGTTCATCCAAAATTCCATATTACGCTCGTCATATTTCCAGACGAGCCTTTCACCTATCTGCCTCATCCTCTCACTTTCTTCTAAAATCTCCTCACCAAAGGTTCAGAGTTCTTGCACATTTTCAGTGCTCATGGGGGGTGCGGGGGCTGGTACTTGGTTTGGGAACTGGGGCATGGGTTATTGGTAAGGGTAAGGGTTCTCTAGGATTTCCCTGATGTATTGGTCGTTATCATAATAGGGGTCTAGAGGGTCCAGGTCTGGGTAGGCTGCTAGGTTTGGCATGGGTTCATCTTCTAATATTGGGTAGCGTTGTTGGTAATCCCTATGGTCGTCAAACCACGGGTCGTAGTCTGGGTCTGAGGGATGGGGTGCTGGTACTCTAGGGATCTCAGCTGGGTCGAAAGCAGGCATTGGGATTTGGTTTTCTGGGTTGACTTCAATTTCCATTGTGTTGGTGCACTTGTGTCTGTACTTTGTCTGTATTTTGTCATGATACAAAACGATGTCTTTTGTTAGTCTGGGTTACGTCTTAGTTTGTTACAATGTGCGCTCGATGTAAGTTTGACCAAGTCAACCATCCTCCTGGTTTGATTTGGCCAAACAGTTAGCACATTGGTTGAAAGATGGCTGTGTCGAAGGATGGTCATCGAAGGATTACTTATATCCTTCGATGTTGATGAGCTCGAAAGATAGACCACGAAGGATAGACCTCGAAGGATATCATCCTTCGAGGTGAATGTGATCTTTCGATGGGCTTTCTGGTCGACAGATGATCTGTCGATCAATCTGTCTGATCCTTCGACCAGACCTGCTGTGTCGGGTATAAATACCCGTGTGTTGTGTTCACTTCAGTTCGATAGAGGAGACAAGTGGAGGCAAGAGAAACAGAGAGAGCATTCTGTTGAGAGCACACACACACTTTGAGAGTTTATAGAACATATCTGTAAACATTGAGCTTGTAACCGGACCCTTCATTCGTATTAATACATGTGGTGTTAATCGGTGAATCTTGTGTGTTGTGTTTGTGCTTGTTCTCGTATAAATTCTCGGTTGCATGCTAGCTTGGATTCCGCACTCGCTAGTGTGTTTGATATAACAAGGAAAAGGTTTTTATCTCATCCTCGAGAGGGACCTACAAGTGGTATCAGAGCCTTGGCTCTTCTCCTTGTTAAAACCGAGAGTTTTCGGACTGTTTTTCGGGTTTAAAAGGTTTATATTTTCTGAAAAACTTGTTAAAATCGGGTTTCGGATTGTTGTCGGTTTGCAGAAATATTCATATTTCTGGGTTTGTTCTTCTTATCTTCAACCGATATTCATTGTGCTCTTGGTATTTTACACTTTTGATCTTAAAAAGTTTAAACTTCAAAGTGTTTGTGTTGGAAGTTGTTTTCTGATTAAAATATTGGGATCCTTACCTGTTTGGTGAAACCTGCACGTTCAGAAGATATGGTCTGAACATACTTTTCTGCCGAAAGTTTTCACCAACCCGTCAACTTTTCACCAACCTGTCACATTTGTCAAACGTGTCAGAGCTGTTCGAAAGATATCCTTCGAAGTCGAAAGATCATCTTTCGACCAAAGGAGGTTCGACAGATAGTCATCCTTCGAGCATCCTTCGAAGTGTGAGACTTATCTTTCGGTCCAAGGAATATTTCGAAACATATATCTTTCGGTTTGCTGCTCTTTCTCGAAAGACAAGGATCCTTCGACTGGGGAGTCTTTCGAAGTCTTTCGAAGTCATCGTTCGTCATTCATCAGTGTTCATCCTTCGGTCTACAGTACATTTTCGAAGGATAAGGATCCTTCGTTGGAGAATCTTTCGAAAACATTGTTCGAAACTCAACAGTGATCTTTCGAACCCTGTTGATCTTTCGAACAGGTGTTGATCCTTCGATCCTTGTTTGTTTAAGCTTAACAGTTTGTGTTTTTCAGGTCTTTCGATCAAGGATCTCTCGGCTAGTTCTCATCATTTGAAATTAACATAGTTTGTGAAAATTAAATTTTTAAATCGAAAACTTATTTTCATTTTTAAATCAATTTTCACTTAATATATTATTTTTCATAAAATGGGAACAAACGGTCAGTGGGATCCAAGCGCGTGGACTCTAACTCCACAATCAGCAGCTTCGCAATCATCAGCTACGCAATCTGCGTCAGATTTCAACAAAGCATGGATGCAGGCTATTGTCCCACCTCAAGCAGCAATGATAACTGCAAATCAATGGGCATTGGTCACAAATCAAAGCAACAGCATTCAATCTATGATGCAGAACGACAGTGAGACTGGTACAAGCACGAAACCGCCAAAGCTAAATCATATCAATGATTGGGGATGGTGGAAAGAAAGGCTGAGAACTTACGTTCAGGGGCAAGGTCAAGATCTATGGATGTGCTTCTTCACCGCATTTGATAGTGATTTGGAAGTTGCAGGATCTAATCCAGAAACTTACAGCACTATGTCTGATGATGATAAGAAGAAATTTGAGTTAGAAAAGAAGGCATTCATGATTCTAACACAAGCTCTTCACAAAGACATTTACCACCAGTTTGTTTACTGCACGACTACTAAAAGCTTGTGGGATATGCTCACATTACGTTGTGAAGGAAATGCTCAATCTAGAAAGATCAAACAAGAATTACTGAAGAAAGAGTTTGAAGGTTTCACGTGTATGGAGAATGAGACTTTGGCAGAGTTATCTACAAGGTTCCATCACTTGTTGAGCGAGATGTTTGGTTTTAGAGTCACTGCCACTCCACAAGAAATGGTGAAGAGATTCGCTGATAGCTTACCAGCAAAGTGGAGCAGTTATCTTGAAATCCTCAAAGAAAATGGTGTTCTAGACACAATCAACGTTTATGAGTTGATTCAAAAACTGGAGAACAAGGATGTAGAAGAAAAGCTGAAGGCAAAAAGAACACAAACTCCTCAAAATCCAGAGATGTACTTTGGGATTGCAGGAGGTATCAGTGGAGAAAGACCAGCCTCTCAACATGCGAAGCTTCAAACAGCTTTCGTCTCTAACACCGGACCTTCAACAACAGATCAGTTTGATCCTTCAGCTTACACGATGTTTTCTAGACCGAATGTGCAACCGAAAGCTCAGCAGCAGCAACCGCAACAGCAAGGGTTTTATGGAAGCTCCTCAAACTGTCAAGCCACTTCCAATCCTAACACAGTCAGACTAGACACTTCCAACTTTTCCAAAGTCAGTGTCGAAGTAGCCAAGGAGCATATGGAGATGTTGAACACCTTGGTTAGTGCTTATAGTGGATTGATCGCAGGTCAGATTGGGAATGTCAATCTCACCAATGAAGATTATCAGCAAGTGGATAAAGAAGAGTTTGAAATGATGGATATCAAATGGGCTCTTGCTAGTGCAATTCGAAGAGCTAAGGAGTTTATGGAAAGGACGGGGAGAACCAACTTGGATAGCAAGAAAGACACCAAGTATGGGTTCGACAAGCAAGCTGTAACGTGCTTTAACTGTGGTGAACGTGGCCATTTCAAACGGGAATGCACAAGACCAGCTCAGCATGGAAACCAGAATCCCTTCAGAAACCAAGGCAACCAGCAGAACCAGAACAGGAACAATGAGCGTATGTTGATACCTGTCAACAACCGAACTCAAGCAGGACCATCAAATGCAAACCGGGGGCTGGTGGTTCAAATAGATGAGGGTTGTGATTGGTCGCTTCAGCTTGGAGAAGGAGGAAGTGGTGGAACAGCATGTTTTGCTGAAGTTGTAAAGGATTTAAAGCACGCCAGTGGTGGAGAATCTTCCACCAATGGTGTTGCATCTTCTGGAGATGAAGACAGTTCTGGTTATAGTGGAAGCTCAGATGAAGAATCCTCCACTTCAGGAAATGATCATGTGGATGAGACATCAAGAGCGTCAGTCGATGCAGATATTGATGAGCTTTTGGAAGAAGCTACAGCAGGAACTGAAAGAAGATCTAATTTGATGGATCAAGCTGCTTACTCTTCGTCTTCTCTCCATTCAGCCTTTATGGCTAATGTCGACAGTTCATCAGGTCAGGTATGTGTCGATGAACCCACTGTAGTTAGCTGTGAAAATTGTGATAGTTTAAATGTTAAATATGCTGAACAGGAAAGTCAGATTGAAATCCTATCCAAACACAATCAAGAATTGATTGTAAACCTTTCTAAAGCAGCTGAAGCTAACGTGTTTTTAACCAGAAATGAAAAGGAATTTAAAACAACAATTGCGTCATTAAGACATGATGTTTCAGAATTACAAAAAGCTGTTTTGCGAAAACAACATGCTAACAATGATCTTATAGACACAATTGAAAAGCAGATGGTAGAATTGGCAACCGCTCGATGTGAATGTGAAACAATCAAGCACAAATTGGAAAGTTATTCCAATTCCCGCTATGTATTGGATCACATTATTGATGTTCAAAAGAAAAAGGGGGATAAGAAGGGTAATGGATTCAAATCATGTCCTCCCCCAATGAATCACAATTACTCCAAATTGCCTGATGACGAGGATATGCCCCGTTTTGAACCCACTGTGCCACTCGGTCTAGATGACTTTGCAGCAGGCCTCGGGTTCACAACTGGTACATCATCCTCAGGTCAATCTGAAACTGAATCTGAATCTGAGAATGTGACAGATTCATCATGTGTTAAGGAACAGAGTCCTCCCATTGTTGAGGATGCTGATTCTTCGGATGATGAATCTGAAGTGATTGTGAAACTACAGTCTAACTCGGTTACAACAGATATTCCAATCGAGAATCACATCCTGTGTGATCCTCCAGTGAAACCGAGTAAGACTGAAATGACCAAAGAAATGGAGTCGATTGTATCAAGTGTTGAAGGAAGTAACTTGTTGTACACGCTCAAAGGAGATGACAAAATTTACTCTAACAAAGATTTTCCAATTAAAAATGTAAATCAAGATTTAATTGAGCAAATTTTTGAAGGATGTACTGATAAGTTTTTGGGGAACAAAGGTGGAAAAGTTACTGTCACTCAATGTGATCAAATTCCGTGTGAACAAATTAGAAAACAGTACGGAAACCAAAAACTACAAGTTGAGCGAAAACAACAAGTCAACTCCGGAAAAGGTAAGGGACAGGGAAAGAAGGCTCAGAACAAGAATGTTCAAGCACCTAAAGTTCAGCAGCCTAAGACTGAACAACCAAAGGTTCAACAACCTAAAGTTGAACAGTCTAAGGCTACTCAACCTAAGGCTGCACAACCTAAAATTCAACAATCAAGGGTTGAGCAACCTAAGGTTCAACAACAATGGGTGCAAAACAAAAGAGCTCCTGTTAAGAAAAGAGAACCGAAAGTGAACTTTGTTGGATCCATGGGTTCAGACAAACTTGAAACATTTCAGGATAAATCTAACCTTGATTTTATAAAACAAGTTAGAATTTTAAAACGAAATGATCAGAATAATTACACCCAACACACCAACGGATGTGACTTAGGTCCAAGCACGTCTAGATCACAAAGTTCATTGTCTGGTTCTCAGTCTGGTCATCAACATGTTTCTCCGAGGTTTGTAGAGCGGAGAATGTGCTTTGAGTGTGGCACAATTGGGCATATTGTAAGATACTGCCCATACCTGAAAAGGTTGAAGGCTGAAACAAGTGCTCCCCAAGAAACCAATTACCAAAAACGATCATTTTCCCCGAAACAGGATCCACGTGTCTTGAAAGAAAGGGAAAAGAAGTTAAAACAAAAGAATCAAAAGGTAATTGAGAAGGCCTTAAAATCAGAGGTCAAAGAAGAAAAACCTGTTCAAGCAAAACCTAAAACTGTAAAACCAGTAAATGCTAAAACAATTAATGCAAATACTGGTAAAGAACAAACAACTTGGAAGCAAAAGCAGGTAATTCAATCAGGGGGAGCACCACAGGTTCTTTTTCCTAATCATCGAGTGATTGAAATCACTTATCTTGATGATCAAGGAAGACCCAAGTCCACAAAGGCTTGGGTCCCTCTCTCCAACTAATTTTTGAGTGAGTGTGTAGGATATTCCAGGAGGAACTTTCGATAGTCGTAAGATTGTTGATAGTGGAGCATCCTTGCACAAAATAGGCAACAGAAGAAATTGCTGCCTTTAATGGAGAGGAAGAGAAAAGGGAAAAAGAAATGTCTGATGAAAGAAATTGGAAGCTTCGACAAAATGAAAATCATTTCAAAAATGTGAATGTTCAAAGCTTTGATCGGGTCCCAGGGATAGATTCAAATCAAAATGTACGCACCTGCAGCACGTCTGAAGTTCACAATCAACAAGATGAACGTGCAGTGTACATTTCTTGGAGGTGTGATTGAAGAAAATGTGTTTGTTGAACAAACCATCCGGGTGTGCGGATGCCTTGGCATGGATTGAACAACCGCACACTACTTCTCAAGAGAAAGATAAAGACCTTCGCTGGTGCAATGTGGAAGACCAGCCGGACCCAAAGGTTTCTGATCTTGTTGCTGTCAAGAGATGTCTAAGTAGCTACAAAGAATCGACTTTGAAATCCACACCGGGTGGATATCCAGTTTGGGAGAGCACTCAGTTTCCTGTCAATGCATGAAGCAGTTGAAGGATACGGTTTTAAATTTCTAATCTCTCTTTTTACTTGTCGATATTTAAGCTGCTTTGTGAATTATTATCTTGTTCAGCACTCCTTGGCCAGACAATGCTGTCATGGTCCGCACCGCTTACCGACATGCCAACTGATTTTTCCAAAATTCGCTAAATCATTTCTGATTAAAACTTAATTTTTGGTAAACGACATTGAGGTAAAACATGAGTTAACCAACATCGGAAAATCATTTTTGTAAATACCTTTGTGTCCTTTAAATTTATCTTAGTTTGTTGATTTTAGGGGGAGTAAATCCAAATCTGAAAATCCAAAAACAACGAAAAATCTCAAAAACACAAAAACAATAGAAAAACAAAAATGAGTTTCCTGGCGAGCAAAAGAGAAAATGATAGTACATCAGTGGTCTGTCTAAACCTCTTTAAACCTTAAATTGAAAAGCGATAAGCAGCTCTATATAAGATGTATCGGTAGGCTCACAATCATTTTAAAGTGTGCAGGGTGATATAAACTTAATCCGACTGAAGACTGGGTGGGAACCATTCATTGGCATATGGTCTTAGTACCGAAATTTCGTTTGAGAGATTGCCGAGGTTCTGAGATATTCGGTCTTTATGCTGCTTATCATCTGGGTATCATGGTTGTATCTTTTACCGAAAAATAACGGGGACGCAAGTCTAGATCTTCCATGATACTATACATACGTGTACATACTGCATACGACCTCAATAAGTGATCAACAATCACATGTCCAAACAAATAAGTGATAATATATCACAAATTATTTCCGGGAGTCAAGTTCGTCTCTCTGCTGTATGGAAGTACTGACCTGTTCACGGACTTGCTCCTGTGCCCTCATGCATATGAAAATCAAGTTCCTCATCAATAAGTGATTATATCACAAAGGGCTTGTTTTCAAATTCAAAATAAGTGAGAATCTCACATCATATACGGTCAAACAGATGATAATCGGTATACTCACCGGTAAGATGAATCCTCGTGCATACCTTGATACGGGAATGTGTCGTGATGTGGATGAACACCGGTCGGTAAGTATAAATTATACCTTAACGTATCCCCTCGCCATGATTACAAATGATAAGCTGAGCTTATGTGGACAACAATACCGATAATTGTTATAGGATGCTTATCTTAATGTTATCTAATTGAACAACAAGAGTGTTTTGGCATGACCGTACACTGATATGATTCTCTTACCCTCGAAACTCGCAAAAAGAATGTCTGTAAATATTTATTTAATGTTTCCTGCTTATGTATCTTTGTATATATTTGTTTTATTGTTTTCCATCTTTACATTTGAAAAATGAAAATTTCAAAAAGATTTTAGGTGTGTTTTAATATAAACTTTATAAAATCCAAAAAGATTTTTCTTCAAGTTTATTTTTGATTGACTGATGTTGGAACTCGAGTCTATCCTACCCAAAATCCTGATCGTAAGCTGGAAAACAATTGTATCTTCATAAACAATCGAAGGATTTGTCGGTTGGTGTTTGATTGAGATTTGATCTCATATGTGTCGTGAGTTTACATGTTAACTATATTCCAAGCGTTTGTTCTCATTATGCGTTTAGCTTTCTTGCATGTGCAGATGCTAAAGGCGAGGAGAACATGCTCGATGAAAAGCTTTGGAATGAAGACACGAAGTGGAGGCACTCAAAGGATAAGATGATCGAGTTGCCGCTGTCCCTTCATCAACACCACAAGGATCTGAAGAATTGACAAGTCAAAAGATTCACGAGCATGACTCAATGGAGAGTTCAATCTAAGGGGGAGTTTATTGACACACTACCTAAGTTAAAGGGGGAGTTTGTTGATACACTTTCTGCTTTCAAAACGTGAAGACTTTGAAGATCCTCCGACATGAATGTGACAGAAGACGAACCATCGCGAGTAGCGTCCAAGGGGGAGTTTGTTGATGCACTTTGTGTGGACGCGACTCGGCTCGGTTCGACTCGGCCTTGAAGACTTGAAGACACGAAGATCGAGACAAAGCTACAGCCAAGGGGGAGTTTGTTGGTGCACTTGTGTCTGTACTTTGTCTGTATTTTGTCATGATACAAAACGATGTCTTTTGTTAGTCTGGGTTACGTCTTAGTTTGTTACAATGTGCGCTCGATGTAAGTTTGACCAAGTCAACCATCCTCCTGGTTTGATTTGGCCAAACAGTTAGCACATTGGTTGAAAGATGGCTGTGTCGAAGGATGGTCATCGAAGGATTACTTATATCCTTCGATGTTGATGAGCTCGAAAGATAGACCACGAAGGATAGACCTCGAAGGATATCATCCTTCGAGGTGAATGTGATCTTTCGATGGGCTTTCTGGTCGACAGATGATCTGTCGATCAATCTGTCTGATCCTTCGACCAGACCTGCTGTGTCGGGTATAAATACCCGTGTGTTGTGTTCACTTCAGTTCGATAGAGGAGACAAGTGGAGGCAAGAGAAACAGAGAGAGCATTCTGTTGAGAGCACACACACACTTTGAGAGTTTATAGAACATATCTGTAAACATTGAGCTTGTAACCGGACCCTTCATTCGTATTAATACATGTGGTGTTAATCGGTGAATCTTGTGTGTTGTGTTTGTGCTTGTTCTCGTATAAATTCTCGGTTGCATGCTAGCTTGGATTCCGCACTCGCTAGTGTGTTTGATATAACAAGGAAAAGGTTTTTATCTCATCCTCGAGAGGGACCTACACATTGGTTGTGTGGGAAACAGTGGTAATGGCAGGGGTACTATGAGTTGCTCTAGATTCGGGTCTGCAGCTGTAGTTGCTAGGATATGAAAATTTGCTAGACTCCTATTGAGCATATCCTGAGCGTGGGCATCTGTTTCTCTCTTAGCGGCTGCTAAAGCTCGCTGCTGTTGTAACTTTTTCCTCCTTTTTCTACGTTCATGCGCTCCTCTGCTGAACCATCCTCTCTTCTTGGGAGGGAATGGCTCTTCAGATTAGGCCTTGAACACGAATATCCCATCTTCATTGTCAGCCGAATACCCTGAGAGGGTAGGCTGTGAAGAGGTGCCTTCGTCCCTAGGTGAGTTGGACAACTGACGGTAAGCGTCTGAAGGTCCTTGGTCGCTCATACTGTAAACTAACAAATTGTCAAATAACACATAACAATAATATACAAATATGCACGTAGTTCCGTAATAATTTCCTAACAAAATGAATAAATTTTGGTGTCAGCAGAACACTTCTGTGGCTGAATCAGTGGCTTAGCTCTGATACCACCTTCTGTCGCAACACCCGTCCCCTAATTACCCGAGAACGGGCGGCCGCGGCCAGTTTCAGTGGTATCGGTGATTATCAATTTGGCAGCGGAATTTACATCAGGGCGTAGTTAGGAAATATTTTTTCAGAGTAAAATACCACGCTTTTATAATATTAAACATATGGGAAAATCCCAAGTTTCAAATACACACATTTTCATAGGGATAAACCCTACTTTATTTGAATAAAAACATCTCTTTATTTAGGTAACTTTTATAGCCACTTTTTCAAGCCTTTAGTTCTGTCCAGCTGGCTTTTACTTGGCTTTCACATTTTGTTACCTGAAACGCGTTTAAAAACATTTTGTCAGTGGAAAATACTGGTGAGTGAATCCCAGTTTAATCAAGACAGGTAAAACCGTGTTTCAACCTTGAGGGCGGTCGCGCAATTACATTTGTTTCCATCTACTTTAATTACCACCCACGGTACTGTCAACCCGACTTGTGGTCATGTTACTACTCACAGTGTAGTAACAAATTTTGTATACAAAACCCCAACATACCGACGATAATTGTAGAATACAAATACTCAATCACTGTTAATTATAATGTAAAAACAATTGAGGTTTTGTAAAAACAGTTTGCAAAATGGTTCACAAAAATGTGATTATTCACATTGCTACTTTAGGCTTTTTCCTGTGATTTTCCTGGTTATTATCTATAAATTACACAATGCACACTTGTTAGTATAATAACCCAATATTTACATTAGTAATACCCTCCCCGAGATTACTCACATTGCTACTTCACCGCCCCGTCGGCGTGATCGGGCGTTATTCGCGAAAAAATGGTTTGTGGCGTGTTTTGAAACACGCTGAAGGGGCAAATCTTCGACCAATCAGAACGAGATGCAACGGTCATAAACAAATGGCTAGATTTATTTTTTTTTTCTTTTTTTACCTCTCACCCATATATATTGTGTAATGATTGGATGGGGCGTTATTGAGCATTATTTCCACTACGCCACTTTTGCAAAAATGCCCAATAATGCCCCCATGCTGACTGGACTGCCACATGACAAAAAACGCCCCAGGGTAGGGGCATTATTCATCAAACCACTACGCATGGTCTAATCTCACGAACCCATTTATCCGTAGGGAATTGGCCTGTAATAACGGGTCATAGTTGAGTATGAGACACAGTTTATAATCAGATGTGACTAATATTATACAATGTTCTCAAAACCGATCGGTTATGACGGGTCGATTATGGGTGGTTAACCACGAATTTAGGCCTAGCTAAAATAACTCATTTTTTAACATGAAATAAGTTGTTATTTCATATTTCTATATATTAGTATATTAATTAGTTTTAAAAATACATATAATCTATAGTATTAATACCGATTATTCAAACAAAATGATATCATATATTCATATAAATTCAGAGAAACATTCAAGAAAAATGATATGAAATAACCCCTAAATACTAAAAACGTTCAACCCAAAACATCAAATAGCAAAAAAAAAATGGTGAAAAGTCCTAAATCCGACTAAGATTTACTACATATTGGTTCAGTTCGGTTATGGTGGGTATGGAAATATTGATAACCATAACTGACCCGTTACTTTTAGTTTTTCAAAAAATCATTAACCGACCCATAGGTTTTTGATTTGGTTCGGTTTTTTCGGTTCTGTTTTGTCAATTAATTTTGTTATGGGTCAGTTATTTCGGTTTTTTGCACACCCCTACCGGATAATATAATAAATAATATATTAATATATAAAATATTTAAAAAAGTCCTAACCAAAGTATAAAACACATTCACTTAACATTCAACAAAGATAAAAACATTATTATCTTAAAGAGGCATTCAAGTTAAGAATCTGATTATCAACACATGTCTGATACCCCTCCCATTTTCATCATTAGTTGTGACTACCATTATCTGGAGCCTGCTATCAACTTCTAAGGTAAAGGGTGTGAGGGTCATGATTAGAACATTAATGGAAGGCTACATTATTTCCTTACTTGTTCCATCATGGTTTGCATGGATTAAATCATGGCAACCATGGTCATCCTTTCCAATTTTCAACAAATCATTTCCTTTTTCTTTAGACAAACATAAATTAAAATAAATAACAGGATAGTGGTTTAGGTCATGACCACACCTTTAGGGTAATAGTTTTAAATAATAGATTAGAGGTGGATTACATGACACGTAAAGGGTCATGGGGCACCCTATAGCCTAAGAAAATTTCATCAATTTCACTAACTCTCCATCATTCCTTTTTATTTGTAAAACACATAATTAAATCATTAATTAAAGCTTCTACTATTCTCACACTAGATTAATTTACACGATTTAGTTCTATAATTTCAGTAATTAACTATTAGTTTGAGTTTCGTGATTCGATAATACTCGTCACTTTTACAATTCTCCCGTAAGTGAAGGGAGTGGTTACCTATTTGAAATAAGTAAACTCCCCATTCATCTAATCAGACAATGTCACGTCAATTCACTTAAATTGTTTACCTAATGCTCAAAAACGTTGACGGTGGTTTACCTAATTGGGTTTAGGTAAACTATTTATAAAGAAAAAAGAAAAATGTGTGATTGGTTAAGAATGAATGGACCCCACCACACACATTTCTCTCTCCCCCTTCCCTCATCGGTAAACCTTCACCGATCAAACAATGCAGCCGAGCGGTAAACACCATCGGCGACGGTGTTACCGATCGGTAACCCGCTTTACCGAGGTGTTTACCGCACCAGTCCGCTAACCCTAATAAACCAGATTTGTTAAATTTAATTTTTATACACATGTTTGGTATAGGGTCACGTGGTGTGTTAGGAACAAACAAGTTGTGTTCTGAATTCTGAACATGCAGCTGCAACCTGTTCCACCTCCAAATTAATATATTTAACACGGCTTTGGTCACATCCCATTCACACACTCTCTCTCTCTCACGCTTTTTTTTTCTTATCACATATTATTTATTAGATTAGATATATGCGCATTGGCAGCATATTATTTAATACTTATTAGATCGTAGTGGTGATTTTTTTAGGCTTTTTTTGGTTAAAAACGCCCCACAACTTCGTGTTCTCCACCCCTGTGGGCGTTGTTTAACAAAAAAAAAAGCTGGAGCGTTCTTAAATCAACGCTGAAGAGGGAATGGATTTGGCCAATCACATGCAGGTTTATGGGTTTGTCAAAAAAAGTATTTTTGATGTTTTTTATTTAATTTTATTTACACCCATTTTTAACATAATGCCCCACAATGCCAATATCCTCACTATACCCATTTTAGAAAAACGTCCCATAATGCCGTATTGCTGACTGGGCTGCCACATGACGTAAAACGTCCAAAGTTAGGGAGGGGCATTACCACTACACATGTTCTTAGATATATATCATATATGCATGGAGTGGTGGATCATAAATAAGCGAATCGAACCAAACTAACTTAAATGTTGTGTTAAAAACACTTTCGAATATCGAAAATTACGGACCCAGAAAAAAAAAAAAGTTATGGGCATACAACTGATTTGTACCATTTGGTGTTGGTGTTTTTTAGATTACATATGCAAAAAAAAAAAAAATCCAGGCTTGGACCAACCTAAAAAAGAGGTGGTCGGGCTATTTTGGTCTTTTTGTTATCTTTTCGATCGTATCTTTCTAAAAACCAATATATGACGTGGCATATAAATATTAACTTTAACTTGCAAGTAGTTTTTTTTTAAGGAAACTTTCTGTACAAGATCGATTGGTTTCTGGGGACATGTCTAAGACATTTCCCGTCAACCCCACATCTCCGGACGCGATGTTCGATCGGGCCCCAGCCGGCGCGCGAGCTGACTTCCGCCTGGAAACCATGTTCCCCCCACACGAGTTGCTGGGGTAACAGTTGGGTAAAACGGGTTGCCCTCAAGACCGCTCCATACCTCGGAAGGAAACGATCCATCATTGGGACGTCCCCGCACCATATGCCACAAGTTGGAGTCGAACCGGCGACCTCCCAAAGGGAAGAAGCCGGCCTAACCAATTGGGCTATGGTGGGGGATAACTTGCAAGTAGTTACTAACCAAATAAGTATGATATAACAAACAAATTTAATTTAACTAGAAATAAGATGTAAGAACATTCAAAGTGACGTTGAACATCAAATTGATATTCTGTCAAGATCTCGGCGTAACAAGTTGTCCCTTAAGTAATACGTAATTATATGGCCATAGTGGTTTAGTGATATTGATATATCTGTATTCTATAAACGTGATATGAGTTTAAATCCATACAAACATAGGAATTTGGTGGTACTCAAAAGTTAAAAAGGTGGTTAAAAAGTTATTATATAACTTCAAAAAAGTAATCTATTAAAAAGTAGACTTCTATTATTTACTAAATTGTAGAAATCAACGTTTATGTTATACCCAAACTACACTTCGTATCTTTTACTATGAAATCGGCAAAAACCAACACCAAGATTGATTTCTGGAATTTAGTCTTTTATTATTTGACAGCCCTTTCTTTTTGACTAACATTATTTTAATGAATACAAAAAGAACAAACTTATATACAAGTTACAATAGAATGAAATAAAGAAAATGTTATTTGATTTATAAAATGGTTAAACAAATGATTTTTTTTTGTTTTTTTTTTGAATTTCGGGCTTATCCTAGCATGGACCACCTTGTCAAACTTAATATTTTTTTAACTAATACATGGGCAACGGTTTATTTTCCAGGTATTAATGGATGCCAACTAGAATTAACACCTATGGGTATTAGTGTATACCATGGCCAGCCCTGGGGGTGGGCGGGGAGGACTACCGGCTAGGGCCCGATATTTCGAAAGACACTTTATTTTATGAAAAAACCCGATATGTATATGTAAAATATATTTTTAGCAGGGTATACCCATACAAACACCAACATAAGTCCACTTACAAAACTATTATTATGGTTTAGATTAGAGATGGGCATAATCGGGGATTCTGAATACCCGGAACCGGGTACTACCCGTACCCGGGTACTGACATTACTAAGCGGAACCGGGTACACTAAGGAACCGGGTCCGGGTTGAACCCGGGTAGAAGTATAAAAAAACGGAACCGATGTAACCGGTTACGGGTATTTTCGAACCGGGTTCAGGTACAGTTTGGAACCGGGTATTCCGGGTACTGACAGGAACCGGTTTTGTCGGGTACTTTCAAACCAAAAGCTGCATATCACTGTTTGGAACCGGTTCCAACGGGTATATGACCGTTGGGACCGATTTTATATTAAAAAAATGTTTTTTTCCTATAAAACCCCAAATTCTCACCCTTCACTCACATTATTACCCCAAGTTCTTCATTTCACCTTCAACTACTAGTTTACTACTCAAAAAACAAATCAAACGAAGAGAGGATGGCATGCAACGAAGAAGTGGTGATGGTTTTGGAAACCAAAAGAAACCCGACTATTTGGAAGCACTTCGACTTGTGTTTGATGACCGACAACCACGAAATGGCTAGGTGCAAGGGATGTGGAAAGTTTATGAAAGCGGCCTCCAACTCCACTCTAAAGAAGCACACCGAACGCCATTGCCCCGTGACGAAGGCGAAAAACGAGAAGGGTGAAGGATCCGGTTCTTCTAATGGATAGAAACCGGTTCCAACGGATAGAAACCGGTTGCAACGGATAAATTAGGCATTTAATGCATTTTAATGAGCTTACAACGGATAGAACCGGTTCTAACGGTAACAAAATACCGGGTATACTGGAGGAACCGGGTACTGGTAGAACCGGGTACAGGAGAGGAACCGGGTACGGGTATAAACCGGGTAGGGTTCGGAACCGGGTACTACCCATTTATTATGAGAAAAAATGGAACCGGGTAGGAACCACCGGGTTTTTTGAACCTGGACCCGGTTCTCCTATGTACCGGGTACGAACTGGAACCGGTTCCGGGTCGGTTCTACGGGTCCGGGTTTGGAACCGGGTATTATGCCCATCTCTAGTTTAGATTAGTTATTAGCCCATTGACATTAGGTTTAGACCTTTAGTGAGCCCAATACCCAATTTTGTTAAGACGTAAGGGCACGTTTTTTCGAGCTCAAACAGGGTACACGAATTCTCAGGGCCGGCCCTGATGTATACCAAGCGGCCTTACAGTAAACTTCAACAAAATTATTAGAATCATACAGTTTTAGAAACTCTTTCTAGTTTTTGTTTTAATCTTACAAACACAATAATCACATATCAACTCTTGTCTATAAATTGTTTGAATCTTACATCATAATATCTCAACTACAAAACTGTTGTTTTAAAGAAACTAATTAAATTAGAACAAAATTGGAAGGTTAACTTCTAAACCAAACTGGAATGGGTTCCATATCATCCAACCTCTTGGGGCATTCACATCTCATTTCATATCCTCAAATCTATGATTTAACTCAGAATCACAATTTCCCTAAATGTATCTTTGATTTTTTTTTTTTTTAAACCCCCACACCCCATTCTCCATCCCTAAAAAATATTTCTATATATTAGTATATTAATTAGTTTTAAAAATACATATAATCTATAGTATTAATACCAATTATTCAAACAAAATGATATCATATATTTGGCTGGCAATTGGGTACCTGTTAAGACACGATTAGACCTGTTTGACTGAAAAACACACCCTTTGACTTTTTGAATTTTTAAAATAATTAAAATTACAATGTTAGGATCTATCATTTATTCATCTTTGTACATAAAACATAAAACTGTTTTATAAACCTGAGGTAGAAAGTAGTTAAACGAGTCGTAATCATGTTTGAAACTTATGTTGTGCGCGCTGTCAGAAACCTGTTAAACCTGTTAAGACACGATTTGCCAGCCTTATATATTCATATAAATTCAGATTGCTAGCCAAATTTTCAATTAATATTGGTACACAACGCCCTCGCTAATTCGCTATCATGTAATAGTTATTTACTATTTAAAATTGAACACGGCTAAAGTTTCTAAGATAAGATCTCATAAAGATACTCGAGACCAATCAGTACAATAAGCATTACATTTTACAATACACACAATGTTTATATCAGATCACAAGAATAATAAGGTATAAAGCATTTATGTTTCTTCCATTTAGATTTACATTTAAAGTAAATGAGGGAAATCTTATTATGCACCAGCATTGAGGACGAAACTTACAGTTTTAGAGTCCCGAATATATGTAGCTTAAAAGGTGAACTTTGTAACCATGTTACGTCAACCGCATCTGCCTCTCCCAGTTAACATCTTTCGAAAACTCCAATAAAGCGCCTCGGGGATCACCATCTGATACAGATAAGTAGTACTGTGCAGTAGCATCATCGACATGCATGCTTCTCCTTAAGGATTCGATTACTCTTCTTTTTCCACGTTCAGATGGCAACACATTAGCTGGCATTTTATCAGGGGAACCGTCCAGATACAATACAGCAACCTCCCTTTTAGCATGAGCATCCAATTCTACATAGCATGTGGCGTCGATGAGAATGTCGGGGGTGTTTACAGGAATTAGCAACCTGTCCCTTGAATGTATCCCGTGGTCACTCATCATGTTGTTGAGGCGTTTTATGTCAGTAACCTAAGAAATAAACAGCCGCATGACATAGAAGTTGTGAAATGACAAACATAATAAATCATCAACACCAGGATACCAGCAAAGGTCATCGAAATAATATATTCTATAGACAGCGAATAATGCAACCAACTTTTGGGCCAATGTCAACCGTATAAACTCATCTACTTTTGATCTTGGCCGTCTAAACTAGAAAAAAAAAAGCGTAAAATTGGCAGTTCAGGGAGGTTTAACTCTCTCTCTCTCTCTCTCCTCCTAAAATGAGGAAGTTACGAACTGGCAGTTCAGGGAGGTTTAACTCTCTCTCTCTCTCCTAAAATGAGGAAGTTATGAACGGTTTCGGGTTTGATTTCTCCCACTTCCCCTCCCCACGTTTCCTGTAACTACCATCTCAAACCTACATTTTAGCCCCATTCCCCTCCATCGCTCTCTATCAATCCATTGCGCTTTGAAAAGTAAAAGTGACGCATCGATTTCGTCGCAAATCCGATTCCAAGCATCTCTGTCATCGCAACATCAAACCGGTTCCTCTTCGAATCTCTCAATTGCTCTTCGATAATTGAAGCACCCGGTGTAATCGCTCATGAAATCAAGGTATGTTGTATGTTAATTGTAGTAAAGCATTTGCGAATTCGATCTTCTTTGTGTGTGCTGTAGAAGTTTTGCACTTCACCTTACAAATTTGTTATCTCAGTTTTTTGTTTTTTAAAATTTGTTATTGATAGATTTGTAAGGTTTTCTTCGTATATGGCGGTGGATTTTGAGTAATTTGCAGGTCTTATTTCTCTTTTCATCCGAAGTTTTAGCATTAGTATTCAGGTTTTAGGGTTTACGTTGAGTTATTTGTAATAACCAACACCTGTTCGATGAAATGTCTTGGATATCAGTAGAAACTTGGTCAGGTCGAGAGATTTTGACCGACAAAACCGTCGTGGATATATCAAAACAGTTCATTCCTATGTAGGACAGGAACGGGTACGGGGACGAGGGTATGGGGAACGCAAAACTCAAAAATCCAAGATACGGGTACGGCAAAGGTACGACAAAAAAATATAAAAAAATAAAAATATGTTAAACAAAGTCCAAAATAGATATATACTGATGTTAAGTGTAAACTGCAAAAACACTACATCAACCATAGGTAATTAATTATCAATAATAAAATCATTTTCAAATTCCGGTTAATCAATGATGATTGATGAATCGATGATGATTAATGAATTGAGAAGTGAAGAAAGACTGTTGAATGTTGATCTCGATGTTTTTGAAAGGCTGCCTGTTGAATATCGATGTACTGGGATAATATTGAAAGGCCGACGGTTGTTTTGGCATTTGAAAGGGTCAAACCCTAAAAATAAATAGAAACATCCCCGAAACGTTTTGGATCAGAAAAAAAGGGTATTTGGTTAAAAAAAGGAAAATATTTTCTGATCATCTTATTTTCTACTGCAGGAAGCACATCTCAAACAAAAGATTGATAGTATGTTCTGTGGGGAGCATGTAAGTAAAGCTATACACTTTAATTCAACACTCATGGAGTGATTATTTTTATTAAAAAAAATGTTTAGAATAATAGCTGGTTCAGATGTTAATTTTTTGATCTGTACTTCAGATAAACAACACAACTGAGAACAAATATGTGCTTCATGTTTCAAAGATGCAACAATAAACAGTGATGGGAAGAATGTGGTACGGCTGGTACCAGATGTTTCATGTTTGGCAATTTGGAATGAAAAAAAAAAAGACTGTAGTTTTTAACACAAGAGCTAAGTGTAAAGATGCCTATGGTCACACCAACTATAGAGGTAACAAACAAACACCATGTCTGTACCGAAATGATCCTCTTTCTTCATTTTTTGCGTAGCATGGATCTGGAGTGCATTTTGTAGGCGATGCTTATATGAAAACCACCCGGATGTGCATAGGTTATATTTAGCCTTCTAGCAAAGCTTTATGGAGGTGATGCTTATATGAATATATTCTTATATGAATACTCTCATGTTCAACAGTAAAAAAATGTTCCCAAAAAAAAAAAGGCGGTGATGTGCGTGACTGTGGCGACACTATGGAAGCTGTGGAACTATAGGAAGGACAAGGTATTTCGGAAAGCTCATCTTACAAATGCAAAACTACTGGAATAGCTGAAAGACTTCACTTTTCTAAGGTTGAAACATAGAGCCAATATGGAGAACATTAGTATAGATGATTAAACATAAAGCTAAGGTTGAGTTTGGTTTTAATGTAATTGATGATTAAACTTGGTGTATTTTGATCCTTTTCTAGCTCCTTGCTAGAAGTGTTCTGTTTTTGTGGTTAATATTATGGATCTCCTTTCTGTTAAAAAAATTCCGGTCCCTTGGGGTCCCGAGTCGACAACGCCTAGACTATATAGTGTGTATATATTGTTTGCCTAATTTGACCCATACCTTAAAACGGCCTGTACTCATTATATTGTGCTCAAAACCGTTTTGACCCGTCACCAAATCCACCCCGACTTCATAATTCATTCAAACTTTTTGTTTAATATGATAGATATCTTGATGTTTTATTTTAGCTGACTCTTTATGCTTTAATGTTTTACTTAAAGACCCCATGCAATTCGAGTCATTTAATTTTTTTTCCAACCTTGCGTTTTAAAGTTCAGGCCATAGTTACTAAAGCGAGCGCCCAGGCTCGCTTAGGCGCAAATAAAGCCCCGGGCCCAACAAATCGCCCTGAGTGCGCCTCGCGCCTTTAATAACTATCGTTCATGTCATCGTTATTAAAGCGAGCTATCACGCCTAGGCGCAAATAAAGCCCCGGCCCAACAAATCGCCCTGAGTGTGCCTCGCGCCTTTAATAACTATGGTTCAGGCATATTGATATTATACAATATACATGTAAATGTGAACTCTATGAACGATGATTTTCTTATATGCAAATTAAAAAAAACAAAAAAAAAAAAACCCTTCCAGCGGACGGGTACACTGCTTGTTACCTGAACGGAGTAGTTGAGGGCGAGGCTAGGAAGAGTATCAGCACGGGCCAATGGATGAGAAATAGCGAATCGGGTAAGAGTGTTGTTATCTCTCCAGAAGGTAGGAGAGGTAGGATTCCCGATCAAGTGCTTGAGTTTCCAGGGGGCCATGAAAGCCCTAGCGTGAATCTCCCTATCAGAAGCCACAGAGCTCCAGAGGTGCACACACACTTGGCTAAGCTTTTTGAAACAACTTATTGACTTATTGGCTTTTTGAAAAGTCATAAACTTCAAAATGATGTTTGGCGATGAGGGTGTATGTGAGGGGGAAAAGCAAAAAAGTCAATAAGTCACTCCATCCTGACTTTTCCAAAAAGCTAATAAGTCAATAAGTTGTTTTAAAAAGCTTAGCCAAACATGCCCACAAGCGGAACGTGCTAGGTCTGCCACCGGAAGCTTCTCGAAGATGGTACGCAGGATGTCTTTACAGATTAAGGCCTCGAAATTGGAATTCATCGGAGATATGGTCGTCATATCCGAACACGAAAGGGTTTGGGTTTGGGTTTGTTGTTGGAGTGGCTGGTGGAGGCTATCTTCTTCTTCTTCTTCTTCGCCACAGCATCCCATTTCAAGATACGTGGATACCCAATTTACCTTTTGAAATTCACAAAACCACCTATTTTCCTCAACCACTCATTTTGTCAAACAACTTGGATGGATTAATCCACCGCGTTAGTTGGTTGTTGTTGCAAACAGATTTAAAATGTGAGGATATTGAGGAAGTTTATTATGAAAGTTAGAAAGTAATTTTAACAATCTATTAATTAATTAACATTCCTTTATCCCTTTTGCCTTTGATACCTTTGGCTCGCTAGCCCCAGAAGCCATCAGATTTCTTGAACGGGTCCAACGGGTTATTCACAGCAACATTTCGTCTCCTAGAGATCGGGGTTTCGTTTTTACTAGGTTAGGTTTCGCTATTCAAAATGGGGTAGCGGCGCAGCTTGTTGTCCGCTTACCGGCTATCTTGGTGTAATTTGTTTGGCTAAACTTTTTGGAACGTTGTACTAAAAAAAAAAAAAAAAAAATTAATTAAAGACTAAGATTAAAGGGTAAATTATTTTTTGAGTTCCTGTATTTTACGGGTTTTAATCACTTGAGTTTAAAATCAAAATGTTTAACACTTGGAGTCCTTATAGCCACTTTTCTTAACCATTTGAGTCCAAATTTCTAACATTATCCATCAAGTTTGTTAACTATGAGGGTAATTTGATTATTTATACACAAAGTACAAGTCTTATATGCACATCAGTACAAGGAACAAGTCTTTAATGCATTAACTTTTAATTTAATATATAATATATATAAAAATAAGAGTAAACTGTCATTTTGGTCCCTGAGGTTTGGTCACTTTTGCCACTTTAATCCAAAACACAAACCTTTTGCATCTGGGTCACTGTGGTTTCAGTTTTATTGCCATTTTGGTCCAAAAGTGAAATTAGGTTATATTTGTTTTATAAAATCCTGCTATTTTGTCCTTTTTCTCAGTGGCAAAATGGTCATTTTAAATAAAATTCGATCTTTGACTTATATAAAACCAAATCAACAGTCAAATTCTATTTAAAATGAGCATTTTGCCCCTGAGGAAAAGGACAAAAAAACAGGATTTTATAAGACAAATATGACCTGATTTCACTTTTGGACCAAAATGACAATAAAACTGAAACCACAGGCACCCAGATGCAAAAGGTTTGAGTTTTGGACTAAAGTGGCAAAAGTGATAAAACCTCAGGGACCAAAATGGCAGTTTACTCTAAAAATAAATTACCTACCTTTCTCCAGCCACCACCGTCTTTCTCTACCTTTCTCCAGCCACCATCAACAACCATCCCCAGCCACCACCCTCAACCACCAACAACTACCCCAGCCACAAACAACATAACAGAACCGATACACACCCAAAAACTCAGATAAGAAAAGAATAAATAGCATACAAAGACCCAACCCCAATAGACAACAAACACTACTCAAACTCAATTCTTCCTCTGAACACGACCTGTAAAAAAACCCACATCAACAAACACCCATCATCTCAAACTTTGACCCAATTCAATTAAACCCAAAATCAGAAACCATGATCAAACAAAACCCTAATTCAATAAAATCCAACCCAAATCACAAAATTACATGAATAAATTGCAAAATTATACAAAAACAAACAATTAGGGGACAATACAATAATTACGTTGTTTACCCATTGATGAAAGCTTATGAACAAAGCCGATAGAAGGAAATACAGGGGAGATGATGAACAAGGTACCAAGAAAAACCTAATTTTGAAGCAACAAAGGAGTCAAGAATGAAAAACCTAACTGTTTGTGAAGAGTTTAAGGACGATTGATCCATGAAAGGGTCGACTTTGGCAGCGTTAGGGTGGTGGCGATGGCATTATGGTGATGGTGGTGGCGGCGGCGTTAGGATGGTGGTGGTGATGGCGGCGACGTTAGGATGGTGGTGGTGATAGTGGCGGCGTTAGGATGGTGATGGCGGTGGCGTTAGGATGGTGGTGGTGATGGTGGTGTGGTTGAGAGATGAGGAAGAAAGTTAGAGAGTAATCAGGGTGTGTTGTGGGTGTGTTGTGTGAGTGTGTGTGAGAGAGTTTTTGTATTATTAACAATTAATAATAATAATAATAATAATACTGATAATAATAATAATAATAATAATATAATAATAATAATAATATGCAAGGGCATTTTAGTCTTTTAATGAAAAGCTAACAGAAAATTCAAACAAAGTTAGAAAATTGGACTCAAATGGTTAAGAAAATTAGCTATAGGGACTCAGGGCATTAAACATTTTTATTTTGGACTCAAGTGGTTAAAATCCCTAAAACACGGGGACTCGAAAAGTAATTTACCCAATATTAAATGAGTGAGATTGAACAAAAAGAAGAAGGCGCGTGAGTTAATTTGAGGGTATTCTAGTCCATTCAAGTCAATAGTTTCTCTCTCCTCCAATTCCTTCCATTTTTAAAACGTTAATAACTTTTTCATACGATATTTTTTTTTATAAAAATTGCACCATAAAAACGAGCGTTTTTTATATTTAAAACGAGCACACTATTGATATACTTTTGAAAAAAATAATTTCGATAACCCAGATGTCTAAAACGCAATGGACAAAAAACACAAAAAAATGTTTTTGTTTCTAAAACGCAATAGACTAAAAACACAAAAGAAAGTTTTCTTTCTAAAACGTAATGGACAAAAAACATAAAAGAAAGTGTTTTTTTTTTTTCTAAAACCCAATAGATCAAAAACACAAAACAAAGTGTTCTTTATAAAATGCAATGGACTAAAAACACAAAAGAAAATGTTTTTTAAAAAACGCAATGAACAAAAAACACAAAAGTATATTTTTTTCCTAAAACGCAATGGACTAAAAACACTATGGACTAAAAACACTTCAAAAAGTGTTTTTCTAAAACGCAATGGGCCAAAAACACATAAAAATGTGTTTTTCCTAAAACGCAATAGACAAAAAGCACAAAAGAAAATGTTTTTTTTTTTCTAAAACGCAATGGACTAAAACACATAAAAATGTGTTTTACCTAAAACATAATGGACTAAAAACACATCAAAATGTGTTTTCAAAAAAACGCATTGGACCAAAAAACACATAAAAATGCGTTTTTTTCGAAAACGCAATAGACAAAAACACAAAAGAAAGTGTTTCTTTTCTAAAACTCAATGGACTAAAAAATACAAAAAAAAAAAAAAAATGTTTTTTCATTCCTTTGTAAAACTCAATGACTCAATTCAAAAACCCAGATCGTAAAAATGCAATTCAAAATTTTCTTACATAGGCCGAACCCGATTTCTTCAGATTTCTTCAACGATTGACAAAGTTTGAATGCTAGAAACACTTATCAGCGATCTAATCGAACGAATCGAGTGATTCGCTTCAAAATCACGGGAAAAAAATGAGATATTGTATGAAATTACACTGAGTTTCTTCAAAAAAAAGTTGAAGAACACGTTGATTGGGTGTTTGAATCATTGATTTGTGACGAAAATCGCACTATAATGTAGTGATTATTGAGATATAAAGTGAAGAAAAGGTTAAAGATTGTGGGTTTTGAAGTACAGGAAAAGAAGAAGGGAGAAGATTGGATAAAATTGACTAAAATACCCTTCCTCTTTATTTTTAAATTTTGCCACATGTCATAATCCTATTGTTTCCTATCCTTTCTAGCCAAAACTAAACTTCCTATTTGATTTTCTCCCTATTTTTGAATATGTATTTTAGAATACTTTTTTTTTCTTTCTTAAAAGGTGTCTAGATTTACTAACAATATAAAAAAGAGTTAAATGTAATTTTAGTCTATGTGGTTTGGGCCTTTGGATATGTATTTTAGAATACTTTTTGGACCCACAGACGGAAAATGAAACATTTCGACTAAACTAGCAAAATGGTCCAAACTATAGGGACTAAAATGACATTTAACTAAAAAATAGTAAATTACAAGTTTTGTCCTTTATCTATATATCAAGTGTCAAACGATGTCCTTTATCTTCAAAATTGATGAATTTTGTACTTATTGTTTCAAAATCTTGCATGGTATGTCCTTTGATACTAACTCAATTATTTTTATCCAATTAAATCAAGTAACAGATGGGGTATTTTAGTATTTTAATAAAGGAAACAATATTAATATTAAAAAATTAATCACCTCTCTCTCTCTCTACAACCCCCTCCCCCTCTCACATCACATTAGTTCCCTAGCCCCACCGGCCACCATAAACCACCACTGCTCCCACCCGTCACCACCACCACCCCAGCTGCCCCCACTAACCACTGCCTCCATAACTATCAACACCTCTCTCTACCCCCTTTTTCTCTCTTTAGCTTCACCATCCTCCACCGTTGATGATCCTTTACGAGATTGATGATATCAAGAAGCAAAAGAGGCCAGCAGGGGATCACTCTCCATTGGTGCCTAGGGTGTTGGATTTTGTCACTCCAGCAACTGCAACACAACAGTCCAGAGTGTCCATCACACAGCCTCAAGGATCCTCCATCCATCAGCATGGATCAGTGGCGATGACCCAGCCACAAGGATCCTTCCTTCGCTCAGAAGGATATATGGAGATGTTCCAACCTCAAGGACCTTAATACAATCATCAAAGATCCTCATCCCGAGTTCAAGGATCCATGGATCATACATCCAGACCTCCAGTTCAGACCTACCCGGGACCCAATGTCTTTCAGGATCAAGGATCCTCAAGGAGACAATCATGGAGAAGCTCTGAAGTTCACGAAGGGGATTTCATCACTATGCAGACCATTGCTTCTTCTGGCCCTACTGTTACACCAGACATGTCCTATCCTAGATACACTTCTGGAATACCAACTGTCGCAACCCCCGACCCCTTGTCCCAGGAGGCGGGCGGCCGCGAGCTCGCACATTCGGTGGTATCGGTGTTTATTAATTTGGCAGCGGAATTTACATCAGGACCGTTGTTAGAAAATATTTTATCAGAGTAAAACACCTCATTTTATAAATAATAAACACATGGGTAAAACCCAAGTTTCCATTCATAATAAGTTTATAGGGATAAACCCTATTTTATTCAAATAAAACTTCTTCTTTATTTAGGTAACTTTTATAGCCACTTTTCCAAGCCTTCAGTGCTCTCCAGCTGGCTTCTATTTTGGCTTTCACATTTTGTTACCTGAAACGCGTTTAAACATTTTTTCAGTGGAAAATACTGGTGAGTGAATCCCAGTTTAATCAAAACACGTTTTATCATTTTACAGCATTGAGGGCAATCCAGCAATTACATTTGTTTACATCTACTTTAATTACCACCCTCGGTACTGTCAATCCTGACTTGTGGTCATGCTACTACTCACAGTGTAGTAACAAATTTTGTATACAAAACCCCAACATACCGACGATAATTGTAGATTTACAAATACTCAATCACTATGAATTGTAATTTAAATAATTGAGGTTTTGTAAAAACAGTTTACAAAAAGAAGGATTACTCACATTGCTAATTTAGGTATTTCCTTATGATTTCCCGGTTATAATCTATTAATTTAAACAATGCACACGTGTTAGTATAATAACCCAAATTTTACATTAGTTATACCCTCCCCGAGACAGAACTCCAACGACTGAGTCAGGCAGAGCCTCGACATGCGTTACGGAGCACTAGATCAATCGGGCAGCGTAACTAAAACGTAACCCGGGGTTATAATACTTACATTGAGGCAAAGCTTCGCTACTTAGTGGGTATTATGCCCGGAAATTACTATAGCTATCAGAGAAATTGAGAGAGAGAGAGATCGAAAATTGAACGAGTAACAACTGAAACCTCGATCTCCTATTTATAGTGTTGATCGAGTACTTCCTCGCGCCCTGCGAGAACAGAAGGCAAAACCTTCGCACCCCGCGAGTGTGGTAGGGTAGGGCGTAGCTGGGCTGAGTCGACCCACTAGCCTCGACACGCAGTCTTCCACGTGGCGGCACCGGGTTAAACCTGGTGGCCAGCTGTCACGGCCCGCGGCAGCCTTACCCTTACAGGGTCGCGCCCCGCGAGGGCTTACTGAACTTTGTTTTATTTGATTTTTGTAAAAATTAAGGTATTTCGGGGTCGTTTTTCGTATACGGGGTGTATTTTAGGACATATTGAGATGTTTTAAGGATTTTAGGAGAGTTGTTATATCCTCCCCACCTTGTTTTAGAACTCGTCCTCGAGGACTACTGGAACAGGTGTGGATATTTCCTTTGCATCTCGGATTCAAGCTCCCAAGTGTACTCTGGTCCTCTTTTGGAATCCCATTTCACTTTGACTAGAACTAATCTATTATGTTTGAGATTCTTGATCTTTCTGTCTTCAATTTGTAGTGGTTTCTTTTCAAACTTAAGCTTCTCATTTACCTCTATATCTTTAAGAGGTACTACTAATGATTCATTTGCTAAGCATTTCTTGAGATTACATACATGGAATACATCATGTATTCCTGCCATTTCTTCTAGCAGTTATAGCTGGTAAGCTACTGGTCCTACTCTTCTAATAATCTTAAAAGGTCCAACATACCTGGGGCTTTAGCTTTCCTCTTTTGATGAATCTAACTACTCCTTTCCATGGAGAAACTTTTAATAATACCTTGTCTCCTACTTGAAATTCCAATGGTTTTCGCCTGTTATCAGCATAACTCTTTTGCCGATTGCGTGCTGCTTTTAATCTTTCCTTGACTTGAATGATCTTGTCCGTTGTTTCTTGCACAATCTCTGGTCCAGACAGTTGTTTTTCTCCAATTTCTGCCCAACAGACTGGGGTTCGGCACTTTCGTCCATAAAGTGCTTCAAATGGTGCAGCATTGATACTGGTATGATAGTTGTTATTGTAGGAAAATTCTATTAATGGTAAATGATCGTCCCAATTTCCTCCGAAATCAATTACACAAGCTCTAAGCATATCTTCCATTGTCTGAATTGTCCTTTCGCTTTGTCCATCCGTTTGAGGATGATAAGTTGTGCTTAGATTTAACTTGGTTCCCATTGCTTTTTGGAAACTAGTCCAAAAATGAGAAGTAAAACGGCTATCTCTATCAGACACAATAGATAAAGGAATTCCATGTAATGAAACTATTCCATTTACATATAACTTGGCTAATTGTTCCATACTGAAAGTTTCCTTCATCGGTAAGAAATGAGCAGACTTGGTTAACCTGTCTACAATCACCCAGATTGTATCATTACCTTTTCTTGTCTTGGGTAATTTGGTAACAAAGTCCATTGTTATCAATTCCCATTTCCATACAGGCATTTCCAATTCCTGTAATAAACCTGAGGGTTTCTGATGTTCAGCTTTAACTTGTGAACAGGTTAAACACTTGGCAACATAGGCTGCTATATCCTTTTTCATTGCTATCCACCATAAATTCTTTCTTAAGTCTTGATACATTTTATCACTACCGGGATGTATCGTATACCTAGACTTATGGGCTTCTTCTAAAATTCGGTGGCGTAGGTTTCCTTGTTTAGGTATCCAAATTTTTTTCTTATGGAATCTCAAAATTCCATCTGTTCCTTGTTCTAATTTCTTAACCATTCCTTTTAATTTTTCAGTATCGTCCTTGATTACTGATTCTTGTACTTCTCTAATTTGCACATTTAAATCTATCTGCAGATTTAATTTGAGAGAACGTACTTTTCTTGGCTTATCATGATACTTTCGACTTAAAGCATCAGCTACAACATTAGCTTTTCCGGCATGATACTGGATACTACAATCATAATCACTAAGAATTTCCATCCAGCGTCTCTGTCTCATATTTAACTCTTTTTGCCCGAAAACATATCTTAAACTCTTATGATCGATGAAAATGGTAAACTTACTACCGTAAAGGTAATGTCTCCAAATTTTAAAGGCAAAAATTATGGCTCCTAACTCTAGATCATGGGTTGTATAATTCTCCTCATGATTCTTAAGTTGTCTAGAGGCATAGGCTATAAACTTTTGACGTTGCATCAACACACACCCATAATCTAACTTAGATGCGTCACAATAGACTACAAAGTCTTCAGTTCCTTCTGGTAACACTAGTATGGGTGCGTTGGTTAATCTTTGCTTAAGGATTCTAAAGGCTTCTTCCTGTTTTGGTCCCCATTCAAACTTAACTGCTTTACATGTCAGTTTTGTTAAAGGAATGGCTATTCTAGAGAAATCCTGAATAAACCATCTATAATAACCTGCTAGTCCAAGAAAACTTCTCACCTCCCTTGGTGATTCAGGGACTTTCCATTTAGTAATCGCCTCGATCTTTGTGGGATCCACATGAATTCCTTCATGATTAACTAAATGTCCAAGAAATTGTACCTCTTGTAACCAAAATTCACATTTTGAGAGTTTAGCATAAAGTTTTTCCTTTCTCAATAATGTAAGAAGTGCATGCAGACGTGCTGCATGTTCCTCTTTACTCTTAGAGTAAATGAGAATGTCATCTATAAAGACATTTATGAATTTATCCAAATATGGTTTACAAATTCTGTTCATCATGTCCATAAATGCGGTTGGGGCATTGGTTAAACCAAATGGCATGACGGTAAATTCATAATGACCATACCTTGTTCTGAAGGCAGTTTTAGGAATGTCCTCTTTCTATACTTTCAGTTGATGATATCCTGAGCGTAAATCGATCTTAGAAAAGAATCGAGCTCCTTGCAGTTGATCAAATAGATCATCGATTCTCGGTAATGGGTACCGATTTTTTATTGTGACCTTATTCAATTCTCGGTAATCAATGCACATACGCATTGATCCGTCCTTCTTGACAAACAAGATTGGTGCTCCCCAAGGTGATGAACTTGGTTGTATGAAACCGTTCTCCAGAAGTTTGTCCAGCTGTTTCTTTAATTCTTGCATTTCTGCTGGTGCCAAATGGTAAGGTGTCTTGGCAATCGGTGTTGTCCCTGGTAGTAGGTGAATTCTGAATTCAACTTCCCTATCTGGCGGCAGTCCATGTAGTTCTTCAGGAAAAACATCTGAGAATTGAGATACTACGGGAATATCTTTCAATTCTTTGCCTTTAGTGTTAATGATTATGGAAATCATATACACTAGTGATCCTTTTCTTGCATAACTTGCGGTTTTCATCACTTAGATGAATTTCGTAGATCTAGTTGGCTTGTCTCCTTTAATTGTGATCTTTTCACCTTTTGGTGAATTTACTTGTATTGACTTTTGATCACATAAAATACTGGCTTTATTGGTTACTAACCAATCCATTCCTAATACAACATCAAATCCAGCTAGGTTCATTGGGTAAAGGTTAGCAATAAAATTATGGTTTAGAATTAGGGGTGAGCAAAGGTCGGTTCGGTTCGGTTTTGAGCCGAAACCGAAACCGAAACCGTAACCGCTATAATCGGTTTTTACATTTCTATAACCGATCGGTTTCGGTTATTTCGGTTCGGTTTTTTTCGGTTTCGGTTCGGTTTCGGTTATTTCGGTTAAATAACCGTTTTTTTTTCTTTCATTACTAGATGTGCAGTGTGCTATCATATGATTGTGTACTAATTAATAAATATTTGATTTAGAATTTAACTAGTTTTTACCAACTACACAAGACATCAGTAGATTATGTATATTATATCATCAACTAAAAACTAACATGCAAGTAACAACTAACAAGGATTTCCATTAATAGTTACAAACTTTTGAACTTCATTTGATTATTAGGCCTTGTGTGTTTTTATTAATGTTATGTATTGGGCTGGGCCTACTAGGATGGGTTAAAGACTATAACATATTAACAACTAGTGTGGGTTAAACTGTTAAAGGATTAAGGCTAACAAGTTAACAACTTAAACATAAAACATATGTATCGGGCCTTGTAACCTATCGGTTCGGTTCGGTTTTTTTCGGTTATTGGAAATGAATATCCAAAAACCGAACCGAAATTTTCGGTTATTAAAAATTCAAAAACCGAACCGTCGGTTTTTACTTCGGTTCGGTTTTTTTGGTTCGGTTTTGTCGGTTTTTTCGGTTACGGTTCGGTTATTTCGGTTTTCTGCTCACCCCTATTTAGAATTTCTATTCTTGCTCCCTACAAGATTTCAGTGATCTTAATGGATTCTCCATTTTCCGTTTCTACCAGACATTCTTGTTGAAGTTTAGTTAATGGTTGATTAAGAATTTTGCAAATTGAAGTATTAATAAAACTTTGGTTCGCACCAGAGTCAAATAATACTTTAGCAAAAACATCATTAACTAAAAACGTACCGGCAATCACATCCGGAATCATCTTGGCTTCTTATGCAGTTAGAACAAAAGCTCTAGCATTCTTAGTAGTCTTGTTGTTCATGGCTGGAGCTAGTTTCGGACAGTTCGGTTTGATATGCCCCTTTTTTCCATAATTGAAGCACACTCCATTACTGGGTTTCTTCCTGCAGTCTTCTTCCCTGTGTCCCGGTAATTTGCAGAAGTTGCAGTAGGTGGAACATCTTCCCGAATGTTTCTTCTTGCAAGACTTACAGTAAGGGGTGCAGAAGTAGAACCTATGTTTTTCCCACAGTTGGAATTACCTTAGCGAAATTCCCGGGTAAGTTTCTGGACTAGGTTCTTCCTTTGGTTCTCTTCTTGCGTACGTACCAATTCATCAGTCAAGGTATTTGCTAGCTCTACAGCTTCTTCTATGGTTTGTGGTCTAGGTGCCTTGACTACATGTCTAATCTCACTAATTAATCCCCAGATGTAATGAGAGATTAATACTGGTTCTGCTGAGGCTAGGGTTGGCACTATTCTAGCATATTCGAAGAATACAGTAGTGTAACCCTTACAGTGTATTCCAGTTATTCTAAGGTTTATGAACTTATTAGCAATTTGGTCTTTTTCGTTGGGAGGACAAAATTTCCTTTCGACCATGTTCTTAAACTCAGCCATTCCATATTATAGACTCTGTCACTTCCCCTAGACTGGATAATAGTATTCCACCATTCTAAGGCTACATTCTTAAAAAGATTGGAAGCAAACATGATTTTGTCTTCCTCTGCGCACTTGCTTATTTTTAAGACAACCTCTATCTTTTCTATCCAGCGTAGAGCTGCAATGGCTCCTTCATTGCCAGAGAATTCTATTGGTTTGCAAGACCAGAATTCTTTGTAAGAACAACCATAAGACATGGTTCTTCTTCTTTTTGGAATAGGCAATTGAAGTAACGGTCCATTGTTTACGCTGTGACTGGGTTCAGTAGGTGGTCGTTTACTTCCACTATTACTTTTATTATTTTCCGCTTCTTTAGCAATCTGGATAATATATGGCATAGCATCTCTAATTCCTTGGGTTACTATGTGTTGAATGACACTGTTATTTATTTGGTTATCATTATTCTGGTTTCCCTGATTTTCTTCGTTGTCCATCTGGATTTACAAACAATTATCAGGTATTAATATCACAGAATAAGATATAATGCCAACAATCACACAAACAAACACATTGGTCAAAACCGTCGAGCATTGCGACATTTACTCTATTATATATACATATATATGCATATATTACAAACTGCAACTGTAATTTAAAACATACTACTAGTTATGCATCAGTAGGTATTAGATTATCTATTTTAGTTGATTTTTTTTCAAACTACTCGTATTTATATATATATATATATATATATATATAGGGTCAGGATTTAGAGAAAACAGTGAAAAGTGTGAGAACGCTGAGAACGCTTATGGATCGTCCGATCAAAACAATCCATGGACTAGATTGCGCGGTGGCGTTTTCGTAAATAACATCAATATTATTATGTGGGACGCGCTTCATTAAGGGTAAAAGAGTCTTTTACCGCTCATATTCAAAACGCCAAAAATGATAAAACGCCATACAAAAAATAAAACGCCATTAAAAACAAAACGCCAAAAATTAAAAATAAAACGTGTTGAATATTACAGGAAGATGAAACAACACAAATAACTGAATTTCAGTTATTAACATTTATTAGAAGAAATTCCCTCATAAATTACACGCCAAAAAACATCATTATATAAACAAAGGTAAAACATAGCTTCGATAATCACTTCAATCTATCCATTCTGCAAAAAAAAAAAAAATCGTTAACCAAAAATGCCAAAAATGGCAACAATCGTTTCGTGGAGATACACTCTGGGAATCAGGCGATACGTCCTCCATTTGGACAACAGAATGAGGGTGTATGTTAACACGGTAAGGGCAATTCTGAAGATGGAAGAAGGGATACAGAGGCAAATCTTATCCATTGGCATCGCTCTAGATAACGAATGCCATGAAACGCATATGCTTATGAAAGCATTAACCATCAAATTTGGACCAACCAAAGGAGATGTGAAGCAAGACCCTGTAATGACATCATGGCGTTTTGATGATGAAATAGACATGGTGACGGTTACATACGACAACGGAGAGCAGGAAGTCTACTGGCTAGAGAACATCATGACAAAGCAGCGACTAGGTTTCATGGAAGAATTGCATAACGCCACTTGTACCAACACAGAAATAGACTCAAAATTGGAGTTAATGCAAGACATGTTCAGGTGGAGGCTTCAGAATCTTCAGGAACAAGAAGCTGATGAAGGTGAATGTGATGACATGGATGAAGATCAAGATGAAGACTCCGAGGAGGAAGAAGATGACACAAGTGATGGATACTATTCAGATAAAGTACCTTCTGACGAAGGATTTTAATTTTTTTCCTCTTTTTTTTTCTTCTATGTAATCTTCTTTTTTTTTTAAGATAATTAAATGATATATTTCTATCTTTATTAGCAAAACGCCAAAATAATACTAAAAATGGTTAACCCTAACAAAACGCCAAAAATAACAAAAATTATTTTTCCTGCTTAATATTTTATTTACTCCGTTATTGTATTTTGTCATGTTGGTCTGCATAATGCCATTAAAAAAAAACGCCAAACTTAGAAGATGGGACGTCTATAACCTATAAAACTGATAAAAGCTGATCAACACAGTAAATACAAAAACAGTAACTGAAAAGACAGTTACTTTATTACTATCATTTATTACAATAAAAAGTCCCGCCTAAACTACGCGCCAAAAACTCCTATAAGAGAGGGGTCTATACACAATAAAATTAATCACCCAGAAGAACACAAAAAACGCCATATCCTCTAGAAACCACTCCCTTTAAAACGCCACAGATGGCAAAGCTTTCACTGAAATGGATCATTTTTCTGAGGGGGTTAACTCAATAATATTTTGCTGAATGAGATGGACAAATATTCAAGAAAAAGAGACTGATCACAACGATATGCCATCATGTGAACTTTGTTCTTGATGATTATATGGATCGAATAAAGGGATCAACACAAGTGTAAAAATGCTATTTTGGACTCCATTATTACAAATAGCATCAAGCAAGAGTTGATTTTTATGACATGCCACCAAACAAGAATATCACATAAAAAAACAGGTTGCCACTAAGCAACTTCTTCTGAAAAAGAAGGGGTTTATGAAGAAAAGTTGGCATCTAGCTAAAGTATTCAAAAAAGGTTCAAAACGCCAAAAACAAATTCAAGAAGGAAGAGGCTGATGACATTGAAGATTCGGAAGAAAAATTAGATTACCATTTTGTATTATTTTTGTTTTCATTTTACATTGTATTGATATCAAGTTATATGTTGTTTGGTTATCTAATTCTCTATAAATAAAATACATTATTATATAAAACGCCAAAACTACAAACACCAAAACGCTAGTAGAATGAAAACTGGGAGAACAGCTACTGGCAAAGCACCTTGTAAAAGGGAAATAAAACGCCAAAAAATTCAATAAACGCCAAAAAGAAAATTTGGACTTATTTTAATCTTATGCAAACATTAATTACTCATAGTTAATTATTATATAAAACGCCACAAACGGCAAAAAAATTAACCAGAAAACGATATAACGCCAAAAAATTATATATGTGACACAAAAACAACTAATTAAACGCCAAAAAGTTTAATAAATACAATTAACGCCAAAAAAAAACTTAGACACCATAAAATATTATACCGCGTTGTGAAAATAAAAGAAGAATAAAAAGACAAAAAAGCCCCTCCGCCCTTCTTAATGCCACGGGACATGTGTTCGGCCAGGAAGCGTTCTCACCGTTCTCACACTTTTGAGCGTTTTCTCCTGATCCCGTTTCTATATATATATATATTATTTCTAGGGGTTCATCCAGTATTGCATATTTCGCTCGTCGTACTTCCAAACGAGCTTTTCCCCTATTTGCCTTATTCTCTCTCCTTTATCTACTAACTCATCAAATGTGCAGAGTTCTTGCACGTTTTCGGTACTCATGGGTGGTGGTGGTGCGGGTATTGGTATTGGGTAAGGGTACTGTGGTAAAGGGTCTCCATATGGGTATGGGTTTTCTAGTATTTCTCGAACATACTGGTCAGCATCCCAATATGGATCTAGAGGGTCAAGATTGGGGTATGGTGCTAATGGGTTTGGTATGGGTTCCTCTTGTGGGTAGAGTTCTCGATAATCCCTATGGTCGTCATTCCACGGATCATATGCTAAGGGATTGGGTGCTGGGACTCTAGGTATCTCATCAGGGTTAAAAGCTGGTATGGGAATTGGTTCTTCTCGGTTGGGTTCTATTTCCATGGGTTGAGTTGGGAATAGTGGTAGTGGTTGTGGTGCCAGTATCTGGTCTAGGTTTGGGTCTGCGGCAGTGGTAGCTAATATGTGAAAGTTGGCCAATCACCTATTGATTATGTCTTGGGTTTGGGCGTTCATCTCCCAATTTGCTGCTGCTAAAGCCCTTTGTTGCTGTAATTTCCTCATTCGTTTCCTACGCTCATGTGCTCCCCGACTGAACCATCCTCTCTTTTTTGTAGGAAATGGTTCTGCGGATTGCGCCTTAAAGATGAATATCCCCTCTTCGGTGTCAGCTGAATACCCCGAAGGAGTAGGCTGGGAGGAAGTTCATTCATCTCTAGGAGAATTAGAGAGGTGACGATAGGCCTCAGATGGTCCTTGATCACTCATACTGTAAACTAACAGATTGTCAAATAACACAAAACAATAATATACAGATATGCACATAGTCACATAGATTATTTCCTAACAGAATTGACAATTTTGATGTCAGCAGAACACTTCAGTGACTGAAATTAGTGGTTGTGGCTCTGATACCACCTCTCTGTCGCAACCCTCGACCCCTTGCCCTGGGAGGCCGGCGGCCGCGAGCTCGCACACTCGGTGGTATCGGTGTTTATTAATTTGACAGCGGAATTTACATTAGGACCGTAGTTAGAAAATATTTTATCAGAGTAAAACACCTCATTTTATAAATAATAAACACATGGGTAAAACCCAAGTTTCCATTCATAATAAGTTTACAGGGATAAACCCTATTTTATTCAAATAAAACTTCTTCTTTATTTAGGTAACTTTTATAGCCACTTTTCCAAGCCTTCAGTGCTCTCCAGCTGGCTTCTATTTTGGCTTTCACATTTTGTTACCTGAAACGCGTTTAAAATATTTTTGTCAGTGGAAAATACTGGTGAGTGAATCCCAAGTTAATCAAAACAAGTTTTATCATTTTACAGCATTGAGGGTAATCCAACAATTACATTTGTTTACATCTACTTTAACTACCACCCACGGTACTGTCAATCCTGACTTGTGATCATGCTACTACTCACAGTGTAGTAACAAGTTTTGTATACAAAACCCCAACATACCGACGATAATTGTAGATTTACAAATACTCAATCACTATGAATTGTAATTTAAATAATTGAGGTTTTGTAAAAATAGCTTGCAAAAACAAGGATTACTCACATTGCTAATTTAGGTATTTCCTTGTGATTTCCTGGTTATAATCTATTAATTTAAACAATGCACATATGTTAGTATAATAACCCAAATTTTACATTAGTTATACCCTCCCCAAGACAGAACTCCAACGACTGAGTCAGGCAGAGCCTCGACATGCGTTATGGAGCACTAGATCAATCGGGCAGCGTAACTAATACGTAACCGGGGGTTATAATACTTACATCGAGGCAAAGCTTCGCTATTTAGTGGGTATTATGCCCGGAAATTACTATAGCTATCAGAGAAATTAAGAGAGAGAGAGATCGAAAATTGAACGAGTAACAACTGAAACCTCGATCTCCTATTTATAGTGCTGATCGAGCACTTCCTCGCGCCCCGCGAGAACAGAAGGCAAAGCCTTCGCGCCCCGCGAGCGAGGTAGGGTAGGGCGTAGCTGGGCTGAGTCGACCCACTAGCCTCGACACGCAGTCTTCCACGTGGCGGCACCGGGTTAAGCCTGGTGGCCAGCTGTCGCGGCCCGCGACAGCCTTACCCTTACTAGGTCGCGCCCCGCGATGGCTTACTAAACTTTTTTTATTTGATTTTTGTAAAAATTAAGGTATTTCAGGGTCGTTTTTCGTATACGGGGTGTATTTTAGGACATATTGAGATGTTTTAAGGATTTTAGGAGAGTTGTTATACCAACTTCAAGTCAACCAGGAGGTAACAACTTTAATACATCTTTTGATACTAACTATGGTTATATGAAGGATGCAGGGATCAACCAAGCTATGGCCAGGGAGTTGCAGAATCTCAAGGATATGATATCCAGCATCCCAGGAGTGGTCAAACCCATTCCTGAGATTCCGGATGGAAGTCACAGAATATCTGACTTTTCACCCCCCATATGCAATGTTGAGATACTAAAACGTTTTCAAACCCCCAACATGAATTTGTATGATGGTACCACTGATCCAGAAGAGCATGTAGCTCGATACAGATAAAGGATGGAGATAAACCCCATCCCTGAAAGATTGAAAGAAGCTTGTTTATGCAAGGGATTTAGATCCACTCACTGGATCAGCACTAAAATGGCTGCTGAGTTTTCCTCCCTACTCTATAACTTCATTTTCGCACTTAGTTAACTTATTTAATAATCAGTTTTCTTGTAGTAGAACTTTTGAAAGGTTAACTAGTGACCTATATAGGATCACCCAAGCCCGTGATGAATCCTTTAGGGATTATGTTACTAAATTTGGTAGAGAATCCTTAGAAATCCCAAACTTAGACATTGCAACTGCTGTAGAAGCATTTAAGATGAGATTACAAAAGGATTCTCCTTTCTATGATGACCTTGTTATGACACCGTGCAGGAACTTAGCTGAAGTCAGGAACATGTCCCTAAGATTCATCCGATTAGAGGATGACAAAAGGATCCAATACAGGTTAACTGGTTCATCTGAACAGGAGAAGCAAGGATCCTTCTACAAGAATAATCGATCCAAGCCATACTCCAAGCACGACAATCAAAATGTTCATTTAGTTGAACAAGAAGAAGATAAGGAAGAATATCCTCGTATATCTGAATATTGTTTTTCTGTTGATAATAGTGAATTGATGCTTGCTTTGCAGAATCTAGGTGAGAAAGCTAGATTGCCCAAGCAGAATGAAAAATCTACATCCTTCAAGGATAAATCAAAGTGGTGTGCATACCATGAAGATTTTGGCCATTTTACCGACGAATGCATTGCACTCAGAAAGGAGATAGGCTACCTCCTCAGCAAAGGTTACTTGAAAGAGTTGCTCAGAAGGAAGAAATCAAGGATCCAGGATCCTGAAAAAGTGCCGGAAAGGGCTCCTGCACCACCTGGAGATGCTCAAATCATCAACTTCATTTCCAGAGGCTCAGATATATGTGGAATCTCATTCTCTGCAGCGAAGAGGCATTCCAAAGAAACCAAGCTTGAAAATGGAGACATGCCTATCCGGACCTCCACTCTAACTTAACAGAAAGTTATATCCTTTGATGAGGATGATCGTGTTGATATCCAGGATCCTCATCATGATGGCTTAGTTATTACTTTATTTATATCTAACCACTTTGTTCACAAGATCCTTATAGATGGTGGGAGCTCTGTGAACATCATTCAACTTGATGTCCTAAAAAGGATGAACATCCCGGAATCAGAAATAGTTTTGACATCATCAGTCCTTGTAGGATTCCGCAGTGAAACGAAGAACACACTGGGGGACATCAAACTCCCAATCTACATTGAAGGGGTAAACTCTTTACAAAATATTTGTGTTATTGACTGTTTGTCTTGTTTCAATGTGATCCTTGGCAGGCCCTGGATACATGATATGAAAGCTGTCGTTTTTGGTGGTACTAAGGAGTGGGAGTGGCTGGTGAGGCTTGGCTTTGAACAGGAATCGGTGTGAGAATTCAGAAAGGTTGAAGTCCAGTCCTTCATCACTAATGATCTGTTCTAGAGTGTACAACACCTTCCATAACATGGGCATTGCCTGACTGTAGCACAGGCCAGTCAAGGTGAAGAACCGTTGGGTGAATTCTGTCACACCCTGGCTTTGCGGAAGCGTGGGTTTATTTGGTGTAACTTCTTAATACCATAGCTTAATCATAACAAAGCTATATGAAAATAAAACCATGCAGATCATCCATTGATTTAAGTTTGAAAAGTAAAATACCACAACATTGTCTTAATGCGTTGACACATGCAACGGAAATTACAACCTAATAACATAAAAACATTGTTCGAAAGACACAACCACAAACTTAAGATAGACGTAGTTTAAGAACTGTGACTCGTCCAGGTAAAAGCCACAACCCCTAAACTTGGATGATCCCATAACTCTAACGCAGCGTGAAAACGTAGCATACCGTGCCAGATCCTTAGTTCCCTGAAATACATGTAAGTTGGAAAAATCAACAAAAATGTTGAGCGAGTTCATGTGTATGTGAGTAAGTAAAACCTTTGTAAGTATAAAAACCCTGGTATGTAGCAAATAAGGAAAAAGTGATCACCAATGGTTTGCAAGGCCATTGATATGTGTGAAGTGCAAGTAGGAAGACTCAAACCTAGCGGATTTTGCGTTGGGCACAAAGTCACCCCGAGGTCCGTTCTGCTGGGCCTGGGGCTGGGCTCGCTACACCCAGATAGATCTACCGCTACTGTCCCTCGGTCCTACAATGAGGATTAATGGCCTCAAGTTGCGCCTACCCACTCACATGATCTAAGTAGTAACCCTCTTTACGCTAACCATACCATGTAAAAAGTACTCGTAATCATAGTAACATGTATTTCACCCCCGCGGTTTAGAAAACTGAAAACAGTTAAGAGAAAAAGGGGGACATGAACTCACCGAAGTGCGTCTCTAAAAAGTCTCTCCCAGAAAATCTGCTATGCGACGACCTACACGTACTAACTTCTATTAGACGGACGGCCGTGCCTTAGTTCAAGGTTTAAGTTTTTGGGAAATAGTTAGACAACTATTTCGTGTTTACACTTCGTAATTATTAAATGATTATATTCCTTCCCAAGGATGTGGGTTTTAATACATGTGCGTTCGTATAACTTCGAAATATATTATTAAGTCTCACTTAAAATATATTTTAATTCTTTCTCCAAAATATAAATATTTTTCCCAAAAATATTATATTATATTTTATTACATATAATATTTCCCAAAATAATACTTTTGTCAAAATACGCGTTTAAGAGTATTTTCTGAAAATACGTAAGTTACGGATAAGGATCGGGTGGTATTAATAATACCGGTGTAACTTAAATATTTATTGTGAAGGCGTTCGTATTATTTTGGAGTCGTTAATAGTCAATAATATTATTTTTACCCTAAAAATAATATTTGTATAGTTCACAAAATAATCATAAAATCTCACAAGTGTTGTTATGAAAAAAAATATATACTAAATATATATTTTAGCAAGTTTTATTTTGTGAAAATCCCACCTCCGACACTTGGAAGTTTCGTAATAAAAATCGTGGCGAAAGTTATTTGGGGAAAACAAGTTAAAAATATATCCATAACACTTGTGATAAAAATATTTACATGTGTTAGATTTTTGGAAAAATTTCGCCAGAGTTTCCTCTGTAACTGGAGGTGGCCACGCTTACAAGCGTATCATTTTCTTTTAAAATTTCAATTCAACAATGTTCCCAACATCAATAACAAACAATATTCCAACATCATACTAGTTCAAAAATATCACAAACGCATGAACTTGTGGGTTGTGTAAAAGTGTGTAGTAACTTCCCATTATTTTTAATAGATCTTTCTACTTTTATAAATGAAATCGGTTTCTCGAAATTCTTATTTTTACAGAAAATGCATTTGTACATCTTCTAGTCAAAATTTCAAAAATAATTCTTTTGTTAAAACTTTTTGTCACACAAGTGTCTACACACTTGTGTGTTTACAAAAATCACCTTTGTTTAGGAAAGATCCGGCTTTAAAAATATGATTTCTTTTGACACTTGGTCCTTTGAAAATACCACTTGTAGATCCGTAGATCTACTAGTTTAGAACTCCATTTTATAAGAAAAATTGTTTTTACACAAGTTCATGGTTATAAGTGGCAGTGTTCTTCATCTAACCACTTTTCACACTTTAACATACACTAGGTCATGTTCCATGAACATGACTTAGTCGGGTTAGATGACGATCCGAACTAACACTAGCATAAAACAACACTAAATAATCATAACAAAACAAGTTTTATAAGTTTTACACCAATATTCATCCATTAACCACCTTGTTCATCTTCTTTAGTAGATTTTTAATTTTGTTCTTATATGTTCATAAATTTCAACCGACAAAATTCTTATTAACCACTCTAGACAAGATCAAGAAGGCGTTTAGAGTCACTTACTACTAGCTCGAGGCTAGGGAAGAAACTAGTCGAAAAACGGGTGGTTAAAAGCAACGTAGTGAGGTCCTTGAGATTCCGTAGGCACCGGGTCTCCTCGTACGAGCTCCTACACTCTTGTATGTATGTAGAATGCAAGATTGATTTTTTGCAAGTGGTGGATGTGTGTTGCGGCTCTCGGCCGTGACCAAGCAAGAGGAGAAAGAGAATGATTTTTTTTTGTTAAGTGCTTTTGAATGAGATAATGAGCTCTTGGCTAAATATATAATCCATTCAATACAATTACCCACTAGGTCATATGTTTACTAGATTTTAAACAAGTGAGATTATAATAATCAATCAAGGACAATTGTGGTCACCACAAGGTGAAACCGATCGGACAAGGGAGGTACAATATAGTTTGGTTTTTACTAAATAGTTAGTGTGATAATTTAGTTTACTTAGGAAATAAATAAGTGTATTATGTGTGTAGTAAATTATAACGGGTGTTAGGGTGTTCGGGTACCCTAACTAGCTCAGAAAAAAAGAAAACAATGTTAAAGACAATATTTTTATGTCCCGGGTTAAGTCCGGTTGTACGGTTGGATATTACTCCGTTAAAGTGTTATATAAGTATTTAAAGTGTCGTTAATATTATTTCTTTTAGTGACACAAAGAGTTCCCGACACTTTGGAAAGTGTCTAGTATTATTTTTCCGCGTTTTTGCACTTTACTCGTTAGCTAAAATGCTGAATTTTTATATTTAAAGTGCAGAATTTTTGTACTCAGAGTACGTTTTAGGCACATCCGGTCACTATAAATATCACCTAGTGACGCAGTTTTACATTCCTCACCTCCCTACACTCCCTACTAGTGTAGTAATCTATTCCCGGCTCATAATGGCCTCAGAGACAGTAACTGTCTGATGCTGGCTATGTCAGCATGTTTACTGGGTTATCCGTATGGTGTGCTCACTGTGCTTTTGTGCATCAAGGTTGTCACTAAGGTTTGTGTGTAAATAATAGAGTGACAATATAAGATGTGATGCAAGAGTATGTATGTATCAGAAATCAGTAAGCAGTTTAATCACAGTTGTAAGCAAGCACAGTAATTAAGCAGTAATTAAATATTAATTAGTTCGTACGGATACCTGGTTTGGTGAGGGTTGTCACAAATTCTGGGAATGGATATGTGTAACCTATTTGAAAAAGGTGCAGCAGGAAAGCAAACCCAGACAGGTGATACATAGTCGCTTTTGATTGATGAATTAAAAGGACGGAAAATTGTTCCCGGAGGGAAACAAGTATACAACTGATCAATTTCTGGATCGGTGAATCTACAAAACTTGGTAGAAGGATTCTTCAGGATATTTTGGCTTCGTGGTGAACCATTAGGATCCTGATCCTTGTTTGGAGAGGACCGAGTGACCATTTTTGCCATGGATTGACTGAAGAAGAAGAAGAATACAAAAGAAAAAGAGAAAGACGAGGAGAGAATACCTGATAAAGCTCTGGAATGGGTTTTAAATTGGTTATCCGTGATCTTAAATGGTTTTTAAAACTCTACATATTCCTTATTTATCGCAATGATGGTTGCAGGTTATCGCATCAGTCACATCAGCAATCTGTAACGGCTAGTTCAAGTTGTAACAACTAGTTCGATGTTAACGGAAATGTGGTAGATAAGATTAACTTAATATCAGCCATATTTGGGGGGCAATTGTTAGAGGTTAATTTTTAATACTATGGATCACTTATCCTTAGATTTGGCCTGGATAACTGATCCTTAACAGATGGTGCAGGAAGTCTGAGGATCACGGATCCTTATTATTATTTACATTTGCTAACAATTGTATCATTTGTTTAAAACTTGTATTCACAGGAATATAACAAATTGGACTTGGTCTATGCTGATACTTCCGGGAATATGCTCTCAATTAGCACGTGCTTGGAAGAGTGTGGCCCGTTATGGAGAACATGGGGATACTTGCACTATTTTCGCTTTGTTTGTTACCTTTTATTCTATTTTTATAAGGGTTATTGGATTTTAATAATCCTAAGTTTCACCTGTTGGCCGATAATAAGGGGATAACGAGCTTATTAGCGACAGATCGTAACATATCACAGCAGAACATAAGCTTCCATACGAACACACAACACTCTCATACTCTCTCTTGCAAACTACACACACTAGTTACCATTGTATTGAGCTCATTATCTTCCGAAGTTGTACTTGGATCACTACTTATTTTTTGTTATACATTTGGTGATCGGTAGTTTCCATCACTCGAGGTTGTTTGTGCCGGAGATCTATCAAGGATCAAGAGCTTTTTCCTCGTATAAATATTGGTGTTCATTGTCATTTTTACTTTATACTTTGATCACACTATTGTTCATACACATTAGCACTCTATCTCATAATTAAAATTTGGTTACGTTATTCTTAAGCTGATTTTTGACCAAAACAATTGTATCATTTGTTATTCATTGCAGGATTTTAATTGGCTATGGTGTGTTTATTGTTCTAGCTTTCCTAACAAAAATATGATCGGATAGCCTTGAACCCTTGATGGGGTTCCGATCTATTTCCGTGTTACACATGTAGAATATGATCTCACCATGAATACACGTATGTTATTATTGTTTGGTTAGGTGGATTCAAAGTCTGAGTGATTACTTACTTAATTTATTATCTTTTTTGACTTTCGGTTTTATTTGGTTATGTTTATTATAGTTTTAAATACAAAAGTACCCAATCAAGGTTTAGTATCAAGAGCTCTCGTGTCCATGTATTGATACTTGGTTCTTTGTGATACTATACTATATATATGATAGACACACTTACTTATTTGTGTGTAGTTTAGTTCTGTGGTGAAAATTATTTACAAAAATTTAAAACCCAATTGTGTGAAAAATCAATATCTATAATCTATAATACTATATAAAGCATCTCCTATGTCTACAAATGTAATTTTCATCCTATTTTTTAAGATGGCATACCAAAAGCTAGAACAAATTCCTATATTTTTACACTTTTCTTCCTTTTCTACTCTTATAGAAACCAGAACCGATGAATGATTGGTTTGAGCGAATTGAAGACGTCCCTTCGTTTCCACTCCCATCCCCTCTTTACTCAGGCCTGGACCATACAAATCCCCATTACAACATGGAACCCTACCAAAGTTCAATTCACGCTCTCTCCAATCTCAGGTTTTCTCTCGATCTGGAACTGTAGCCTCCTCTAACCCTCTCCATTTGGATGACGAATATCTGGAGATGTAGAACACCGATTTAAAGAAACCCTAACCGATTTGTAGGTTTGTTCCTACTCATCAGCCTCACATGGGAGATAGAAAGGCAACCCGATTGTTCGCAGAAGCAAGTTACTTTTTAAATTTGTTTTTGATGATCGATATCTGTCTTTATAGGGCTTGATTTTGTGGTCAAAATGATTACTGATTGAATTAGTGTCCGATGATCGATAGTCAGGGTTTGATTTCGAAGTTAATGCATTGTAGTTTTTCAGATATTTGATGATATATTAAATTTAGGGTTTCAGCTAAAAGCAGCAGTAAATTGTGAATCATATCACAACAATACCCAATGTAAAACAAATCTGTACATTTGCTTAAAACTCAGCGGGTTAGGCTTAATCTGATCGGTTGTGATATATCACAACAATACCCAATATAAAACAAATTTGTAAATTGATATGATCACTTCTTTTTTTCAATTATATTTTTTCAGCCCGAATATATAAGCCTCGGGTCAGGCTAAGTGATATGATCACTTCATTTTCAGGTACCTATTAAAGTCATTCGTGGCCCGCTTGTAGATGAAGTTCATCAGTAATTCAACCCGTGGATCTACCAGGTCAGGATCTTGATTAGTTGATTCCAGATGATGAACCAACCGACTTTTTTTTGTTTTAAATCTGGTTTTTATTTATTTCAATTTCGTGTGTTTTTTTAGGTGACAAGACTTTACAAAGACAAAGAACATGCTGAATTCGAGTTCACTGTACGTATATCCTTCTGTTTTGTGGAAAACTCAGCGGGTCACCTTTTTACGGGCCAGAGTGCATTGGCTTGCTCTATAGCACTTTTTCTTCTTAACATTTTCAATAAATAGTTAGTTTGTCAAATATGATTACAAAAATTATATCGTCATAATAGTAATCTAATTATTTTAATCAAAATAATTTCAGAAATTTTATTAAAATGCACTTTGGGCGAATTTCGACCAATTAAACCGATTCCTTATAAGATAACTTTTGTTTATAGTTTTACCTTTATTGCCCATTAGAGATCAAAATATAACTCAAATCAACCCGTTCATAAGTAAACGGGTCTAAGTTGCCACATCAAGCTAATAGTGATCACTGACAATTCTGGTTTTATTAAAAAAAACTTTTGTAAGATCGGCGATGTTGGATCGTTCCGGTGACCCTAAACAGTCAAGTTGAGTAGTTCATCATCATTTGCAAAGGCGGAATCAATGTAAATGACGTCAAACAGCTTGTTTCCTTTTAATCTTTATCTATTGATGATTTCCTGAGCTTTTTACAAGTTCAAATGACACACGGACAGCACCTCGGCTCAGATACAATGACCAGGTTCCGCTTGAAATGAAACCAGCACAACCCTATATATAGACATGGAGATTTCGCTTGAGGATGTCATAGCCCTGTTCAAGCGAAATCACATGTGTTGATTTCGCTTGAACATGTCCATGTCACTCTCAAGCGAAATAACCTTCTAACACATGTACAAACCCTAATTTCTATCTTATTGTGCACTTGTTCATCCTATCTAGACATAAGACTCGATTAAGACGAAGTTAACAGACACTAGGTGCACCAACAGACTCCCCCTTGGATGTTGACGAAGTCTTCGGCGTCGAGTCTTTAGTCTTAGTCTCTCTATCCAAATTGTCTTGAAATTGTAAAGCTCTCTTCTTCAATCTTTATCTTCAAACTTTAATCTTCAATCTCCCTTTTGAATGTTGATCCAGAATTATGACTCCCCCTTTCACAGACTCCCCCTCTCGATAAGCTAGGACTTTAAATTCTGGTTCAAACTTTGACATTTTCTTTGCCATGGGAATCTTGATTTCTGTACAATCTCTACCCAAATATAAGATATATGATAATAACAGTTTCAATCTAAACTTACCATTCAATCTCACAGTGTATAGAAATCCACTTAAGTATTCTGATTACTCAATTTATCTACCAAGTCCAACTTAATGACCTTGGTTGATCTGAGATAATTCACACTGACATTTTGTTAAACTTTTCAAACAGTATTTACAAGTTTCAAATTAATGAACTTGCTTAAACTTTCCAATTTCTCAAATTTATCATGTTAAGCTCATGACTCATCCTCCAGTCCAGAAACTTCCTGCATTTGCTTCAATTCGAATTTGAAGATCAGCTTTCCACTTTGGTTTGTTGGAAAATAAAGCAAAAATGTAAAATCTTTTTGGATTTTTAATAAAGTTTCTAAACTAGAAATGAAATACAGAAATAGAATGCAATGAAAGTAAACTATTTACAAACATATTTTTGGTGAGTGTATTAGGGAATCATATCAGCTATTCGACAAGTCACAAGTACCATTAAGCTTCAATTACATACTAGAATTAAACAATTCACTTAGATTGTCGATATACTGATCCACTTAAATTCTCACACAATTTTCAATCTGTCCAGGATACGGATTTAGTGTTTTAGAGACTTAAACTTATACATTGTGACAACCCGTATTCTCGTTGTCGAGAGTGGGATAATTCAGTAATGCTCATTGTCATTATTAATATTATATTATTATTATTATTATTATTATCATTATTATCATTACTTATTAAATAATCACAACCGCGTCGCGAGGAACGCTTCGTTTATGCAAACAAACCCGAGCCGAACATTCACCTTGCATGTATAATTTTCGTTGTAGTTAATTTTAAATTACTCGGGCTAGTTCGTTAATTGAGAGACCCATAATTTTATCTATGATCTATACGCACTTGGACTAGGCCCAACCCAATCCCTCTACACACTAAACCCTACCATATATAAATCCCTCATGAAACCTCACCTTCTCTAATATTCAAAATGCAAAACCCTAATCTCATAATTTCCAGCCGCACATAAGCTCCCCTGTCCCTCTCTACACACCGGCGACCGGCGCCGCTTTTCCGGCGACCTGTCCGGCGATCTGTTTCTCCGACAAGCACCCCCCAACCCCCCATAATCCATCTCTCATCCTTATCTTCCCTAAACTCACACAAGAGGAGACAAAACTCCCCAAACCAAACGTCTGACACCCATCAATCTCCGACGAAGAGTATCGGCGGAGCCGACGGTGACCATCTGACGCCTCTGATCTCGCTGGCAACACACATACCCACCTCCGAGCCCCTCGATAGGTGAAGGTGGTGACCGGTGGGATGTCATCAAGGCAGTAATGGCGTGGGAACGGGTGGCGAGGGCCGTGACGGACCAGAATAGCGACAACCCGCACACCCTTTTGATTCTTCTCATCATTTGGTCAGTTTTATATTCTCTTGTGTTGTTTTAAATCCCTTTTGGTTTTAAGATTTCCAAATGAATGTATGTTTCCTCTTTATGTGACTAGTATATTAGGATGTAAATTGTTGACAGGAGGCTTCGATGTATAATAATTGATTGTTGGTGCATTATGGATGATTAATGGTGTAGATGAAAGTATGCCATTTGAGATTTGGTTCTGTATTATTTGTTATATCTGAGTTATTGTCAATATGTGTCTTTGGGGTGAATATGGGTTGTGAATACTGTGTTTAAATATACGAAAAACGGACATAACAAGGATTCTAGTGATTCCTCATGATTAATGTGATTCTGAGGTGTTCATGCTAGGATAAATGAAATTAAGATGATGTGAGGAATGACTTAAAAATAAATAAATAAATAAATAAATAAATAAATAAATAAAATATATTCATTGTTTGATTCATGTATGCATATGATAATAGGTGGTTATGGTTAGTCGATGTTAGGACTGAATGGAATGTACTGTTTTGATGAATCCGTAACTTGACTAGAAATGTTTATATGTTCATTAACTGTTTTAATGTAAAAGGTGTTTGATGATATGCTAGGAATGAAATAGTGATGAATCCGATGAACTGGTTGAATGTGTTGAGAATATTTGAATTAAGGTGCATTTGATCTGAATTTAGGAATGTACGGTATAGGAAACATGTTAATGCAATTTGATTGGATAGTACAAAAGCTGGCAAATGTTCTAGAAAGATCCCATCTGTGGTTGCGACTCGGCATCAAGTGGTTTCAACTCGAGACCACTTAGCGACTACTCGAGACCAGGATATACACTTCAGGGAACTCGAGACTGGACAGGTTGCGACTCGAGATCTTCTGATCTCGACTCAATGCCTGACTCGAGACCTCTACGGTTGCGACTCAAATGTTCACAACTCGAGACGAGCTGTTGCGACTTAGAATCCAGTGGTTGCGACTCGAGACCTCATAGTCTCGAGTCGAGACCACCTGGTTTCGACTGGACCACTCTACTTAGTTATTGGGCCGCACAAGGTAATATCATGTTTTGGACTGTGTACTGTTTAACTGCTAGAATCTGTTAACTGTTTAACTGCTAGTATGTTAGGATAGGCCCAATAACGTATAGGGTACCGGTTTAACATTCGTGCTATGTGCTAGATACGTGTGGATTATACGTGACATTTCTTGCATGCGAACCTAATTAATATTTAATAACCATAATAGGGTATGGTTGACCAACATAACACAAGTAAATTGTCAACCGAGCAAAGCAAAGGTGAGTTCACTACTTATTACTCAAAGCATGCGTTCCCGGTGGTTGGGAAACGGAACGAAACACTTTTCCTGGTTTGGGACTTCTTACTATCTCCTTGTGCGGGATACGGTATTTCTATCTCCTTGAGTGGGATACGGGTAACAACACTATCCCCTTGTGAGGGATACAAACTTACTTTTCTTCCCTTGTTACTGTGAACAAACTTACTTACTTCCCTTGTTACTGGGAACTCTTGGTTAATTACGGTTTATACGGAATGCAACGAGCAACACTAAACGAAACTCTATCACTGAAGTCCCTACCATTTAATACCGATTAGTCCCCGGGGCCGGGCGAACGGGTTATTAGTTAATAGCGCTATTTAGGTGTAACCAGCCTCACACCGACCCTTGTTACTGGGAACGGGCATGAACTAATAGACTCAGGCAAACCGTCAATGATGATAGAACATTGACAAACGGGGCACTGCGGAAACGTACGGTTAAGTAAGTATTCGGTATTGGAAAAATAGTTAGTCGCTCACTTATGGGGTAGCTCCCCACGGCATGTATAAACGGATAAACTAACTGGTTAAAACAAGTTTTTGGAATTAAAAAATGGAAAACTACAAACACGTGAACTCGCCAACGTTATGTTGACACTCTACTGCATGCTTTGCAGGTTGCTCGGTACAACTCTGGACGGACGTTGCAATCGAATGGAGTGCGTGGTTCGTAAGTAACATGATGATAAATTTGTGGTTTCAATTATGATGCGTTTTCTTTCCCTTTCCGCTGTGAACTTAAACTATGTTTTGAAAAATTTAAATTAGGTCACTAATTATGCTAATGTTTATAACAATAACTAATCCGTTCACAATAATTAGTGGCTAAGATCCTGGTCGTCACATGCCTCGCGGTAATACTCCGCGTGTGGATTTTGAGGGTGTGACAGATTGGTATCAGAGCCATTGGTTATAGCGAACTAGGTTCTAAATATAAAATATTTTTGGCTTGGGAAATAAAATATTTTTATATGGAAACCAGACTATAACCGTTCTTTAGTGTAAACCACAACGACACCACACTCCGGATTGCAAGGTTCGTCAACCTCAGATGCTCACCTGGTAATGTTAGACTAACGACCTTTACTTGTGCATAACTTATGTGTGTGAATACGCATGTGTGCATGTATATAATTAGCATATATGTGTTAGTATGTATGCGTATATTTAGTATTTAACACAGTGGATCATACGAAGGCTAGGCTTGCGTGTTACGTGTTAAACAGGAGCGAGTCCTCCTAAACCTGGTTCGAAACCACAATACACTAAGGGCAGGGAACCCATTTATCCCAAGCCCTCGTCCACGTATTTCCGGATATCATCCCTGGACTGCCAACCGACGCAAGGGACGTCCACTCGATAGACCTGCCCAGGGAAGGCCTGCTACGAAGCACATAGAGAAGTTACGAGAACGAATCGACGAAGGGGAGCCACCCCTATACCATGGGATATTAGAAAGAACGACGACGTCATTCACATCCTTTTTACTTGCGTATTTCTTTTCCCGACTTAAGTAGTGAGACTTGTTCCCTCATACGACTGATCACCTAGATTCTTGAAGTATTCTAGTAAGTCTACACCTTTTGGGTTTCCGTTTGCACGTCTCGGACACGAAAAGCATGCGTGGTGTATGCTTCTTAATGTAGTGCCAACAATCGTATCACCTTTCCATTGACCACAGAGTTATTTTTCCCTCATCCCTCGTTACATGGTTAATCCTTATTCGAGTCGAACCTTATGCCTTAGCACGCCCCAAAACCCAACAAATTGATATCTTCCATACAAACCGGCGTATTTGGAAACGTGGCTAGACGAAGACACGAGCCAGTCAACCCACCGACGAGTACGACGACCTTGATGCTTACCCTATCCTTCATTTGTCAGAACTGTTATTGTTCGATGACTTTCCTGATTCTATGAATCCTTTCGCCAGCTTTCGTACGAATCCGCGTTTATTGCTCAGATGGTATACCCGTTTCTATCGTTACTTTATCACGACATCCACGTTTCTTCGTATAAAAACCTTGACCAGACCTCTCTCCAGTTTGGTGAATTCAACAAACTCGACCTTTAGTCAACAAACGTTTTAGCCCTTGAAATTCAACAACGTGTTACTTCAATCGTACTTTCCTGAAAACCTGTTTTCATAGTTTCACGTCGAACCCCCCCTCATACTGAAACCTTGACCAGATTTCCCTCTAGTTTGGGGAAATTCAGCAAGCTCGACTGCTAGTCAATAAACTTCTTGAATCTTAAAAATCGTGACGTGTGATCCAAACGTATCCTTTCCGACATGTTTTTATTACCTTACATGTAAGTCTTTCGATGACACAAGCACTACTTCGGACTCGTCCTCGCGACTTCGGTAGTCTATTCAAATTTGGTTACTTACCGGTTTGGGAGATCACAAACTCGTTTTTCGCATACGGCTCAGCTCATAACATCTTGTTAGACGTTCAGTGAACCTTAAACCCCCCCCCCGACCCATGCGACGACCGTCCTTCTCTATCATTGGTTCTTGTTGTGCCATTCATACTGACGTAACACCTCTTATCGGCAAAACGACGTTCTGTATCCTAACCGACCACGACTTGTGTACGGCTAGCTACTTCGTCGACGCCAGATAAATCCTTATTGCCGACCACCAAGCCTTTTATGTTTTGTCTCAAATTGAACGCATCAATTTTGACTACCCTTCTTGCATTGTCTCGCTACTCGTGTTATGTTTCACGGATTCCATGATCCTTATCTTACTCTGCTCTGCGCAAATCTCCGTTTGGACGAATTTTTTTTCCTACGAATATTACTCGTTGGAGCAACGAGCCAAGGATACCCTGGGGGTAACGGGTATCGCAAGCACTGTTCTTCGAAATTCGATACGATCAACACCTAGTCACGACACTCGAATTTATTTCATCCTGTCCAAAATTCGACACTTGTTTCTTTCGACGACGTCCGAACCTATTCCGAAAGCCCGTGGGAATCAGGACGACTCCTACACTCTACCCCTGGAACTTCTACGACACAAACCGCTTTACGCTAAAGCCCGCATTTCTCGACCGTACACGCAACCCCTCATGGTATGAACTTGAAGGAGCACCACCTAACCATAGAGAAATGTCTGTAATTCGCCGTTCCAACAGTTGAAAGATAAGCCATAAGGTGCTCCTATCCACTCCTATCCCAGGGCATCGATGAAATAGTTGCCGGTATCTTTACGCGACCAAATAAACTGACAAGTTCTCGAACTTGCAACTGTCTACCTGAGGGAAGTAGATTTCAGGCATGGAGTGCCGACTTTTGTTGCCTATGATCGTAACCCACGTTTTGCATCCGATCCGTCGTAAGGCTATGCACAAAAGGCTTTTGGCTCACCATTAGGCATGAGCATCGCTTATTGCCCGCAAACTGATGGTCGGGCCAAACGCATCATCCAAACACCCAAAGGAAGGCTAAGAACATGTGTTATCGACCCTTGGATACTAGTGACACTTCCCTTCTGTAGAATTCTCTTTCAACAACTGCTACCACACTAGCATTCAGGCAGCACCAATTGAGGCATTGTACGAACGCAGATGCCGGTCACCTCTGTGTTGGGCGGAAGCCAAATTACCGGCCCAGAACTTACACTTGACACAACGGGTAAGATTGCCCAGAATAGACAACGCATGGCGGCAGCTACAGACCGTCAGAAAGGCTACGCGGATAAGCGTAAGGAAACCTCTAGAATTCTTAGTCGGAGACTGAGTTCTACTTAAAGTTTCACCCTGGAAGGGCGTGGTACGTTTTGGCCAACGGGACGAACTTAATCCGCGATATGTTAGACCGTTCGAAAATTTACCAAAAGGATCGGTAAAGAAGCTTTGCAGACTAAACCTGCCTGAGGAGCTGAGTGTGGTACACAACGTCTTTCACAAGCCTAGTCTGAAGAAGTGTCTGTCAGATGAAACATTAGATTGGTCAGCAACAAAATACGCTTCGTTGAGGAACCGGTTGAGATCAAGGATCAAGAAATCGAAACCCTCAAGCGTGGTATAATATGCCAACAGACCGAGTTCGTTGAAACTCACGCTGTGGCCTAGAGTTTACCTGGGAACGGGAAAACCAGCTGATGAGCACGTATCCCCAGTAGTCTGCAAACATTACTTCCAGCACTGAAGCTACAACTGAAATTTCGGAAAGAAATTTCAAGCCAACAAGGGGATGATGTGACACCCCACGAAAACGTTTAAACACACTAGCTTGTCAGTGGCTGCGTGCTAAATTTCGGGACGAAATTTCTTGAACTTGGGGATAATGTGACACTTCGGGTTTTCCTGTACGTTTCTTGGATGTTATAGTTAAGTTTGTGAAAATCCGTACCATGTGAGATACGTACAACTCTGTGAATCTAATGCTATGTGATTTTACGTGCTATGTGACTGTATATGCTATGTGGCTTGCATGTTCGTTCTGTGGACTTTCGTGAAACTGCTTGTATCTATGTATGGTAATGGAGTCTATCTACACATATGGAGCGTAGTGTTTGATGTTTGCTTAAATTTCGAGGACGAAATTCCTGTAAGATGGGGAGAATGTGACAACCCGTATTCTCGTTGTCGAGAGTGGGATAATTCAGTAATGCTCATTGTCATTATTAATATTATTATTATTATTATTATTATTATTATTATTATCATTACTTATTAAATAATCACAACCGCGTCGCGAGGAACACTTTGTTTATGCAAACAAACCCGAGCCGAACATTCACCTTGCATGTATAATTTTCGTTGTAGTTAATTTTAAATTACTCGGGCTAGTTCGTTAATTGAGAGACCCATAATTTTATCTATGATCTATACGCACTTGGACTAGGCCCAACCCAATCCCTCTACACACTAAACCCTACCATATATAAATCTCTCATGAAACCTCACCTTCTCTAATATTCAAAATGCAAAACCCTAATCTCATAATTTCCAGCCGCACATAAGCTCCCCTGTCCCTCTCTACACACCGGCGACCGGCGCCGCTTTTCCGGCGACCTGTCCGGCGATCTGTTTCTCCGACAAGCACCCCCCAACCCCCCATAATCCATCTCTCATCCTCATCTTCCCTAAACTCACACAAGAGGAGACAAAACTCCCCAAACCAAACGTCTGACACCCATCAATCTCCGACGAAGAGTATCGGCGGAGCCGACGGTGACCATCTGACGCCTCTGATCTTGCTGGCAACACACATACCCACCTCCGAGCCCCTCGATAGGTGAAGGTGGTGACCGGTGGGATGTCATCAAGGCAGTAATGGCGTGGGAACGGGTGGCGAGGGCCGTGACGGACCAGAATAGCGACAACCCGCACACCCTTTTGATTCTTCTCATCATTTGGTCAGTTTTATATTCTCTTGTGTTGTTTTAAATCCCTTGTGGTTTTAAGATTTCCAAATGAATGTATGTTTCCTCTTTATGTGACTAGTATATTAGGATGTAAATTGTTGACAGGAGGCTTCGATGTATAATAATTGATTGTTGGTGCATTATGGATGATTAATGGTGTAGATGAAAGTATGCCATTTGAGATTTGGTTCTGTATTATTTGTTATATCTGAGTTATTGTCAATATGTGTCTTTGGGGTGAATATGGGTTGTGAATACTGTGTTTAAATATACGAAAAACGGACATAACAAGGATTCTAGTGATTCCTCATGATTAATGTGATTCTGAGGTGTTCATGCTAGGATAAATGAAATTAAGATGATGTGAGGAATGACTTAAAAATAAATAAATAAATAAATAAATAAATAAATAAATAAAATATATTCATTGTTTGATTCATGTATGCATATGATAATAGGTGGTTATGGTTAGTCGATGTTAGGACTGAATGGAATGTACTGTTTTGATGAATCCGTAACTTGACTAGAAATGTTTATATGTTCATTAACTGTTTTAATGTAAAAGGTGTTTGATGATATGCTAGGAATGAAATAGTGATGAATCCGATGAACTGGTTGAATGTGTTGAGAATATTTGAATTAAGGTGCATTTGATCTGAATTTAGGAATGTACGGTATAGGAAACATGTTAATGCAATTTGATTGGATAGTACAAAAGCTGGCAAATGTTCTAGAAAGATCCCATCTGTGGTTGCGACTCGGCATCAAGTGGTTTCAACTCGAGACCACTTAGCGACTACTCGAGACCAGGATATACACTTCAGGGAACTCGAGACTGGACAGGTTGCGACTCGAGATCTTCTGATCTCGACTCAATGCCTGACTCGAGACCTCTACGGTTGCGACTCAAATGTTCACAACTCGAGACGAGCTGTTGCGACTTAGAATCCAGTGGTTGCGACTCGAGACCTCATAGTCTCGAGTCGAGACCACCTGGTTTCGACTGGACCACTCTACTTAGTTATTGGGCCGCACAAGGTAATATCATGTTTTGGACTGTGTACTGTTTAACTGCTAGAATCTGTTAACTGTTTAACTGCTAGTATGTTAGGATAGGCCCAATAACGTATAGGGTACCGGTTTAACATTCGTGCTATGTGCTAGATACGTGTGGATTATACGTGACATTTCTTGCATGCGAACCTAATTAATATTTAATAACCATAATAGGGTATGGTTGACCAACATAACACAAGTAAATTGTCAACCGAGCAAAGCAAAGGTGAGTTCACTACTTATTACTCAAAGCATGCGTTCCCGGTGGTTGGGAAACGGAACGAAACACTTTTCCCGGTTTGGGACTTCTTACTATCTCCTTGTGCGGGATACGGTATTTCTATCTCCTTGAGTGGGATACGGGTAACAACACTATCCCCTTGTGAGGGATACAAACTTACTTTTCTTCCCTTGTTACTGTGAACAAACTTACTTACTTCCCTTGTTACTGGGAACTCTTGGTTAATTACGGTTTATACGGAATGCAACGAGCAACACTAAACGAAACTCTATCACTGAAGTCCCTACCATTTAATACCGATTAGTCGCCGGGGCCGGGCGAACGGGTTATTAGTTAATAGCGCTATTTAGGTGTAACCAGCCTCACACCGACCCTTGTTACTGGGAACGGGCGTGAACTAATAGACTCAGGCAAACCGTCAATGATGATAGAACATTGACAAACGGGGCACTGCGGAAACGTACGGTTAAGTAAGTATTCGGTATTGGAAAAATAGTTAGTCGCTCACTTATGGGGTAGCTCCCCACGGCATGTATAAACGGATAAACTAACTGGTTAAAACAAGTTTTTGGAATTAAAAACTGGAAAACTACAAACACGTGAACTCGCCATCGTTATGTTGACACTCTACTGCATGCTTTGCAGGTTGCTCGGTACAACTCTGGACGGACGTTGCAATCGAATGGAGTGCGTGGTTCGTAAGTAACATGATGATAAATTTGTGGTTTCAATTATGATGCGCTTTCTTTCCCTTTCCGCTGTGAACTTAAACTATGTTTTGAAAAATTTAAATTAGGTCACTAATTATGCTAATGTTTATAACAATAACTAATCCGTTCACAATAATTAGTGGCTAAGATCCTGGTCGTCACATGCCTCGCGGTAATACTCCGCGTGTGGATTTTGAGGGTGTGACATACATGTGTCCCACCTCTTGAATATACTCCCGTATCTAAATCCCAATATTCAGTCTTACATGTGAGTATACCACAGATGATATCTGTAAAGGGTTAAATTGCGAAACCGTGAGAGCTCAGGTCAGAACTTCCGTTCAGCAGAGAGATGACGGTTCGACTTTAGTGGGTCCCCTTTAGAGGATCTTTTTTACAACAGCATTGATTAGCAATTTTATTGTCTTTTCATTTATGCTGAGGGCGGCGCTATATTTCAAGCATGCGGTAAAGTATTCTCCGGGGACTAGGCCATTGCTTCCGCAAAATCAGAAGTTCTGGGATAATACCCCAGATATCACTGAGTATAAAGACCTAGTATCTCAGAAAGAGGGATCTTTCAAACAAGATTTCAGGGGTTACCTATATATCCAAGTAGTGTTCCCCACAAAATAAGTAAGTAAAGATTTAGGTTTATATCCTGAACAAACCTACTAAATGTGTAAAAACCTATCGGCACATCATCAGCGAGATTGTTTAATGCATTTAAACATACCATTTCTTTAGCATACTGTAACTGTCAAGCTGATGTACTATCATTTTCCCTTTTTACACAAGCTCTTATCTGTTTTTCTATTGTTTTTGTATTTTGAAAATTTTATCATGTTTTTGGATTTTTGAAATTTTTTACTGTTTTTTGTATTTTCTGAAAATATTACCCTATCTCCCCCTAAATACCAAAACAAGTAAAAAATCGACAAACCATTGCAGATTGCTTCTCAACATCATCTACAATGTCTCCTTCATCAACGCCAATAATCTCCTCCAACACCGATAAAAGCTTCATACCGTTCAATTTTAGTAAATATTGAAAACGAGTTTTATCAAACGCTTTGGTATGTAAATCAGCTTTTTGTTCGTCAGTGTGGATTTTCTCAATTTGTATCAACTTCTTCTCGAAACAATCTCGGATGAAGTGATGACGAATTTCAATGTGTTTGGTTTTAGCGTGATGAACTGGATTTTTAGTAATGTTAATCGCTGCCTCATTATCAACAAAGATAGGGGTGTTTAGAAATTGCAAACTGTAGTCGCGCATCTGTTGCTGGATCCACAAAATCTGAGAGCAGCAACTGCTAGCAGATACATACTCCGCTTCACATGTGGATAAAGCCACAGAGGTCTGCTTTTTGCATTGCCAGGTAACCAATCGTGGTCCGAAAAACTGGCACCCCGCTGTTGTTGATTTAGCGTTAACTTTGCAGCATCCGAAATCTGAATCGGAATATCCTTCGAGCTTGAAATCGCCTTCTCTTGGATACCACAACCCCAATGATGGAGTTCCTTTCAGGTAGCGTAATATCCTTTTCACAATCACCATATGCGAAGCTCTAGGATTAGATTGAAATCTTGCTGCGAGGCAGGTTGGATACATGATATCGGGTCTTGAAGCTGTCAAATACATCAGCGAACTGATCATGGAACGATATAACGTTTCATCTACCTTCTCTCCGGTGAGATCAGGGTTTATCCCATGGTTCGTCGCTAATGGGGTGGAAGCTGGAGTAGAACCTGACATCCCGAATTTCTCCAAGATATCATGAACGTACTTCGTTTGATGTATGAAAATTCCCTTAGGCAGTTGATCAACCTGTATTCCCAAAAAGAATTTCATCTCACCCATTATGACATTTTGAATTTCTGCTTCATAACTCGTTCAAAATCTTTGCACAAATTTTCATTTGTAGACCCAAATATGATGTCGTCCACATATATCTGAACTATCAGAAGATGTCCGTCGACCTCTTTGGTGAAGAGAGTGGCATCCACTTTTCCACGAATAAAACTGTTGGCTAACAGGTGTTGAGACAATGTCTCGTACCAAGCTCTCGGGGCCTGGTGTAAACCATACAGCGCTTTATCTAGCAAGTAGACCTTGTCTTTGTGGATTTGATCCGGATATACCTCCTCTTTTACCTTCCCGTAGAGAAACGCCGATTTAACATCTAGCTGATATACTTTGAAATTTTTCCAAGATGCAAATGCCAGGAAGATTCTGATAGCTTCTAGTCGAGCAACCAGAGCATACACTTCAGTGAAATCTATCCCCTCCTGCTGACTGAAACCCTGGACTACGAGTCGAGCTTTGTTACGAATAATAACCCCTTGATCACCTCTCTTACACTTGAACACCCACTTGGTGTTTATCTTCCTTTGACCATCAGGCAAGTCTACTAACTTCCACACTTCCACACTCCCAACTTCTCAAACTGACTCAGCTCCTCTTGCATAGCATTAACCCAAGAATCTTCAGTTAGCGCCTCTTTGTATGTTCGCGGTTTGATCTGCGAAATAAAACAACTTAGTGAAAATTCAGTTTATAAAGGTGCTATTGTAGAATAAAAACAAGTAAGGCCTTGGTCAATTTGACGTCTAGTGCGAACGCCTGATTGCAATTCTCCAATGATCAGCTCCTCTGGATGATATGAAAGAGTTCTCGGCATCACCTTGCCTGGAACATCTACCTCGCCTTCCAGATTAGTAACATTCTGATTTGCACCTTGTTCACTGACTGGGTTTGTTGGACTTGAACTCTGGATTTGCTCCCTCTCAGAATCTGAATCACCATGATCAAATACTAGCATGTTCTCAGATTCTTGATTATCATTCTGTACCGTCTGATTATCATGAGCAACTTCATTTTGTTGAATATCATTATGTTCTCCAGCATTGCTCGGACCTGCTTCATGATCATTTGAAGTTTGTCGTGATCGACTTGAGTACTCAGCTGGGAACCTTTCCTGCGATTCTTCATACTCTCTCAGAATATTCAACTCATCAAAGAAATCTTCTTCTTCTTCCTTTTCTTCTTCCATGTCAAACGAATCCCACAAAGTGTCATAATGAAAACGCCATGAATCTCCAGGATTCTGTGGTGGCATTGTGTAACCTTGACACTCAACATTCTGTGCTTCAATAATCCGCTTCAAGCTTGGAACAAAGACTCGTTTCTGAGGACTTGAATATCCCACAAATATTCCTCCAATGCTCTTTGCACCAAACTTTCCAAAAGGTTCTAGAACTATACAGGGTGACCCAAACGGTTCTAAATACTTTAGGTTCGGTTTGCGGTTATTGATCAGCCCGAAACATGTTTTGTTAAATTTCTTTACAGTGAGAACCTGGTTGAGCGTATAGCATGCGGCGGATACTGCTTCTGCCCAAAAATTAACTGGTAGCTTTGAATCAGTAAGCATCGTCCTAGCCGTTTCAATTAGCGTCCTGTTCTTTCTTTCAGCTACTCCATTCTGCTGCGGAGTGTAAGGAGCACTAAATTCATGCAATATACCTCTCTCATCACAGTATTCTTCCATCTTGTTGTTCTAGAACTCAGTACCATTATCACATCTGATTCTTTTGATACGCCTTTGGTACAAGTTTTAAATTTTTCTGAACAACGCCATCAAACTATCAAACGTCTCATCTTTCATCTTCAGAAATGAAACCCATGAAAACCTTGAAAAATCATCCGTGACAACCAAACAATAGTAATCACCAGTGATGCTTTTGACGTTCACTGGACCAAAAAGATCCATATGAAGTCTCTCTAAAGGTCTTGATACTGAGTTGACTTTCTTTTGATGATGTGATTTCTTTTTCTGCTTGCCTTTGATGCAGCTAATGCACTCCCCTTCAAGATGAAAACCTTTCACATGAACACCAGTAACCAAGTCGTTATGCACCAGTTGATTCATTTTTCTCAGGTGAATATGCCCCATCTTTCTATGCCATAACCTCGACTCCTTCTCCGTTGCTTTTGACATAAAACAATGTGCCTGACCCGTTGTAGAAGTTGCTACACTCATGTCCAATACATACAAATCATTCACTCTGGGCGCTCTCATGATCACCCATTCATCGGGAATAACAAATCCTGGTTTCAAGATCAAACATTCTTTGTCTGTAAAGTGCGTTGTATACATATGATCACAAATCTGAGAGATACTTAGAAGATTGTTTTCAAGCTCGGCGATGTAGTTAACTCTTTCAAACGTAACAATCCCATTGGATAACGTTCCTTCACCAACTATTCTACCACCTTGATTTCCCGCAAATCCCACATAACCTCCATTGAAATTTCTAACATCATACAGCAAGGCTGTTTTCCCTGTCATGTGCCGAGAAGCTCCACTATCCATAATCCACCGTGAAACGGATCTTGGAAGCTCCTGCACATATCACAAAAACTTAGTTAGAAGTTGATGCCACCCAAGCCTCTTTGAACTCAGGTAACTTGACATTAAGGTGAGTTTTTGCAATGTAAAGTGACGGAAAATTCTTGTCGTTCATCTTCAAGCCTTCCTCAGATCTAACCTCAACCTTTTTGTATAAGAAAAACTTATCTTTTTTAGGTTGATCTGTTGATTGACCTTTCTTTTGAACATTCTTCTTCTCTGGTGGAGTAGAAGATTGTTTTTCCAAGTTTTCATAATAATCCAAAGGAACATCTATCTTTACCGGAGTGGTAGAAGACGATTGTTTTTCTGACTCTGAAACCTTTGGTTTTGAAACACTTTTTGGCTTCCATGTTTGTTGAGATGATGCAACCCGTTTGTAAAACTTGTCATTTTTAGTTACCATATTCTTAACAGGTTCAGTTTTGATCTTGGTGTTGTTATTTTTCAAAATCTTTTTCTCAACAACCAATGGAGCTTTTCCCTTCACATCAACTTTCTTCTTTTGACTCTCAACAATTTCAGACTTAGGCTTGAAGTTGGTACACTTTCGTGCAATATGTCCAACTTTGTTGCATCTGAAGCATGTACGAGTATCAACAACTCGACTTGTGCCTTCAGTCTGAGTTTGTGAGGTCTTCTTTGCAAAAAAATCTTCATTTGATTTTGAAAAAATCTCAGATTCTTCATCAGAAAGTGAACTTGAACTGTTCACAAACACCCTTTTATCAGCAAACTTCTTGTTTTGAACATTTCTTCTTTGATAGTTCTTACCACCCTGATATCCAACCGACCATCTGTTTCGATTGTTGTTATAAAAACGCGGTGGAACAACAGGTTTCTTGTAGTAAGATTTTATCTTTTTCAAAATTCATTTGCCTCTTTGCCTGATTCAAACCTTCTACTTCAGACAAATCAATTTCAACCAGTTTAAAAACATTTTTCAATTTGTTCACATTAACATTCTCCAGTGGAAACTCAGAATCCGAATACAACTTATCCGATCCCGACATCTTGTACATGACAAGAGTAGGTTCTTCATTTAAGTTGTTTTTGAATTTTTGTTTCGAAATGTAATTGTTCAGAAAACATTCTTCATCCTCAACTAAATCACTATCAGACTTCAAAACACTTTTAGCCATGCCTTTCACGATATCAGTTTGAACACTATCATCAAATGAAGAAAATGTAACATCAATTGTATCTGGAAGTTTAATTCCATTTTCATCTTCATCATTAACCAACCCGGATGTTTTCTTTGAATAATTGTTTAGAACAGGTAGTGGAACTTGATGAAACCCAACCCCAGTTCCATCACAATATACATCTTCGCCTGCTTTGTCTTTCCCAATGGGTTTGGGAACAATGTGTTGCAAAACAAAGCTTGTAGAGCTATAACTGTTCAGTTTCAAATTGATACGCTCATTCTCAATCTTAGCTTCTTCAAACTGAAGCTTCAATTTAGCAATCTCATCCAGTTGTTGGTTGATTTGCTCTTCTTTGTGTCTGAGAACAACAGTTAAATGCTCATTTTCTTTATTGGTTTTACCATTTCGTTCATCAGAATATTTAACCGTTCGTTTTAATTTTTCAAAATTTTCTGAAATTTTACGATTTTCAAGAACCAATTTTTCATTTTCTTTCTTAATTCTTTCTACTTCAATTTTATCATTTTCAATTTTATCATTTAACTTGTTAGCTCGATCATTTGAAGCTTTTAGCATTTTATCACGATCTAGAATCTGATCTTCAACCTTTCTGACTTTTCTTGTCAGTTCTTCAACCTTCGCATTACTAGAGTAAGTGAGTGTACTACAAAACTTGCAGTTTTTCATGCAACTTTTGCATTCACTATCACCTATGACTTTCTTACCTGTCTCACTTGTTGAAACGTTTGGACTGACCTTGCTTTTAGACTCAGTTTCAGACTTAGAGTCTACCTCAAGTTCCTTTGCAGCAAGCACTTTGTCAGCCATCTTTCCCAGATTTTTAGCATTGAAATCTTGTGATGTATCAATAATTCCATCATCCACTTTCTTTGACTGCGGTTCTTTCTCTATCTCTTTTTCTTTTTCATCAGATTCTCCTCCTCCCCACCATTCTCTTTGTCTACCATCTTCTTCTGCTTTGAATTCCTCAATGAAAGCTTCTATACTAAGAGTTTTCGTATCAATAGCAATGTTTCCTTGAGGATCCAGATAACATTCTCTATCAGCATCCCATCTCTTTGCTCTCTTAGCTTCATAGAACACCCTAGATAACCTCATCATCTTGAATTCTGCTCTCTGCTTTCTGGCTTGGTATTTTTGATCTTCAGTTCTTGTGTCTTTGAAAGGAACTTCCTCTTCTTTTGCTACAAACGCATACCCTACTGCATCTTCCTCTGGTAGCAGTTCACTCCAATCAAAACCTTCATCATCATGAATAACAGCAAGAGCTCTTGATTTTTCTTTGGGAGCATCCTCAAGCTGCTTCATTCTGGGAGGTTCTGATTTATTCTGATGATAAATTGCCTTTTTGTAATAATCCTCCCGAAAAGCATTTGCAGTATCATCAGTGTAAGCATTTCTGCACTCACGCTTAAAGTGACCTTTCTGTTTACATTTGACACGTCACTTTTGACTTGTCAAAGCCTAACTTGGTAGAAGGTCCACCAATAGACTGTCTGCCCGTAATCTCCATAAACCGTTGCGCTCTCCGGACTGCACTGGCCATACACCACCTGATGTCAATCAGTTCCATCTCTTCAGGATCTATTTGATCATAGTCCTCCTTAGTCAGGTTGGTGTTTCCAATCTTGCCCGCCACGAGACTCTCGTACGATTCTAACACCGAAGCTAAGATCACCATCTGTTGTTTAGCAGACTCTTCACTGAAATTTTGACCATTCTTCAAATCAACAGCAATGTTACATTGGAACAGATTCTTTGATGCAGATTGACTTGAATTTGTTGAAGAAGATCAACTATGAAAACCACCGTGAGGAGTTTCTTGATTCTTTGTATTTGAGCTCTTTGCAGAAAATGCTGTTCTTGGAGAACCAGTCTTTGGTAGATTTCCTCTGTAGTACAACTCCACATTCTGGTGATAAGATATGTTGTTGACTTTGCTAGATTTCTTAATCTCTAACTCATGACCCTCCAGTCTTTCAATAATCCGATCCACTGTCAACTCTTCAGACTTGATTGTATTCTTCAGCATTAATGCAAAGTACTGCCAATCTTGTTCATTCGGCAGCGAGTCGAACAACTTGTCTACCAGCTCTTCTTGAGTGTAAATAATTTCATGTCTAGCAAGCTCCAACTTCAGATGCCCAAATCTCTCAATCATCTTGGAAACTGACTCGTTCTTTAAACAACCAAACAAATCAAACTCTTTTCGTAACAGTTTCTTTTTGTTTTTGACTATTTCAGCACTACCTATGCATTTTACCCTCAGTTTTTCCCAAAGATCTTTTGAATTTACATATTCAATCAATGAAATTATATCATCTCTCACTGACTGATGAATCAACGCAATGCACTTTTGTTCAGCAATATATCTTTCAACTTCATCAGTATCAGTTAGACTTTCACCCAAACGATTTCCTTTAACATAACCAATCTTTAAACTTTTCCAGCTTTGATATGCAAAGGCTTGAAGCCACTCATCAAATCTTATAGCCCATCTATTGTAATCTTCTATCGCCAACAACTTTGGAGGTTTGTTGTACGTCCCATACGCACTTTCAACACTTAATGTATCCGACAGAGTCTTTTTCGCACTCGGAGTTTTCTCGTTTGTGTTGTTTGACGTGTCGTTTGAAGTATCATCTCCACCATTTCTAGCAAAGGCAAAGATATCACAGAATGGATTGAAATCATCCATCTTCACGTACCTGAAAATGATCAACAAATACTTAGAAAATTCCTGGTTTTGAAAAATACAGATTCAAGCGGAATCTGTTCAAGCGAAATCAGCTTTAAGCAAGATAGCTTTTCAAGCGAAATAGCAAATCAAGTTCAAGCGAAATCAGGTTGAAGCGAAATCAGGTTACTTGAAGCGAAATCTCTTATTTCAAGCGAAATCAGACAAGAGGGGCTAATTTCAAGCGAAATCAGCTGTAGTTTCAAGCGAAATCACGATGACATCAGCAATGTTCGAATAGTTTTCAAGCGAAATCAAATATTTGATCAAGTTTTAAGCTGATTTTAGGTCCAAATCTTTCAAGGATTAGTTAACACTATGTTTCGCTTGATATATATCAAATTTAGGCCATTTCAACCGTAAAATTATGTCCAAATCAGAAAAGAATGAGTAGAAGTAAGAAAATCCGATGATTTCAAGCTGCAATGGTATGAACTCCTCATCCTGAGCTCTGATACCACTTGTTGGATCGTTTCGGTGACCCTAAACAATCAAGTTGAGTAGTTCATCATCATTTGCAAAGGCGGAATCAATGTAAATGACGTCAAACAACTTGTTTCCTTTTAATCTTTATCTATTAATGATTTCCTGAGCTTTTTACAAGTTCAAATGACACACGGACAACACCTCGGCTCAGATACAATGACCAGGTTCCGCTTGAAATGAAACCAGCACAACCCTATATATAGACATGGAGATTTCGCTTGAGGATGTCACAGCCCTGTTCAAGCGAAATCACATGTGTTGATTTCGCTTGAACATGTCCATGTCACTCTCAAGCGAAATAACCTTCTAACACATGTACAAACCCTAATTTCTATCCTATTGTGCACTCGTTCATCCTATCTAGACATAAGAATTGATTAAGACAAAGTTAACAGACACTAGGTGCACCAACAGGCGAAATACCAACGGATGACAGTGTTGGAAAAGAAGTGATTACAAGAATTACAGCGAACACGGTCACCAACAAGGTGTTCTATACCGATTCTAACGAAAGGAACTTTCTCAAAAGGGTTAGCCCGTTGTACATTTCTTTATATTTCCTACCGTTAATGTCTTTCATGGCAAGTAAGTAATTCTCGATTTATTATCAGGTACGTGATTATAGATAAGACTGGCCTCTTCAAGTTACACAACCGATAGCTGGGAATTATTATGCGGTAACTCTCTAGAGACTAGACCTTCAGTTTATGTCTTCATATGAGCGTTTGGATGTGTGTTTTTAAGCGATCACATGATACCGAATGTGTTTTTTGCAGTTAAATCTCGGAATATACACAAGTGACAACAAGACCGAGATGTCGGTGCTTGTTAACCGTGCTATCGGGGGAGCTGGCATCAAAGACGGACAAATGGAGATTATGTTTCATCAGTATTCTCTATGATATTGACCGAACTGAATCGAAATAATCACCAATAACCTATTAACCAAAAGAGGTCGCTTATGTTTTTTTTAACCAAAATATATGCTTTTTATAACAAATATGTTTTGACCATGGGGTAGTGTTGGATTCCTGCTAAAAATTTGTTTACTTTTCTAAACCTTTTTAGAGTAACAAATGATCATCAAAATCTTAACATACCAGTGGTTGACAAACTTTTTTGTAACAATCCCATAGGATGCTACATTTTAAGCACTATGTATTTTGTACTGCAAAATCACTGTTAGCTTACTGATGATCTATAGATTACTCTCTTTGCCCCAAAAGCAAATTATACAAAAAAAATAATGTTACAAAGGGTGAAATAAGAATTGTTATTCCACACCGTTGCTCAAAAAGAAAGAAGGATTGAAGTGGCTTTAAAAGAAACAACCCCCTCGAGGTAAGTGAACCATCTCTTTGTCCATTGCGGTTGAATTTTTGAGCCAATGGTTAATTTAGTTTGATTTTTAGTCAATTGATAAGCGTTAAATAAAAAAATTGGCTGGTTCCAACGAGCCATGAGTTGGTTCGAGTTTTTGCGAGCCAAGCTCGAACTAAAATTGCTAACTCATTTAAGAAAAGCGAGTCGAGCTGAGGTCCGAAGGGGAGTTTGGTTGTTTGGAAGAAGAAAAGGGAACCGGTTTCCGGGTAGTCGACAACTTTTAAGGATAGTCGATGAAATCAACAATTATGTATACAAGGGGATAAGCGTATCATTTACTTTAAAAGAATAGAGTAAAAATGAGAGTTTTTGTTGCAATTATTTGAAGATAATGATTGTATTAGCAATGGCGATTATACTGAAAATTTGTTATAATTGCACACGGCCACCTGCTATACATTATGTTCATTTACATGTATGACCCGTTAGTGGTTAAAGATAAATAATTTAGGCTGAATTTGATGTAGTCGAAGTGTTTTTTGGCCAGCTTCTTTTTTTACATTCCTCCTAAGGCATTTGCATAGTTGCAAAATACCATAAATATTCTCATTGTGGAATATACCTCGTTGTTAGGCCAAAACTGGTTACTTTTAGATTTCATTTGTTTTTTTTTGCAACTTTTTTTAGAAATAGACCAATATGTTAATCTATGTTAAGGGTATTGTAGATGGTAAGTGTTGATGGAAAGTTGGTGGTATGTTCACGCCCCATGTTGTCGACTCCGCAGCAACGCGCGGGTTTCCCACTAGTTAAATTATATACACTTCACACATATAAATGCGTCTAACTCATCTACAATGGTGTTTCTACTATTAGTTCGCCGTGTCTAAATTCGTTGTTGTATATGACTTCCACTAAGCAAATATCACCCCTTCCAAACTACAGCAGTGTGTCTAAACACCATAATAGGCACATCCAAATTTACATATATTGTTGCTAGAAACTCGCTAACACGGTTACATATGTTGCATCAGATTGCTTGTCATGCTCTTTATGAATTTTCACGCTTTCTATGATTTTTTCTTATATAGAAATAACCTTTATATGTGTGTGACGAAGGTCTATATTTAACGTCCTTTTGATATTAGTTATATATAGGAAATTGTAGACGTATGGATCTAAACAACTGACTCATATAAAAAAGTCGGTTATTAATTGATGTCAAATATTAAGGTGTATATTTGTAAGTCTTTTGTTTCAGTAGTTCCTGTTCACATTTTATATCTTTATTTTCCTTGTTAAACTTACTCATTTCCTTATTAATGCACCATTAATATTCATAAATGTATTCACATCTTGCTATTTTCATTCTATATATACATACACATATATTCATGAGATTCATTCCCATTTGTAACCCAATTAAGATCATCAATATGTTGTATTTTACTTATGTACAACTTATAATTCTTTGCACCATCGCAACCCTGAAACCTTCTATCGCGCTCAATCTCTCTATCGTCCCCTTTAACAAAGCTTTCGCCCCGCTCTATGGTAACCAAAGCGTCGTGCATTCCGATGATGGTAAACTTATTCAAATCTCCATGTACCAGCGGTCACCTTACGGGTCGGGTTTTACTTCACAATACGCATACAATCATGGCGTGTTCACTGCCTTTATCAAGCTACCAAACAACAGCTACTCAGCTGGTGTTGTTGCTAGTTTCTACATTCAAAACAAAGAATTGATGCAAGACGAGATAGATTTTGAGTTTCTTGGACATATTGACGGCGAAATATGGGTTCTTCAAATCAATGTTTATGGCAATGGGAGCAACCAGCATAGAGGGAGAGAAGAAAGATACACATTACCATTTGACCCTTCTCAAGATTTTCACAACTATACTATTCTTTGGAATACGGGCCGGATCATTTTTTTATGTGGATGAATGGCCCATTAGGGAAGTGGAGAATGTTAATGGTATGGGTGGTGATTTTCCATCCAAACCTATGCATTTGTATGGCACCATTTGGGATGGGTCAGACTGGGCTACACACAAAGGCAAGTATAGGGTAGATATCCAGCGAGGCCCGTTTGTTACGGGTTATTCTTTTGTCATAAATGGGTGTCGTGTTGACAAGTCCGTGTTAGTGCCTGATGAGTGTGATGATGCAATTCCTATTGGTCTAATGACGTCAGATGAAAGACTAAGAATGAAATGGTTTAGAGGTTGGTGTATGACATATTCATATTGCAATGACAAGGATCGGTCCCGGGATTCTTTTCCCGAGTGTGGGGTTGAAGATCCGGGAATACAGCTTGCCCCGGCCCCGCAACCGGTCTCATCCGGGGCAAGCAGTAGGTTCATATAGTAGTTAAAACCCTTACCTAGAAGGGTCAAGGGTCATTATACATATTTATCAATATTTTATTATTGATTTTGATTTTAAATAAAAATATAAATCCAGTTGGTTCTCTGAATAATAAAAGACATATTCTCTTTACAAAGTAGATACCGATTGAATGTTTATGTTTAGGTGTATAGAGTTAACATCAATTTTAATATGTTAGATATGTAGAAACTTGTTAATGGATCTGGATAAGACACACAGTTGATAAAGTGTTAGGGTGAGAGGTGCACTCCCCTCTTAGGGGAGTCCCCTCTCTTACGCACACTTAATCAGGTTATGCCACGTCAACTCCCCTCTTAAACTCCCCTCGCACCCCAATTTGATGGCGGCACTCCCCTCTTAGGGGAATTGTTTTTTTATTCAAAAAAAAAAAAAAAAAAAAAAGTTTTCATTGGTTGAAAATGAGGGTGGCCCCACCTTCTCTCTCCTACCTTCTTCGGTGTCTCCCCCCCGAAACCCCTCCCTGATTAGGGTCCCCGCCTGGATGGCGGCGGTGTTCCCGATCGGGGAATGGGGTCACCGATCCAAGTCCCCGCGAGTGCCCCGATCACCCTTATATCTCTCTTGTTAACATATTAGATTTTGTTCATGAGCTCTAGTTAATAGTTTGCTTGCTTTTTAGTTAGGAGGGTATTCAATACACAACCAATTTTAAGTATAATTTTATGAGAATCATGTTATCACTTGTACATGTTCATGTGTTATGTGGTTCATATGTATCTCAACTCAAGCATCAGCCACTTAGTGGCCATGTTTATAATTCATAAATGATAACTATTTTTTTATATATATTTTTTACACCGAGATAGTTGGTAAACAGGCAATAAGTTGCGTCGCTACTTCTTTTTGAATAGCAAAACTAAGTCTTTTAAAAACTACGTTCATATCTCCCGGGATGCAAAACTGTCTTATAATTTTAGAAGGAAAAAGATGATAAAGACAAAATAATTACTAGTTAAAATTGTTGTTGGTCCTAGTTTGGACTTAAAAACTTCTTTTCACGTAATATGGCAAGTGATTTCAGTAGATGTGAAAAAGTGTGCGGAAATAGAAATCAGACTTTCAAGAAACAAGACCTATAGAATTATCAAGTTTATATCACTTTGAAAAGAAAATGGTTTACAAGGTGATTGTAAGATTATTATCTATTACAAATGAATACTTGAATTCTGAGGGTGAGAGGACAATGGAGTTTTGTAGTATGTATTGAATGCAAAGCTTAACTCAACTCATTGTTCTCTGCTTGGTGAGCCTTCTATTTATAGAAGGCTGAATATATGAATAAACATTTGTTTATTCATATATATTCCTGCAAAAAGTAGCGCCTTGACATATTCATTGAATCCAACAATCAATTTGCCTTTGTCATCATGAGATCCAATAATGTCAACTTGCTTCGGTTAGTGTGGCAGGATAGAGCTGATTTTTAGACAAGTGGGTATCTTATCTGAATTTCCGATAAACCACTTCAACAGAATTCTGGTGAACAAATCATCAGAAAATCTGATGATCAGAATCGTCAGAAACTGATGACATCAGATCCATCAGAAATGACCTTCTCTGATAATCTTCTTCAGCTCTTGATCAACTTGTGATTCTTTGAAGTAGATGTTGCTGCTTTCAGTTGTCCTATCCGATCTTCTTCTTCTTGTTGTGATCTTCAAGACTGTTGTCTTCTTCATAGATCAAGTTGATTCTGATTTTCTTCAATACTTACAAATAAAGTTTCCTAACAGTTTCCCCCTAAGTATTGTAAGAAAATGAACTATCTCTATATCTAACATAAACAACTTTCAACTAATCCTTGAAAAGAAAGTTCAAACAACTAAGTTCAGAAACATAAAACATAATCAAACCAACCATTGTTCAAAACAGACAGAAATAAAATATTGTTCTCAAAAACAGAAATTTAATCTCATCAATTCATTAATTGATCTTCACTCCACTTCTGTATTTGTCTCCTGGTTTCAGCCTTTTCTTGTGATCAATTGCCTTTTGAGTTTCCTTGTAAAGTTCTTTGTACCATCCTCTGGATTCCATCCACTTTTCAATGCAATCTTCAATTGTTTTTCTCAGCTATTCATTGTTCTTTCCCTTCTTCTTGAGCTGCTCTCGTTTCTCATTCATGTAGTTCTTTATATATTTCAGAGTTTGATTTGAATACCTGGATATTTCATTGATTCTGAACAGAGCTTTCTCATCATGAGCATCTTTGAAGACCACACACATTTCTGGTTTGTCAAAGATTGCTCCAGTTCTTACTAGTTTAGAAGAAATTTCAGCTGGAATTGTGTTGTTAGGAGGAGGTATTAGCACCTTGTTGTTATACTCAAAATTGATACATAAATCAAAGTCTGCCAGTGCAGCCCTTTTATATAACTTTGCTCCTACACTTTTGATGCTGTCAAGAGCTCTTCTGATCACAACTGAACCACTTTGCTCTTTATCAATGATATTCTTCATTTTTACTATGCCCATTGGGTGAATATCATCAGCCAGATTTCCATCAGTAACATTTTGTTCACTGTTATCTTTTCTGATCAAGGTGTATTTGTTCTGCCCTTCAGTGCCTAAGACACCTCCTCCAGTACTTAAAGTGCTGATTCTCTCAATAGAGACTATTGGATTGGTCATTGGTTTGTGGAGAATTTCCCAACTTCCCTCATTCCTGACTTGAACAATATTTTTGCTTATAGGAGAGAGTGGCCTTTCTGGGTTGTCTTCTTTACCTTTCCAGTAGTAATGCTTCAGGTGTTCTTCAGGGTACATGATTGTGTGTAGATCACCTTTCAGCACTTCTATTTCTTTGAGATTTCCATCTGAATCTTCTCTAATCACTTTTCTTGGCCTTTTTGAAGAAGTTACTTCATGTTCCATTCTTCTCTTCTCTTTTGTATCAATCTTTATGCTGAATTATGTTTCTCATGTGAGAGCTGTGGAAGATGATTGAACTGGAACATGTTCTTTCTGTTGGACCCTTGAAGTATATGGCTTTGGGATGTTTGGTGGAGGACCCATGAGTAACTTTGGCTTACTAGGAGGAGGACCCATGAGCTGCTTCTGTTTTTGAGTTGTTGGAGTTTCTGATTGTTTGGTTTGATCTTGTTGAGTGATTTCTGGTTATTTAAATTTTTGTTGAGAAGTTTCTGGTACTCCTGCTTGTTTTTCTTGTGGAATTGGGGCTTTCAGTTCATGAACATCAACTTTTGCCAGTCTGGCAACATTGTACTCCAACCTCTTTACTAACAGATGAACATCAGTAAGAGCTTGAGTATTTGATTCTTCTTGTTTCTCCATTCTCTGAAATTCCAATTTATTCTGATTTTTCTGTGCAGATAATTCCACTATCAGCTTCTCAAAAGTCTCAGCCATGCTGCTGTTGTTGGCTCTGAGGAACTGAATTTCTTTAAGGATTCTTCATGAACTTGAGCTTTCCCTAGCACTTGCAACCTCAGCCATCTGTTTCTTGATTTCTTGCAGTTCTTTGAGAGCTTTATTGAATTCTGATAAGCTCTCTCTGTTTTCTAATGACTCTTGTAGTTTGTTGAGGGCTGCAGTGTTGTCTTCTATTTGCTTCTGCATAGCTTTGACAGTTTCTGATAAAACTTTGATATCTGATCTTTGATTTCTGATCTCTTCTAATATCAGATCAAGTTTATCTTCTGTGGCTGTTTTCCCAGTACAAACAGCAGTTGTGTCTTTAAGTTCATTGTGTAGTTGTTCAGTTGACATGGATTGATGTCCTTGGAAAATAGGAGGAACAACAGATGTTCCACCTCTAACACCAGCAGAAAACACATTCTCTGCTGTTCTGAGGTTAAGAGGATTGAAATATTCCACATTCTCTATACCCTCACTAGAAAATTGAAACACATTCAAGTTCTGGTTTTCCTCATATCCTTGAACCTTTTCAGGTTCTCCATGAGTTGTTGAGAAACTCTTAGTTTTCTCATCCAGGTTTCCTTGATCAGTAGACTGATCTCCACCTGTTGCCACCACATTTTCCTCCTCAGAATCTGATTCAGAAAATGGGTCTTTGGTTCCACTCACATTTTATCTTTCAGAAACAGTGCCTCTTTGTGAAATTTCATAATTTCCTTGAATTGAATCATCAGAATCACTCTCAGAATTATGAAATATGTTAAGTTTGGAGTGTTGTGCACCTGTTTTGTCACACCCCGACCGCGTCAAAACAACAAAACCGCGGCGGAAACGTCGGGGAGTGGAGTGGCAGAATCATTGTTTCACAACCATGGATACAAAAGTTTCGTTTTATTGATTTATTAAGTAATTTACATTGTCTTAAAATAAAACAATTAAGTTAAACATCGTCTATCATCGTTATTAAGTCACTAAGGCCATGTCCAGATCCTATATGAACATGCATCCTAGCAACCAACATCATGCAACACCACCTGAAACATATGTAAAAACAAAGTCAGCAAAGAAATGCTGGCGAGCACATAGGATTTTATGAGAGTATTGGATTCATGGCTCGTTTACATGTTGCTGTACCTCGATTGACTACAAAAGTCAAAAGTTACAAACCTTGTTTTGAAAAGTGAATAGTATTACAACATAATTAACCAACTCAAATCAAGTTGGTTATAGTTTATAAAATCTCGTAGCCATGATTCTTAACCCAAAACATTTGTTTAAGTAAACCAAATCGTAAATTGTTCTCGTTACAAAACTCGTATGGTTTATATCATTTAGAAAACCTCGTTGTGTGACCTCGTTTCAAAATCGTTTATCCATGTGAACTAAATAATGCCACGAAATATAATATGATAAAAGCACTTATATATAAGAAGTACCAGTGGCGTATCTACCATGCTTTTATCATGTTATACCCGTCCCATTACCTAATCACAACCCAAAACCAATCGCTTGTTCAAATCGTTTATCTCGTTTAAATCGTTTCAAATCGTTTAACTCGTCCCAAAATCGTTTTCGTTTTAATTGTGAAACTACTTTTGGTCATCTCGTTAATAACATCCAAACCTTTGCAACTCGACTATCTCGAAACTCGTATTAACAAACCACCAAAGGGTAAGTTAACAATCACAGATTCGGTCGTTACCCACATAACCCCCACACATAACCATGGGTGTAGTCCAATAACGGGATTTGTAAGATTCTATGGTACCATAACCTAATACTGGTCGGCTTGATCAATGCTAATGAATGTTATTCGTTATGTAAATACGTCCAACAAGTTCGTTTACATTATCGAAATCGTTATTAGTTTAATATAAACCATGTTAATCGTTGTTGAAACCATCGTTAAAATATCGAAATCGTTTTAATACATATGAATCACCCCAAAACAATTGAAAACAGTAAAATAGGGGAACTATGTACTTACATTGAAGTGCAAATATCCTTGATCTAAAGAACTCAACAAGCTCAGGCAAACAAAGGAAATTCAAGTAGCACCTAGTAATCGAATCACTAGTAAATAATTCAACACCTAAATCGGAAGATCGGACATAATTAGGTCTTGTAAACCAAATGAGTATTGGAACTCATGTGATATGGTTTAACAAAGCCTACATTCTAAAACGAAACCTATCCTAAGTGCTTTCGACCCGTTACGACCCATTAAGGTAGCTTACGCTACTTTAACATAGATTGTACTTCAAGCCTTCTACATAGGCTACTTTCTCTATGGTCAAACATCCATACCTTATGCATCCATATCCCATGATCCTCCCTTTTACTCCATTTCCAAAATTTACCATTTTACCCAATTTTGAAACAAAGTTACTGAGTAAGCTCCTGCCCCCAGTCATGTGCTTGGAGCTTCCAGAATCGCAGTACCAGATCTGCTGCACATGATGGTCCTGAAATTAAAAAATTAGAGGGTTTTTGGTACCCAGACTTGCTTGGGTACTCTTTCTGATGAGATTTTAATCAGATTATTTTATCTTGATGGCCTTTCATCAGAATATCTGTTATATGCTGAGCCATAAACAAATTTTTCATCTTTCTTTTGGAGATGGTGTTGAACAATCTTCAGTATGTCAACACACATACAAGGTTCTTTATCAGAATTTTCTGATATTCTTTCTTGTGATGGAATGAGTGGATAATTTTGAAAAAACGAGTGAACTGCTTCTGGAGTTTTTAAAGATTTTTGTTTGCATTCACTTATGTTTGATCTAAAGTTGGGTTTTTCAAAAGGGTATTCAGAACAGGTTGATTTGCATGATTCAGAATCAGATTCTGATGAAAATTTATCAGAAATCTGATGGGTTGCTTTTACAAAGACAGTGGATTTACTTTCTCTTGTTTTTACAAACCCTCTCCTTTGTTCTTTGGTGTGGACTCAATGAAGTTTATGAATTCTTTAGCTTGTTGAAAACCTCTTATATTAATTTCTTTATCATTAATTTTCTTGTAAAGATCTTTTTTTTTTCATTTTCATAGAACTCAATTTTAGCTCTGTGATCTAAACTTTCTTCTATTAGTAATTGGTTTTCAAGTATGATTTTATTCATGGTCCTTTGCAACTCATCAGATTTTTTACTATCTGATTGCTGTTTATCTTGCAGATTTAGAAAATCTGACATGAGCTTGTTTAGCTTGTGTTCAAGATCAAGATTGTCTAAACTTACCTTCTGTCCTGAAGTTTCTGGTAGGTCATCAGAAAGTGCCATGAGGCAGAAATTTGCCATTTCTTCCTCTTCTTCATCAGAAGAATCATCAGATAGCCATGTATCTGTCCCTGCAATTAAACTGTCTTGCTGCTGCTTCTTAGCTTCTTCTAGTTTCTTCTCATAATAAGCAACATCTTTCAATTTCTTGGTCTTGCATTCTGATGCATAGTGACCTCTCTGCTTGCACTTGTAACACACAACTTCAGCCTTTCCCTTATCCTTAGATCTACCTTCTTCCTTAGATCTTCCATCCATCCTCCCTTTGTCACGTCTCTGGTATCTATGGCCTCCTCCCCTCAACCTCTGCTCAAATGTTTTGGTGAGCAGTGCTATTGCTTCAGCAAAAGCTGAAAAATCTGATGATGTATCAGAAATTTCAAGATTTTGACTGTTTAAAGGTTGTGGATCATTGGTAGGTGGTGTTCTTTGTGAGTTTGAGATAAGAGCTAAAGATCCCCCTCTTTGAATGGTTTCTTCAAATATTTCTTCTTCTCTAGGGACCAGAATGCTGTATAAGTTATGAAACTCATATTACATAGTTCTAAGGTTGAGGACAAAGTCATGGTTAGACTTCTCCATTCTCTAGGTAAGGCATCCATAAATTTTATGTTTCTTTCATCATTTGATTTTGTTATTCCAAATTTCTTTAGCTCGTTTAAAAGTTTTGTAAATCTTTGATATGTTTCATTTAATCTTTCATTAGGTAAACTTTTGAACCTCTCATATGAGGAAACGTTATTTGTTCTCTTGTTTTTTTTATCCTTTCTCCTCATTCACAAAGATTTTCCAACTGATCCCATATTTCCTTAGCTGATGCACATGCATCAACTTGTGAAAATATGTCATTGGGGATAACCATTATTAAAAGTGACTTTGCCCTTTCATCCCCAGCCACCTTTTCCTTGTCTTCCTCACTCCAAAGTATTTCACTTTTAGGAGCTCGGGAGGCAGGGATAGCAGGCGATTGGTCAGTTGCTGGAATAACTGGTATTTCAGTCATTGGTATATGTGGACCCCTTTCAATGGATTGAAACAGAGCTCGGTCATGACCATTAAGGAAATTGACCATCCTGATTTTCCATTGGGGGTATTCCTCTCTGACCAGAGTCAGAGGTTTGGACATACAACCAATGTTAAAAGCATTATTCCATGATTGAAAGCTGGCCATATTTAGAGAAAAGAAGATGAGCGATTGATCGTTTGAAAATGATTTATTCAATCTGCTCTGATACCAAGTGTTGGTCCCAGTTTGGACTTAAAAACTTCTTTTCACGTAATATGGCAAGTGATTTCAGTAGATGTGAAAAAGTGTGCGGAAATGGAAATCAGACTTTCAAGAAACAAGATCTATAGAATTATCAAGTTTATATCACTTTGAAACAAAATGGTTTACAAGGTGATTGTAAGATTATTATCTATTACAAATGAATACTTGAATTCTGAGGGTGAGAGGACATTGGAGTTTTGTAGTATGTATTGAATGCTAAGCTTAACTCAACTCATTGTTCTCTGCTTGGTAAGCCTTCTATTTATAGAAGGCTGAATATATGAATAAACATTTGTTTATTTATATATATCCCTGCAAAAAGTAGCGCCTTGACATATTCATTGAATCCAACAATTAATTTGCCTTTGTCACATGAGATCCAATAATGTCAACTTGCTTCGGTTAGTGTGGCAGGATAGAGCTGATTTTTAGACAAGTGGGGTATCTTATCATAATTTTTGATAAACCACTTCATCAGAAATTCTGGTGAACAAATCATCAGAAAATCTGATGATCAGAATCGTCAGAAACTGATGATATTTCATCAGAAATATCATCAGATCCATCATAAATGACCTTCTCTGATAATCTTCTTCAACTCTTGATCAACTTGTGATTCTTTGAAGTAGATGTTGCTGCTTTCAGTTGTCCTATCCGATCTTCTTCTTCTTGTGGTGATCTTCAGGACTGTTGTCTTCTTCATAGATCAAGTTCATTCTGATTTTCTTCAATACTTACAAATAAAGTTTCCTAACAAATGTAGTCGGAAGAATAAGAAACAAATAATAACAATAATAATAAAAAGAATATAGAGATAATGGATAGCAAATGAGATGAGGAAGGTTTTTAAAAAAATAAGAATTCAATTATGAAAAAGATGATTTTTAATTAAATTATTGGACTGGAGATGAGGAGTCTGGTGTAATGCTAAAGCTTTCAAGCACCCATAAATGCGTCACAGATTAATCGGATTTCACACATCTTAAAGAATACATGTTTTTTTTTCTACAACGCTACCTCCTTTTTCAAACACCCACCTTTTATAGAAAAAATATTAAAAATAATACAGTTTGTGGGTGCGGAGCCCGCTATTTCGTTTGCAAGGGATTCAAATTCATTACTTGAAACTGGACATGAGATATAGAAAAGAACCATTATGTCATGTCACAACCCCCGACCTTACCTTGGACGGGAGCCGTGAATAAATTTCAGTAGTACCGGTGTTTATTAAAATTACCGCAACGAAAATTTCATTAGGACCGGGTGTCAGGAAAAATATCAGAGTTTTTAAACACGGTAGTTTTCATTTCATAAACTGTGGGATGAAACCCATATTTACATAAAGGATTTTCACAGGGATAAATTCTTAATTACAAAACACGTTTTATTCAGGTTACATAGCCACTTATTTAAGCTGGAGTGCCTCGTAGCACTTTTCCTTCCCTTCACAGTAAATCACCTGAAACGTGGTTTAAAAACATTTGATTAACGAAAAATACTAGAGAGTTCATTCAGTTGTATGAAAAGACACAATGTTATAATTACAGTATTAAGGGTTTTTACATTTGTTTATATCTTTCAATTACTCAAATCAGTACTTGTCACACGCCCATTTCGGTGACTATGGTCATATCACCATTAGTCTTCAATTGTCCAATAGCAAAGCTTATCAAGTAGTGTATACAAAACCACACACACCGACAGTAATTTAAGAATACAAAAACTTAATGCCCTTGTAATTATAAGTAATATCTGGAAAATATTTAGGGTTTTGAAAGAATTTTATAAAAGAGAATGACTTACATTGCAGAATTTTAGGATTTTTAGGCCTCCTGGGTTTAAGTCCTGGTTCCTAGATATACACACAATGTAAAACGTATTAGTGTAAGAAACCAAATCAAAATTTAACGATAATCACGAGATCAAAACCGGAACGTATAATGTATCACCTTATTCAGGTAGAACTTCGGCTTTTCATTGCTAGGGTTTTGGATCAATCGGACAGGGTATCGTTTCAGTGATTAGGGTTTCGTATACGGGTATTGTGATTGAGACTCGGGAACAAAGATTCGAGGTGTATAGAATTCGAGTTTTTCGAATTCGTTTAAGCAACTGAAATGTCCCAAACTCGTTCTATTCATAGCTGAAATTTGACGTCGTTGCGCCACGCGAAGTGGTTAAATTTATCCAGATGGAAGCTGGCTCTCGTCGGCCCACACGACGGGCTAGGATTGGTTGCGTCACGCGAAGAGGTTGAGTTTATACAGATGGAATCTGGCTCTCGTCGCGCCACGCGAAGAAGCAAGCTAGGGCTTAGGTGTACTTAGTCAACCACGTAGGCTTGCCACGTGGCAACACGTGGCACACGAGGAATCTGGTTATTTTCGCGCCACACGACAATGTCAAACGCTCCGTGCGCCACGCGACATGATTTTTTTAACTCTTTTTGTTTACTATGTTTTCGTCGGCACGTGTTTGGGGTTTCGATTATGAGTTGTTCAAGAATCGTTTTGAGAGTTGTTATATGTCGGGTTTAATATTTCTAGACGGTGCAACCTCAGCATCGTTATAGATGCTTCGGGGTTTCGATTATGAGTTGTTCTAGAATCGTTTTGAGAGTTGTTACATGTCGGGTTTAATATTTCCAACATAAAGATTATTCAAGAAACAAGTTCATTACTACTATTACATAAACTAACATCAGCTCAATACATGAATAATGATCAGAATACATGTATAAGAACAAGGAATCGAACCATAAACAAGCAAGGAATTGATGGGTTGGATCGGTTATGCTACAACTCGATCTTGGTGCTTCAAATGGGTCTGACCAGGACTGCTTCGGAACCCAGAAATCGTCAAGAAACATGGAGAAAAACCCAACATTTTGATCAGTAGGCAATGCTGCTATTTATAGGCAATTTTTAGTTTGGCACGGCCGTGCCGTTGGGTCGCACGACCATGCACTGGCACGTTGTCGGGTGACGTCATTTCTCCGATTCGGGGTCAGACAAGTGGACTAGTGGACAAGTTGTCTCGGTCACCAAATTGGCACGGTCATGCCAATGGTCGCACGGTAGTGCGAGGTCATCAGAATTGAGATCAGAAAGAATGGTCCAGGTGGGTGCATGGGTGTGCGGTTGGCTCGCACGGGAGTGTCGTTGGCTGGCACAGGGGTGCGGTTGAGATGCACGGCCGTGCGTACCGAGTAATCAGTGGCACACGCTCCTGCACTGGTAGTGCTTCCGAGGTCGTAGGTCACGAACGGTAGTGCGGGGCCGTGCTATATCTGGCAGTTCACAGAATTTTTCCAATTTCATCAGAATTGCATCAGAATTGCCCCGTTTTCATCAGATTTGTCTTTTGCCCTTTGTATAAGACCTGAAAATAGAAAAGTACCTGTTTTGGTACCTAAATATCGCAGTTTCGGCCAAAAACGCTTAAAACGGGAGTGTTTTCTGGGATGAAAACATGTATCATTTAAGGTATATCAGGTTGTCAAGTGTTTTCGCTCAGCGACTCCATTCTTGGGTGGTTGGTTTGGCCCTTGTTCCTGTAACTCGAATCCTAGCCCGGTATATCCCATTTTAGTTTTACACCATTATGAACCTTACGCCTTTATACTCTCTGATCGAGGTTCTTGGCATAGAAAAATTTTCGTAAACTAAATCGCACGTGTATATGTTGACATTTAAGAGATATATATTCAAGAAAATCAAGAGCAATGGTGATATATATGCGGATTAGACAACAAAAAATAAACACTCAAAAAATGGCTACAATTTAAGGAATGTGTTTAGTGACGACATCAGATTCCTAATTGATGGAGAAAGGCCTGGTGGCAAGAAAAGCTGCTTCCAGGAGGATGTCAAGTGTTTTCTATCGACGATTCCATTCTTGGGTGGTTGGTTTGGCCCTTGTTCCTGTAACTCGAATGATAGCCCGGTATATCCCATTTTAGTTTTACACCATTTTGAACCTTACGCCTTTTTTACTCTCTGATCGAGGTTCTCGAAATTGAAAAATCTTCGTAAACTAAATCACACGTGTATATGTTGACATTTAAGAGATATACAGTCAAGAAAATCAAGAGCAATGGTGATATATATGCGGATTAGACACCAAAAAATAAACACTAAAAAAATGGCTACAATTCGGAATGTGTTTAGTGACGGCATCAGATTCCTAATTGATGGAGAAATGTCTGGTGACAAGAAAAGCTGCTTCGAGGAAGTTGTCAAGTGTTTTCGCACGACGATTCCATTCTTGGGTGGTTGGTTTGGCCCCTGTTCCTGTAACTGGAATCCTAGCCCGGTATATCTCATTTTAGTTTTACACCATTGTGAACCTTACGCCTTTTTTATTCACTGATCGAGGTTCTCGGCATTAAAAAATCTTCGTAAACTAAATCACACAGGTATATGTTGACATTTAAGAGATATACAATTTAGAAAATCAAGAGCGATGGTGATATATATGCGGATTAGACACCAAAAAATAAACACTCAAAAAATGGCTATAATTTAAGGAATGCGATTAGTGACGGCATCAGATTCCTAATTGATGAAGAAAGGTCTGGTGGCAAGAAAAGGTGCTTCCAAGAGGTTGTCAAGTGTTTTCGCTCGACGATTCCATTCTTGGGTGGTTGGTTTAACCCTAGTTCCTGTAACTCGAATCCAAGCCCGATCCCATTTTAGTTTTACACCATTGTGAACCTTACGCCTTTTTTACTATCTGATCGAGGTTCTCGACATTGAAAAGTCTTCGCAAACTAAATCACACGTGTATATGTTGACATTTAAGAGATATACAGTTAAGAAAATCAAGAACAATGGTGATATATATGTGGATTAGACACCAAAAAACAAACACTCAAAAAATGGCTACAATTTAAGGAATGTGTTTAGTGACGCCATCAGATTCCTAATTGATGGAGAAAGGTCTGGTGGCAAGAAAAGCTGCTTCCAGGAGGTTGTCAAGTGTTTTCGCTCGACGATTCCAATCTTGGGTGGTTGGTTTGACCCTTGTTCCTGTAACTCGAATCCAAGCCCGGTATATCCCATTTTAGTTTTACACCATTGTGAACCTTACTCCTTTTTACTCTCTGATCGAGGTTCTCGACATTGAAAAATCTTCGCAAACTAAATCACAAGTGTATATGTTGACATTTAAGAGATATACAGTCAAGAAAATCAAGAGCAATGGTGATATATGCAGATTAGACACCAAAAAATAAACACTCAAAAATTGGCTAGAATTTACGGAATGGTTTAGTGACGGCATCAGATTCCTAATTGATGGGGAAAGGTCTGGTGGCAAGAAGAGCTGCTTCCAGGTGGTTGTTAAGTGTTTTTGCTCTACGATTCCATTCTTGGGTGGTTGGTTTGGCCCTTGTTCCTGTAACTCGAATCCTAGCCCGGTATATCCCATTTTAGTTTTACACCATTGTGAACCTTATGCCTTTTTTACTCTTTGATCGAGTTTCTCGGCATTGAAAAATCTTAGTAAACTAAATCACCCGTGTATATGTTGACATTTAAGAGATATACAGTCAAGAAAATCAAGAGCAATGGTGATATATATGCGGATTAGACACCAAAAAATAAACACTAAAAAAATGGCTACAATTTAAGGAATGTGTTTAGTGACGGCATCAGATTCCTAATTGATGGAGAAACATCTGGTGGCAAGAAAAGCTGCTTTCAGGAGGTTGTCAAGTGTTTTCGCTCGACGATTCCATTCTTGGATGGTTGGTTTAGCCCTTGTTCCTGTAACTCGAATCCTTGCCCGATATATCCCATTTTAGTTTTTTACCATTGTGAACCTTACGCCATTTTTACTCTCTGATCGAGGTTCTCGGCATTGAAAAATCTTCGTAAACTAAATCACACGTGTATATGTTGACATTTAAGAGATATAAAGTGAGGAAAATCAAGAGCAATGGTGATATATATGCGGATTAGACAACAAAAAATAATCACTCAAAAAATGGCTACAATTTAAGGAATGTGTTTAGTGACGACATCAGATTCCTAATTGATGGAGAAAGGTCTGGTGGCAAGAAAAGCTGCTTCCAGGAGGATGTCAAGTGTTTTCTTTCGACGATTCCATTCTTGGGTGGTTGGTTTAGCCCTTGTTCCTGTAACTCGAATGCTAGCCCGGTATATCCCATTTTAGTTTTACACCATTTTGAACCTTACGCCTTTTTTACTCTCTGATCGAGGTTCTCGACATTGAAAAATCTTCGTAAACTAAATCACACGTGTATATGTTGACATTTAAGAGATATACAGTCAAGAAAATCATGAGCAATGGTGATATATATGCGGATTAGACACCAAAAAATAAACACTCAAAAAATGGCTACAATTTAAGGAATGTGTTTAGTGACGGCATCAGATTCCTAATTGATGGAGAAATGTCTGGTGGCAAGAAAAGCTGCTTCGCGGAAGTTGTCAAGTGTTTTCGCTCGACGATTCCATTCTTGGGTGGTTGGTTTGGCCCCTGTTCTTGTAACTCGAATCCTAGCCCGGTATATCCCATTTTAGTTTTACCCCATTGTGAATAGCTACCCATCCAAGCTATCGTGTTGCTATTACGCCTGGTATAGCCTATGCCAATGCTAAATGTCCTTCCATGAGCTTCATTTCCATTGTTGTTTTCGTCACGAGAATTTCCAGTACTGCCGTCGCTCCCTTGGTTGTCGTCACCTTAACACAGTCAATCCTTGTCGAGGTCACCTTCGTTTCCATACTGTAAGCTACGATCACGAGTACCTTGATGTTGCCGCGACTGTTGCCCCTAGTATTGTTGCCTGTAACGGTGTCCTGCGTCCTTTCACCAACAAGGTCCATCTTCTCACGTTCCGTGCCACGTCCTAAGGCACATCTCATGGTGTGGACGGTTACACAGTCCGCTCTACAGTCAAACGTCATCGATTTTGTCCCGATTGGTTCGTAAGAGTCGACTCCCATGAGTCGCTGGCTGGGGTTAAGGATTCGATTGGAGTCAAATCGCTGTTGTTCGTTGCCGGTAACTAGGGTCGTTCAAATGCTGAAGTCGGTATGGTACCACGTTTACCCTCTTGTCCATCGTTCTTGCAAGTTGACTGAGTAATACACGGTATGTCGCGAGAGTGTTGCAGAAGTGATCGCACTTCAGGATCTAAGGCATCAACACGCTAAGTTCCAGCAAATAAAGATAAGTGAGGAAAGTATAGTCCAATCATTCAACGCTGAGCCATCCAACTCAGGGGCGTTCATACTAGCACCTAACATTCTACCTAGTTTGCTAGGCATTCAGATGTGTGATCAGGTGACACTCGATAGCATAGAGATTCGTAAGGATTCAGGAAGGGGTGAAAATATCATGTTCGAGTAGGAGACAATCACTGCTATGACTCCTATAGACTGCTGAGTTCTAACATAACATCAACCAACACAGCGAAACCCTTTTTACACTTGTCAAGTTTCACTGGGACTCACATGCACCCCACATTATTAATATGTGTGCACCCATAATAATAACCCAGTTTGCATGTTTGTCTCAATTCCTCCCAACTCATGTTAAAAGGTTTCCCCGAATTCGAGCAATAAGACAAATGACATCACAACATAGAGCATGAAAGTTCAAGAAGTGTCACACATGACATGGGGTGTTAACATATAAGTTCATACTGTAGTGCCAAGTGTGTATTCACGTGTGGTGTTGTCTATAAGCAAACACTATAGATACTATGCATAGTAAACAAGAAACGAACCTTGCAGTCTGGAGCTGAGTGTCACGGTCGATTTCGGATCTGTTCGGTTATAGTCTGGTTTAAAAAAAAACGTTTTAAAACCAAGTTCACTATAACCAGTGGCTCTGATACCAAACTGTCACACCCTTAAATTATCACCTCGGGAGTGTCCCTGTTAGGCGTGTGACTACTAGCAATGAGCCACTAATTACATTGAATCACAAGTTGTAATAAAGTTCCATCAATTAAGCAATAACAATTCCAATCATAAGTTATTCAAAATTCACAAGTTCAGCGGAAGCATTAAAGTATCATAAGGTAAATACGAATCAATCATAATAAATAAGTATTTGACAAATAATCCCGTCGGTATGACCATGACCACTCTTGCTCTCCAGCCAGCAAGCTCCTGTTTCAATCACCTAACGACCTGCGAGCATGTAACAAGTGTATCAGACAAAGCTGGCGAGTCCACAGTTTAAGAAAATGTTTGTTACCAGTTGAATGTAAAACAGTTCAATAACCAATGCAAGTAATATTGTTAATATCTCAATTTCGAACAAGACGGCTCCTGAAGTACATGACTGCCCTTTCCCACGTACTCCTATCCAGTACTGGGCCCGACTGGGTCATTAGTTCACATCCGTCCTCTCTAGGAGCGGTGTGAGGGTGCCAAACCTAAGTAGCGCTACCAACTAATACCAACATAAGGGACTTACAAGAATGATAGGTGAGAATATTAACCAATATACCCGTTTTTACCCAAAAGACTTATCCCTCCACGGGATACCCACTGACTGTCCCCAACCACTGGGACGCATGCTCGAATGTAGTGAACTCACCTTGGTTTTGCTCGGTAAGATTGTTTACTTGATTATCAGTTGAATAAACACGTCCTAAAAAGGTTACCAGTTACAGTCAGTTTCACATGCACATATACCACACCTTTCACGTATAGTTAATTCACACATTCGAGGTTCACATAAAATATATTCATTTCTCATGTAACGCACATATGCATTCCAACTCGTGACAGTTTATTCGTCCGTCTACAGTATCAAACAATGCTTAACATGTAGTCACACAAATACACCATATACATACCTACATAATCAACTAGCGTGTGCACGGCCCAAAGTTAACACATGTGTATATCATGATAACTAACAAATCCAACATTCAAGGTCCGGCCAGATTACGTCATGTGTGGCCCACTTCACAACCCAACAATCATGCAATTCACACACATAAGTCAATCCATAAGAGAGTGCGACCAAAACCCATTTGTGTGACCGGTTGGGCTTGTGGCCCACTGTTTAAAGTGCGGCCCAAACAGCAGTCTTACGTGGGCCTGTTATCTCATTTTGTGAACATGTGCAGCCCAGTTATAACCCAACCATAATATACATACACTACACATTTGGGCCCTCGCATAATTCCTTTAGTTACCCGACCCACTGTTATCAATTTATTTACAGTTTATAGCCCTATGACTTGTAATTTATCAACAACACGAGGTCCATTAGTTGCTGTTGTGCGGTTCTTAAGGCTTACCTAAAACATGTGTGGCCCAACCGACTTGTTTGTGAGTCACGTGTATACAACCCATAATCAGAATGCAGGTCCCAAAGATTAACAACTTATTGTTTGTATCGTTATTTATTAGTCCATTTATCAACAAGCATTAACATCATCATGTTCATGTTAAATCAAATATCATAGTTTCCTATTAATAATTTCATCGTTCCGAATTCGTGTACCCGTACCCCTTCCATCATCACCGTGCACCCACAGGTGCAACCCAAAATTAATAGTTAACATCAATTCATTCCGTAGTCGTGATTATCATAATATAAATGCGTTATATGATCATCAACCGAATTCGGCATCCTAACTTCCTATTCGACCAACACATCTTAATTCCAATAATCATTCAATAACATGCTAACCCATATTCTATCTGATAATATCCAAAAGCACGATAACAATTAACCTTTACTTGTTAATTAACATTATTTTATATACCAGCATCCCTAAGTTCTTCATTATCGTTACACATATATGCTTCTATATCAACCATACAATTTGTTTTAACAATGCATCCACCAAGGATTCCATTATCAAGCAATTCTACGTCATGCACTCTAATCATCATTTAACAACACTTTCTAACATACAAGAGTTAACAGAATTCTTAACAACACTAACTCATACACAATATCTCATGCATGTTCATATCAGTACCAATCCAATCACAATCACATAAAATCAGCGAACATCTCATCAAATCTGAATCGAATTATAGGTAACACACTAACCGGTCGATGCAGAGTGCGAGCCGCGAGGGTTGTGCTTGGATGAGAAGATAGAGCTTCAAACGAGAGGGAAAAACAGGCTGTCGTCGGTTGTAGAGAAGTAGAAGAGAGCTAGGGTTTTGATTATTTTGCGTGGTTGCAAGGTTATGGGAACCAATCTCTAGATGGATTGTGTATGCGCTAAAAGGGACAAGCCGGACCTAGCTTTGGGCCGTGTATCATAGCCCAATTGATACATGTTTGGGCCGAAGACAAAACAAGGAATATGGTGTGGTTACGAGGTGAGTGTGCGACTCCAAGCTTGTGTGGCCAAGATTATAGAACCCGCAACCTTGTAATCATATAACGATTCCCATATTTAATTACATCTATTCGATTATAACCAAGCACCTAGTCATATCGTACGAGGTACACATAGTTTACTTCACCGAACAAAGTGCGAGAGAAGCCAAGTACATAGGAAAGACCTTGACAATACGGGTTGTCACATCATCCCCAACTTGAAAGAAATTTCGTCTCGAAATTTGATAAGCAGCCTCGAAAAGTAGGAACGGTAGCTCAGGATGACTGTGGGTTTTCCTTGGGTGCCACATCATCCCCAACTTGAAAGAAATTTCGTCCCGAAATTCACCTAGTTGCATCAAGTTTTAATTCAGTAGTTTTGACCGGTTGGGGATACTTAATCTTGAGTTCCAAAGAACTCTCATAACTGGAATTCAACTGTGCTTACGGACCTTAACCTCCTGGTCTAGGATTTCAATAGACTCTTCAACAAGCTGCAACTTATCATTGATCTATGGTTCTTGCAAAGAAACCGCAAGTGTTTCATCGAGCAAACACTTCCTCAGATTTGAGACGTGAACAGTAGCGTGTACATTGCCCAGTTTGTCAGATAACTCGAGTTTGTAGGCCACTTTACCGATTCCTTCCAGAATCCCGAATGGCCCAACGTATCGTGAATTAATTTTTCCATGCTTCCCAAGCGTACCACACCCTGCTAGGGCGAACTTCCAATAAAATACGATTGCCTACTGCGAACTTTAAGGGTTTCTTACGCCTAACAGCTTTTCTGGCTGTCACGTGCTGCCGCCTAATGATTTTTGATTTATACAATCCTCTCAGGAGTTTCGAGCACAAATTCTGGACCTGTGATTAGGCTACCACCCACCTTAGCCCAACAAGGAGGTGATCGGCATTGCCGTCCATGCAATGCCTCGAACGAAGCTGCCTGAATACAGGAATGGTAACTGCCGCAGTAGAACTCAGGGAGGTATGTGTCCTTCCAATTTTTACTAAGTCAATCACACACATGCTCGCATCATGTCTTCGAGTGTTAGGTTGGTTCGTTTACTCTGACCGTTTGTCCTACGGTGATAAGTAATGCTCATGTCTAGACGTGAACCAAGAGTGTTGTATAATGCCTGACATAAATCAGGTATAGATCAAAATCAGGGATAACAGGAGTTGACAGTCTGTTCTCATTTCCATGTGGGTGTTCCTGGTTGCTGATACTTCACTTTGACTTTCCCACAAGTCAAAATCATTCACATACATAGCTAGGTGGGCCTTCATGCCCCATCACCAGTGCAAGATTTATAGATCCTAATATCTCTCATCATAACCCGGACGACTAGAATATCGAGGCCGGTGTGCTTTGTTCAACACGAGTTCCCTACAGTTGCTGTATAATGAGACCCATATTCGTTCCATGAGGTGTCGAATATCGTCCGACCCGCCAACGGTTGCTTCTCCATGCCCCGCATGAGTTTAACTTGAAAGTTCTCTTCCCTCAGTTTTCCAGTTTGAACAGAGCGAGTCTGATCAGGTAAGTTAGAGTCAATAATGAGCTGCAAAGCTCGTGCATGTTCAGGTTTCACAGTCGTAATCATTCAAAAGTTCCATCCAGCGATGCCATTACATGTTTAGCTCTTCCGAAACAAGGGTACACGGGAGGCCCTTGTGATAGGTCTAAGTAGTGCATTTGGTACCGTCCAAGTAATGCCTCCAACTTAAATCCGAGATCGTAGCTTCCACCCTAGGTTGTGAGTCGTGCAATTATTCCTGTTAATCCACCACGTAAGCCATCACCCTCTCGTATTACATCCGCGTGTAACTGGGACTCTGATTCGAACCGTCATGGTATACCACTAGGTCACCCGTACCCTCGGGTAAAGACGATGCTCAGTGCGTTGTAGTGTTGGGTTCCAAAAGCTGGAAAGACATTCTCTTATTTTGTCTCCCAAGAACACACATCACCCCGCTGTGCTAAAGAGGTTAAAGCTGTGCAATTCTTGAAAATTCCTGTGATGAATCTACAGTAGTATTTAGCTAGATCTAGAAACTACTATATCCCCAATGGACTCTATGGTGCCGCTCAATATTTAATAAAATGGATCTTTAGCGAGATCTGCCCGTATCCCCACTGTGTTGATTACGTGCCCAAGAAAGTGTACCTCCCAAATCCTACAGTCACACTTAGGCAGACCTCGTGTAGAGTTGCTCCTTCCCTAGGAGCTCTAGGACGAAATACAAGTGCCATTCATGGTGTTCCTTTCCCTTGGTAGTAATTCTAAACATCATGTGATCCCTGAGGTTGCTGGTGTGTTGGATACCTTAAATAACTTGAAATAGGAAATCGTAGTTGTCGTACAGGATCTGTAACGCCGTGTTAGGAATCATCCGTCCCATGGTCTTCCATCAGATGTCAGTCCGATCTTAAGTCAGTTTCCTGATGGAAGTCCGATCGTTGCAACGGATCAAGCAGGTTGTCGATGCGTGATAGAGAGTGTCGGTCTATGATAGCCACTTTGTGGTAGTCCATACGCGTACGAAAGGACTCGTCCTTTGTTTCCTCAATAGAACTCGGTTTCCCCAAAACGAGGAGCTAGATCGATAAAACTCCCATTCCGTAGTTCCTAAAGTTGATTAGATAGTTCGTGCAACCTTCTAGGCGTCAGGCGATAAGTAGTTCGAGTAATCAAGACTGCTTCTGGTCGTGAGATCAAACTGAGATTCTACCTAATCAGTTGTGGAACTAAACCTGAAAGTTCCTCGAGCAGTACACCAAGAGGAAACACGGACAATTGGTGGATCGTCGATCCTCTTTCCTTAGCCTTAGCATTAGTAAAGGTTGCCAACATAGCGGGGTAATTCCTCCGTAGACGCTCCTGGGCTTCCATTGCTGAAATGACACTAACCTTTACACCACTCTGCTACTTTAGAACAAATAACGATTCTCCACACAAAATTTTCTCCTCACAAGGTATGTCTGCTCGATTTCTGAATAACCAAACCACATTGTAACCATCAGGGGTAGTAGAAGGAAGGTCGATGTCGAACACCTGTCCCCCAAGGTCGAGTTTGCATCCTAGCGAACATATAAGGTTTCGATTGACTTGCATCAGCCGACTCCACAACAGGTTCGGTTTCAAGAAGCATCAGGGTTACATAGAACAGAGACGAAGTGAATAGCTACCCATCCAAGCTATCGTGTTGCTATTACGCCTGGTATAGCCTATGCCAATGCTAAATGTCCTTCCATGAGCTTCATTTCCAGTGTTGTTTTCGTCACGAGAATTTCCAGTACTGCCGTCGCTCCCTTGGTTGTCGTCACCTTAACACAGTCAATCCTTGTCGAGGTCACCTTCGTTTCCATACTGTAAGCTACGATCACGAGTACCTTGATGTTGCCGCGACTGTTGCCCCTAGTATTGTTGCCTGTAACGGTGTCCTGCGTCCTTTCACCAACAAGGTCCATCTTCTCACGTTCTGTGCCACGTCCTAAGGCACATCTCATGGTGTGGACGGTTACACAGTCCGCTCTACAGTCAAACATCATCGATTTTGTCCCGATTGGTTCGTAAGAGTCGACTCCCATGAGTCGCTGGCTGGGATTAAGGATTCGATTGGAGTCAAATCGCTGTTGTTCGTTGCCGGTAACTAGGGTCGTTCAAATGCTGAAGTCGGTATGGTACCACGTTTACCCTCTTGTCCATCGTTCTTGCAAGTTGACTGAGTAATACACGGTATGTCGCGAGAGTGTTGCAGAAGTGATCGCACTTCAGGATCTAAGGCATCAACACGCTAAGTTCCAGCAAACAAAGATAAGTGAGGAAAGTATAGTCCAATCATTCAACGCTGAGCCATCCAACTCAGGGGCGTTCATACTAGCACCTAACATTCTACCTAGTTTGCTAGGCGTTCAGATGTGTGATCAGGTGACACTCGATAGCATAGAGATTCGTAAGGATTCAGGAAGGGGTGAAAAGATCATGTTCGAGTAGGAGACAATCACTGCTATGACTCCTATAGACTGCTGAGTTCTAACATAACATCAACCAACACAGCGAAACCCTTTTTACACTTGTCAAGTTTCACTGGGACTCACATGCACCCCACATTATTATTATGTGTGCACCCATAATAATAACCCAGTTTGCATGTTTGTCTCAATTCCTCCCAACTCATCTTAAAAGGTTTCCCCGAATTCGAGCAATAAGACAAATGACATCACAACATAGAGCATGAAAGTTCAAGAAGTGTCACACATGACATGGGGTGTTAACATATATGTTCAAACTGTAGTGCCAAGTGTGTATTCACGTGTGGTGTTGTCTATAAGCAAACACTATAGATACTATGCATAGTAAACAAGAAACGAACCTTGCAGTCTGGAGCTGAGTGTCATGGTCGATTTCGGATCTGTTCGGTTATAGTCTGGTTTAAAAAATAAAACGTTTTAAAACCAAGTTCACTATAACCAGTGGCTCTGATACCAAACTGTCACACCCTCAAATTATCACCTCGGGAGTGTCCCTGTTAGGCATATGACTACTAGCAATGAGCCACTAATTACATTGAATCACAAGTTGTAATAAAGTTCCATCAATTAAGCAATAACAATTCCAATCATAAGTTATTCAAAATTCACAAGTTCAGCGGAAGCATTAAAGTATCATAAGGTAAATACGAATCAATCATAATAAATAAGTATTTGACAAATAATCCCGTCGGTATGACCATGACCACTCTTGCTCTCCAGCCAGCAAGCTCCTGTTTCAATCACCTAACGACCTGCGAGCATGTAACAAGTGTATCAGACAAAGCTGGCGAGTCCACAGTTTAAGAAAATGTTTGTTACCAGTTGAATGTAAAACAGTTCAATAACCAATGCAAGTAATATTGTTAATATCTCAATTCCGAACAAGACGGCTCCTGAAGTACATGACTGCCCTTTCCCACGTACTCCTATCCAGTACTGGGCCCGACTGGGTCATTAGTTCACATCCGTCCTCTCTAGGAGCGTTGTGAGGGTGCCAAACCTAAGTAGCGCTACCAACTAATACCAACATAAGGGACTTACAAGAATGATAGGTGAGAATATTAACCAATATACCCGTTTTTACCCAAAAGACTTATCCCTCCACGGGATACCCACTGACTGTCCCCAACCACTGGGACGCATGCTCGAATGTAGTGAACTCACCTTGGTTTTGCTCGGTAAGATTGTTTACTTGATTATCAGTTGAATAAACACGTCCTAAAAAGGTTACCAGTTACAGTCAGTTTCACATGCACATATACCACACCTTTCACGTATAGTTAATTCACACATTCGAGGTTCACATAAAATATATTCATTGCTCATGTAATGCACATATGCATTCCAACTCGTGACAGTTTATTCGTCCGTCTACAGTATCAAACAATGCTTAACATGTAGTCACACAAATACACCATATACATACCTACATGATCAACTAGCGTGTGCACGGCCCAAAGTTAACACATGTGTATATCATGATAACTAACAAATCCAACATTCAAGGTCCGGCCAGATTACGTCATGTGCGGCCCACTTCACAACCCAACAATCATGCAATTCACACACATAAGTCAATCCATAAGAGAGTGCGACCAAAACTCATTTGTGTGACCGGTTGGGCTTGTGGCCCACTGTTTAAAGTGCGGCCCAAACAGCAGTCTTAGGTGGGCCTGTTATCTCATTTTGTGAACATGTGCAGCCCAGTTATAACCCAACCATAATATACATACACTACACATTTGGGCCCTCGCATAATTCCTTTAGTTACCCGACCCACTGTTATCAATTTATTTACAGTTTATAGCCCTATGACTTGTAATTTATCAACAACACGAGGTCCATTAGTTGCTGTTGTGCGGTTCTTAAGGCTTACCTAAAACATGTGTGGCCCAACCGACTTGTTTGTGAGTCACGTGTATACAGCCCATAATCAGAATGCAAGTCCCAAAGATTAACAACTTATTGTTTGTATCGTTATTTATTAGTCCATTTATCAACAAGCATTAACATCATCATGTTCATCTTAAATCAAATATCATAGTTTCCTATTAATAATTTCATCGTTCCGAATTCGTGTACCCGTACCCCTTCCATCATCACCGTGCACCCACAGGTGCAACCCAAAATTAATAGTTAATATCAATTCATTCCGTAGTCGTGATTATCATAATATAAATGCGTTATATGATCATCAACCGAATTCGGCATCCTAACTTCCTATTCGACCAACACATCTTAATTCCAATAATCATTCAATAACATGCTAACCCATATTCTATCTGATAATATCCAAAAGCACGATAACAATTAACCTTTACTTGTTAATTAACATTATTTTATATACCAGCATCCCTAAGTTCTTCATTATCGTTACACATATATGCTTCTATATCAACCATACAATTTGTTTTAACAATGCATCCACCAAGGATTCCATTATCAAGCAATTCTACGTCATGCACTCTAATCATCATTTAACAACACTTTCTAACATACAAGAGTTAACAGAATTCTTAACAACACTAACTCATACACAATATCTCATGCATGTTCATATCAGTACCAATCCAATCACAATCACATAAAATCAGCGAACATCTCATCAAATCTGAATCGAATTATAGGTAACACACTAACCGGTCGATGCAGAGTGCGAGCCGCGAGGGTTGTGCTTGGATGAGAAGATAGAGCTTCAAACGAGAGGGAAAAACAGGCTGTCGTCGGTTGTAGAGAAGTAGAAGAGAGCTAGGGTTTTGATTATTTTGCGTGGTTGCAAGGTTATGGGAACCAATCTCTAGAAGGATTGTGTATGGCTAAAAGGGACAAGCTGGACCTAGCTTTGGGCCGTGTATCATAGCCCAATTGATACATGTTTGGGCCGAAGACAAAACAAGGAATATGGTGTGGTTACGAGGTGAGTGTGCGACTCCAAGCTTGTGCGGCCAAGATTATAGAACCCGCAACCTTGTAATCATATAACGATTCCCATATTTAATTACATCTATTCGATTATAACCAAGCACGTCTAGTCATATCGTACGAGGTACACATAGTTTACTTCACCGAACAAAGTGCGAGAGAAGCCAAGTACATAGGAAAGACCTTGACAATACGGGTTGTCACAGTATATCTCTTAAATGTCAACATATACACGTGTGATTTAGTTTACGAAAATTTTTCAACGCCGAGAACCTCGATCAGAGAGTAAAAAGACGTAAGGTTCACAATGGTGTAATATTAAAATGGGATATACCGGGCTAGGATTCGAGTTACAGGAACAAGGGCCAAACCAACCACCCAAGAATGGAATCGTCGAGCGAAAACACTTGACGACCTCCTAGAAGCAGCTTTTCTTGCCACTAGAGCTTTATCAATCAATTAGGAATCTGATGCCATCACTAAACACGTTCCTTAAATTGTAGCCATTTGTTGAGTGTTTTTTTTTGTCTAATCCGCATATATATCACCATTGCCCTTAATTTTCCTGACTGTATATCTCTTAAATGTCAACATATACATGTGTGATTTAGTTTAAGAAGATTTTTTAATGCCGAGAACCTTGATCAGAGAGTAAAAAAGGTGCAAGGTTCACAATGGTGTAAAATTAAATTGGATATACCGGGCTAGGATTCGAGTTACAGGAATAAGGGCCAAACCAACCACCCAAGAATGGAATCGTCGAGCGAAAACACTTGACAACCTCTTAGAAGCAGCTTTTCTTGCCACCAGACCTTTCTCCATCAATTAGGAAGTTGATGCCGTCACTAAACACATTCCTTAAATTGTAGCCATTTGTTGAGTGTTTTTTTTTTGTGTCTAATCCGCATATATATCACCATTGCCCTTGATTTTCTTGACTGCATATCTCTTAAATTTTAATATATACACGTGTGATTTAGTTTACGAAGATTTTTCAATGCCGAGAACCTCGATCAGAGAGTAAAATAGGCGTAAGGTTCACAATGGTGTAAAATTAAAATGGGATATACCGGGCTAGGATTCGAGTTACAGGAACAAGGGCCAAACCAACCACCCAAGAATGGAATCGTCGAGCGAAAACACTTGACAACCTCCTAGAAGCAGCTTTTCTTGCCACCAGACATTTCTTCATTAATAAGGAATCTGATGCCGTCACTAAACACATTCCTTAAATTGAAGCCATTTGTTGAGTGTTTTTTTTGTGTCTAATCCGCATATATATCACCATTTCCCTTGATTTTCTTGACTGTATATATCTCTTAAATGTCAACATATACACGTGTGATTTAGTTTACGAAGATTTTTCAATGCCGAGAACCTCGATCAGAGAGTAAAAAAGGCGTTAGGTTCACAATGGTGTAAAATTAAAATGGGATATACCAGGCTAGGATTCGAGTTACTGTAACAAGGGTCAAACCAACCACCCAAGAATGGAATCGTCGAGCGAAAACACTTGACAACCTCCTAGAAGCAGGTTTTCTTGCCACCAGACCTTTCTCCATCAATTAGGAATCTGATGCCGTCACTAAACACATTCCTTAAATTGAGCCATTTGTTGAGTGTTTTTTTTGGTGACTAATCCGCATATATATCACCGTTGCCCTTGATTTTCTTGACTGTATATCTCTTAAATGTCAACATATACACGTGTGATTTAGTTTACGAAGATTTTTCAATTCCGAGAACCTCGAACAGAGAGTAAAAAAGGCGTAAGGTTCACAACGGTGTAAAATTAAAATGGGATATAACGGGCTAGGATTCGAGTTACAGGAACAAGGGCCAAACCAACCACCCAAGAATGGAATCGTCGAGCGAAATCACTTTACAACCTCCTAGAAGCCGCTTTTCTTGCTACTAGACCTTTCTTCATCAATTAGGAATCTGGTGCCGTCACTAAACACTTTCCTTAAATTGTAGCCATTTGTTGAGTGTTTTTTTTTTGTGTCTAATCCGCATATATATCACCATTGCCCTTGATTTTCTTGACTGTATATCTCTTAAATATCAACATATATACGTGTGATTTAGTTTACGAAGATTTTTCAATGCCGAGAACCACGATCAGAGAGTAAAAACGGCGTAAGGTTCACAATGGTGTATAATTAAAATGGGATATACCGGGCCTGGATTCGAGTTACAGGAACAAGGGCCAAACCAACCACCCAAGAATGGAATCGTCGAGCGAAAACACTTGACAACCTCCTAGAAGCAGCTTTTCTTGCCACCAGACCTTTCTCCATCCATTAGGAATCTGATGCCATCTCTAAACACATTCCTTAAATTGTAGCCATTTGTTGAGTGTTTTTTTTTGATGACTAATCCGCATATATATCACCATTGCCCTTGATTTTCTTGACTGTATACCTCTTAAACGTCAACATATACACGTGTGATTTAGTTTACGAAGATTTTTCAATGCCGAGAACCCGATCAGAGAGTAAAAAAGGCGTAAGGTTCACAATGGTGTAAAATTAAAATGGGATATACCGGGCTAGGATTCGAGTTACTGGAACAAGGGCTAAACCAACCACCCAAGAATGGAATCGTCGAGCGAAAACACTTGACAACCTCCTAGAAGCATCTTTTCCTGCCACCAGACCTTTCTCCATCAATTAGGAATCAGATGCCGTCACTAAACACATTCCTTAAATTGTAGACATTTGTTGAGTGTTTTTTTTGTGACTAATCCGCATATATATCACCATTGCCCTTGATTTTCTTGACTGTATATCTCTTAAATGTCAACATATACACGTGTGATTTAGTTTACGAAGATTTTTCAATTCCGAGAACCTCGAACAGAGAGTAAAAAAGGCGTAAGGTTCACAACGGTGTAAAATTAAAATGGGATATACCGGGCTAGGATTCAAGTTACAGGAACAAGGGCCAAACCAACCACCCAAGAATGGAATCGTCGAGCGAAATCACTTGACAACCTCCTAGAAGCAGCTTTTCTTGCCACTAGACCTTTCTTCATCAATTAGGAATCTGATGCCGTCACTAAACACATTCCTTAAATTGTAGCCATTTGTTGAGTGTTTTTTTTTGTGTCTAATCCGCATATATATTTCCATTGCCAATGATTTTCTTGACTGTATATATCTTAAATGTCAACATATACACGTGTGATTTAGTTTACGAAGATTTTTCAATGCCGAGAACCTCGATTAGAGAGTAAAAAAGCGTAAGGTTCACAATGGTGTATAATTAAAATGGGATATACCGGGCTAGGATTCGAGTTACAGGAAGAAGGGCCAAACCAACCACCCAAGAATGGAATCGTCGAGCAAAAACACTTGGCAACCTCCTAGAAGCAGCTTTTCTTGCCACCAGACCTTTCTCCATCAATTAGGAATCTGATGCCATCACTAAACACATTCCTTAAATTGTAGCCATTTGTTGAGTGTTTTTTTTGTGTCTAATCCGCATATATATCACCATTGCCCATGATTTTCCTGACTGTATATCTCTTAAATGTCAACATATACACATGTGATTTAGTTTACGAAGATTTTTTAATGACGAGAACCTTGATCAGAGAGTAAAAAAGGCGTAAGGTTAACAATGCTGTAAAATTAAATTGGATATATCGGGCTAGGAATCGAGTTACAGGAACATGGTCCAAACGAACCACCCAAGAATGGAATCGTCAAGCGAAAACACTTGACAACCTCCTAGAAGCAGTTTTTCTTGCCACCAGACCTTTCTCCATCAATTAGGAAGCTGATGCAGTCACTAAACACATTCCTTAAATCGTAGCCATTTGTTGTGTGGTTTTTTTTGGTGTCTTATCCGCATATATATCACCATTGCCCTTGATTTTCTTGACTGCATATCTCTTAAATGTCAACATATAGACGTGTGATTTAGTTTACGAAGGTTTTTCAATGCCGAGAACCTCGACCAGAGAGTAAAAAAGGCGTAAGGTTCACCAAAGAATAGGATGATAAAACCCGTAATCTTCACTCCCGAACGCTCCACAGTATACCCGAATGATTCTCTAGCTTCCAAGCACTCATATGATCTTCAAACAACCTTTAATGGTCTCCAAGATGTCCAAATTCGTAAGATCCCGGCTGTGAACGAATGTCGTGAATTTATAATCCTCAAAAACCCTTCTAGCCGTTGGCTTGTGAAGTCGGTGTAGACCATTCGCGTCCTCGCGGCCCAATTAAGAATTAGGCTTGTGTGTACGCGACCTGTTTAAATTCGTCCAATGTATGGTCCAATACATCACAATTCACATGGCCCCATTATGACAATAATAATAATGTGCATATTATTTGTTTCAAAAAGCTCATAACTCAATTCACGATAACATGCTGTACTGGATTTTTGGTGGCCCACTACACTTCGAACAATAATTAAAAGGAAGCAGTACCCTTTTTTCAATTCTTTTCATCCAGTGTCCAAGTATGCAAAATAAATCAATCCCAACAATAACCATGGCCTTTTATTTCCACCCTCTTTTGTCGGTCAACAACTCTCCATCAACATATATTATATTCTTTTATTTGATGTGACAACCTTAAAATATGGCTTCCTTATTTAAATGCTCATGCACATAAAATCACACTTTCTTTCTTTTTGTCGTGATATGTAAATGAGGTAAATGGAATTAATTAAGTTCCATTAATGAGACAATAATAGTCCCTCGACTTTAACGGACTATTTTTAAACAACCCTTAACTTTATTCAATTTGGCCATCCAACTTTTATAATAGAGATAGTGGGTTTGGCCCACTCACGAAAAATAACGGCACTTTTACTCCGGTCACTGGCGCCCTACTCTGCTCAATTAGCTGGTTGTTTAATTATTACTATTTTTCGCTCCATTTGCACCAGGACCTCCTGGCCCAACACAAAATAATATAATATAATACTAAAACTAAATAAAAACAAATAAAATATATACAATAATTATACAATCTACACGGGACAAATATGTGTATTTTACCACTTATCAAATATCCCCACACTTAACCTTTTTTCGTCCCCAAAAAAGAATTATGCAAACGGAATCATAGACGGAATAATTTTTCGGGAACAAAAGCTTAGATTACTTATTAAAACTGAATGTTGTGTTAGCCGCGATTGCAAGTATTTTGATCCTCTTAAACCCAAACCCGGTTCCAAGCCCTTATCATGCAATTAGTTCAATTATGGTCAATCTACCTAGGGTCTCATGCTAGAAAACACATGTCCACCTAATCCCCCCTCAAGCTTATTGGACAAAAGGAACAACCACTGGGTTATTTCCTAACCGTTTTATACCAAGATCAAGAGAGTTTAAAACCAAATCTATTCTTTCCATTTTTTTTCCTTTTCATTTTTTTTCATCACTTTTTCATTTTTTTTTCTTTTTTCGAGCGTAGACGTTGCTTTCCCTAACCCAGAGGCATTCCGGCTGTAGAGTCGCTATCCCCAACTCGGATTACTTAGGTTTCGGTACTTTTTATTTTCTTTGCAAGGTCGATTTCACACACCCTAGCGATAATCCGGTTGTAAAGTCACTGTCCCCAACCCAGACTACATAGAAATGCGCTACTTTCATTTAGTTTCTAGCTCTTTTTTTTCACACATCCTACAGGTATTCTGGTTATAGAGTCGCTATCCCCAACCAAGATTACAAAGGAATGCGCTACTTTCCTTTTTCAACGAGATAATGACAAGAAATTCTAACGATCTTAACTTATAACGGCATCCCTTATACTATTATTGGCGGTTTCAATTTCCCCACTTTCCCTAGATGAGAACCCACTAGTAGACCGACAATTAGGTATATTTAAGATCAAATGAACCTAGAACCGAATCGAGCCTACCCGCACATCCCAAACTAGACACAAGCTCAAATATATTATCTCATATTATCATTATTTGAACCCGAACAAAAACCCGACTTTTCTATCATTTTCCGCTTTTTAGTTTGCAAACTTCTTATTTCAAAAGACATTTTCTAATTTTTTTAATTAATTTTTTTGCATTTTTAAATTTTCTATCATTTTCTGCTTTTTAGTTTGCAAACTTCTTATTGCAAAAGACATTTTCTAATTTTTTTTAATTAATTTTTTTGCATTTTTGCATTTTTTAAATTTTTTTGTATTTTTCAAATTTTTATGACTCAAGACTCTACTAACTAGACACTAAACGATAGTTTCCCATCCCCACACTTAAACTCTACATTGCCCTCAATGTAGGATGGAAACCGACTAAAAAAAACTAAAAATAAATAAGAAATAAAAAGACTAAGGGCAAATTGGAAAGAACTTAGCTGGTTAATAACAACGCGTATGCTTCAAAACTCTCATCTAATCTAGCTCGATCGTATAGCATTTCGGTCGCGATCGGCTTTGACTCTAACTGGTATACTCGATAAATGCCTGATATCTGATAAGCAGCTCCAAAATCACCCGAATGGAGATTGAGTACGGGTGGTACATATTCAAACCTGCATAAACAAAAACAAACAAAACCAAAGCAGTACCGACTCTAAACAAAAGACTCAAAAACTACTAAATAAGACTCAATATACAAAAACTACGACTCTATACAAACTCTACAAAACCTCCCCACACCTGAACTTAATCAGGAGGTTTTTCTTTGATCTGGACCCTATCTAACCCGTTTAATTCCACCCGATCCTCAAAAATTATTAAAAATTTATTAGTGGAATAATAAAATATTTTAAAAATTTGAAACGGGTCAGACCATCAGAATTTATACTTACCTGGAAGAAACCGAATGCATGACATGTAGCGAGAAGAATGATCGTGCGTGAAAGGCTCCTTCATCTCCATCTCGCCCCAACCTTCGATCCTCTTCCGGTTTAGATCCCTTCTCTTTCTTTTCTTTGCCTTCTCCCATGGCTTTTCTGATTTTTCAGTTTCACCTATCACTAATACCATGGGCCAGCTGTGGTGCTCTTCTTCGTCCACCACTCTCGCAGGATGATCCCCACACTTAGTCTCTTCGTCTGGTGTAGGTTCAAACACCTTCGTCAGTTCACCTTCAAGTAGGGCATCAAAGTATGCTATGTCCCCATCAGGGTCCAACACTCCTACCTCTTCATAGACCGATAAACCCTCTAATTCTAACTCTAAAAACTCATCCTCCCCAGACGACTTAATTTCAACCTCTATAATATCTTCCTCTGCACCAAACATTAACCTAAGTGAGTCTCCTAAATCCACTTCCTCCTCCATCACTTTTTCTTTTTCCACTTCATCAAACATCCAACCAGTGGAATCCCCCAATTCCACTTCTTCTTCAATTACTTCTTTCTTCACTAACGACCTCTGATACGCCGCCCATTCTTCTTCGTCTATTTCATCATCAGAGTCACTCCAGTAATTAATAATTGGAACCTGTGGAACCGGAGGTGGGACTTCAGTGTCCATTTTCATCTCCGTAGCTGAAGTGATCTCTTCATCTGACCAATCCTCATATGGCAGCTCTTTCCCCAGTTCTGGAAATGTTGGGATTAATTCCCTAGTAGAAAACATGTAACCGAGGTAGTTACCTACCGCATCATATGTATAGCCAGTCGTTGGCTGATCTGGTTGGACTTTTTGCACCTGTTCCTCTTCTTTCAATCTCCTAGCAATGTCATCTACTGTACGTTGAAGATCTAATAGAGCAGACTGTTAATCTAATAAAGCAGACTCTTGATTTTTATTTATTTGCTCTTGATTCTTAAAGAAGTTACTAAAGTCGGTTAAGGTTTCCTGAGTAACCTGATCTCTCACCATTAACTGAGCAAACATCTCCTCAATCCTACCCCAAACAGCATCATCACCCCCATCAGAGTTGCTACCAGAATATTGTTTATAGTACTGACCCCCATTATACTGTGGCTGCCGACACGGATCATCATAATATGGCTGATTATCATAACAATGCAAAGAATACCCCTGTGAAAAATATGGCTGCGGCTGCATAAAAGGGTTAGCATAACAACGTGTGGAGTACCTCAGGAAATATGGACAAAATATAGAGATGTGAGGTATACCACAATTCTGACACATAACTGACACTAAGACTCAAGATACAGAAAAGACACAGACAATTAGACACCTACGACTCCAAAGAGAAAGACATGAAGACTCACTAGACACACCACAAAAAGCATATAAAAACAATTAGACTCCTACGACTCAATATACAAAAGCAAGTAGCACGTATGATGTCAATTAAGTCCAAATAAAGTAATCAACGCAATTGCCAAAGAGTCCCCGGCAACGGCGCCAAAAACTTGATGTGCTAAAAGTGGTTAAATAAAAACAACTAAAATTAACCCTAATCTAGACACTCTAAGCTTTAAATTTATAAACTTAGACTCGATCTAAAACTAAAACCACACAACCGGCAAGTGTACCGATCAATGTAGTAAAGCTAAAGTAAGTCCGAGTATCGAACCCACGAGACTCTAATGATTACGCTAAGACTCTAAATAGACTGAGACTGACACAACTCACTAAATGTTTATTTGATTGGGGGGTTTTCTAAAAATCCTAAATAATGCAAATAACGACTAAACTAGATTAGCTAAATTAACTAAACACGAACTCGGACGAAGACTTGAACCAGTGGCAATGAAGACTACCTAGGCTAGACGCAAGCTTAACTTGGAATGGATTTCTATTCGAAGGTAATGTGGTATGGAACCGGGATCTTTGGATACTAAACCTATTAAGACACCAACTAAGCCCCTCAACCCTTCTCGAGGCGATTCTTGTGGCACTACCTAGGCTGTTACGATTACCGGTTGTTAGAATTCCTTACAGTCCTCTAACCTCTTGAAAGTGCCTTAATGTGACAATCTACCTTACAGCGCGAAAGTCTAAGGAAACTATGGGTTTCAACTTGGTTTAATAGACAAGAGAATGGTTATGGAACTAGACCGATTTCTTACAAAACCTAAACCTAGCTATATACCAAACCAAGACCTATTAACAACCTCGAGCCTTACAGCGACAAGATTAGAAGAACACTTGATTTTATGAGATTACCGAATATTACTTCTAAGGTTACTTACTAGATTTTCGCCTTAAAGGATTAGAGATTTATTACGTGATATAGACACTCACCTAAATCTAAAACCCTAGCACAACCCTATTATGTGATATAGTCCGTCACCAAGGATTATACGAAGCAATAAACAGCGATCAAACAATATTAAGCATGCATATACACCAAGTTAAAATTCCATAATCGTTTACAATACAAGAAAACCCATAAACCACATTAAAACCGAAAAAGAATCCAATCTTTTATTAAACCATTGTCATTCCTAGGTAGTATAAGAGTTTTAGCCGCTAAACATAATCAGAATATCAATCATAATCATAACAAGGTCTGAATTCATCGTGTTATAAATCAAAACGAACGAAAACGAAAGAATAGGATGATAAAACCCGTAATCTTCACTCCCGAACGCTCCACAGTATACCCGAATGATTCTCTACCTTTCAAGCACTCATATGATCTTCAAACAGCCTTCAATGGTCTCCAAAATGTCCAAATTCGTAAGATCCCGGCTGTGAACGAATGCCGTGAATTTATAATCCTCAAAAACCCTTCTAGCCGTTGGCTTGTGAAGTCGGTGTAGACAATTCGCGTCCTCGCGGCCCAATTAAGAATTAGGCTTGAGTGTACGCGACCTGTTTAAATTCGTCCAATGTATGGTCCAATACATCACAATTCATATGGCCCCATTTTGACAATAATAATAATGTGCAGATTATTTGTTTCAAAAAGCTCATAACCCAATTCACGATAACATGCTGTACTGGATTTTTGGTGGCCCACTACACTTCGAACAATAATTAAAAGGAAGCAGTACCCTTTTTTTCAATTCTTTTCATCCAGTGTCCAAGTATGCAAAATAAATCAATCCCAACAATAACCATGGCCTTTTATTTCCACCCCCTTTTGTCGGTCAACAACTCTCCATCAACATATATTATATTCTTTTATTTGATGTCACAACCTCAAAATATGGCCGCCATATTTAAATGCTCATGCACATAAAATCACACTTTCTTTCTTTTTGTCGTGATATGTAAATGAGGTAAATGGAATTAATTAAGTTCCATCACTGAGACAATAATAGTCCCTCGACTTTAATGGACGATTTTTAAACAACCCTTAACTTTATTCAATTTGGCCATCCAACTTTTATAATAGAGATATTGGGTTTGGCCCACTCACGGAAAATAGCGGCACTTTTACTCCGGTCACTAGCGCCCCACTCTGCTCAATTAGTTGGTTGTTTAATTATTACTCTTTTTCGCTCCATTTGCACCAGGACCTGGCCCAACACAAAATAATATAATATAATACTAAAACTAAATAAAAACAAATAAAATATATACAATAATTATACAATCTACACGTGACAAATATGTGTATTTTACAACTTATCAAATATCCCCACACTTAACCTTTTTTCGTCCCCGAAAAAGAATTATGCAAACGGAATCATAGACGGAATAATTATTCGGGAACAAAAGCTTAGATTACTTATTAAAACCGAAAGTTGTGTTAGCCGCGATTGCAAGTATTTTGATCCTCTTAAACCCAAATCCGGTTCCAAGCCTTTATCATGCAATTTAGTTCAATTATGGTCAATCTACCTAGGGTCTCACGCTAGAAAACACAGGTCCACCTAATCCCCCCTCAAGCTTATAGGACAAAAGGAACAACCACTGGGTTATTTCCTAACCGTTTTATACCAAGATCAAGAGAGTTTAAAACCAAATTTATTCTTTCCATTTTTTTCCTTTTCATTTTTTTTTCATCACTTTTTCATTTTTTTTCTTTTTTCGAGCGTAGACGTTTCAACATATACACGTGTGATTTAGCTTACGAAGATTTTTCAATTCCAAGAACCTCGAACAAAGAGTAAAAAAGGCGTAAGGTTCACAACGGTGTAAAATTAAAATGGGATATACCGGGCTAGGATTCGAGTTACAGGAACAAGGGCCAAATGAACCACCCAAGAATGGAATCGTCGAGCGAAAACACTTGACAACCTTCTAGAAGCAGCATTTCTTGCCACCAGACCTTTCTCCACCAATTAGGAATCTGATGCCGTCACTAAACACATTTCTTAAATTATACCCATTTGTTGAGTGTTTTTTTTTGTCTAATCAGCATATATATAACCATTGCCTTTGATTTTCTTGACTGTATATCTCTTAAATGTCAACATATACACGTGTGATTTAGTTTACGAAGATTTTTCAATGCCGAGAACCTCAATCAGAGAGTAAAAAAGGCGTAAGGTTCACAATGGTGTAGAATTAAACTGGGATTTACCGGGCTAGGATTCGAGTTACAGGAACAAGGGCCAAACCAACCTCACAAGAATGGAATCGTCGAGCGAAAACACTTGACAACCTCCTAGAAGCAGCTTTTCTTGCCACCAGACCTTTCTCCATCATTTAGGAATCTGATGCCATCACTAAACAAATTCCTTAAATTGTAGTCATTTTTTGAGTGATTTTTTTTGTGTCTAATCCGCATATATATCACCATTGCCCTTGATTTTCTTGACTGTATATCTCTTAAATGTCAACATATACACGTTTGATTTAGTTTACGAAAAATTTTCAATGCCGAGAACCTCGATCAGAGAGTAAAAAAAGGCGTAAGGTTCACAATAGTGTAAAATTAAAATGGGGTATACCGGGCTAGGATTTTTCGGGTTACAGGAACAAGGGCCAAACCAACCACCCAAGAATGGAATCGTCGAGCGAAAACACTTGACAACCTCCTAGAAGCAGCTTTTCTTGCCACCAGACCTTTCTCCATCAATTAGGAATCTGATGCCGCTAATAAACACATTCCTTAAATTGTAGCCATTTGTTGAGTGTTTTAGTTTTGTGTCTAATCCGCATATATATCACCATTGCCCTTGATTTTCTTGACTGTATATCTCTTAAATGTCAACATATACACGTGTGATTTAGTTTACGAAGATTTTACAATGCCGAGAACCTCGATCAGAGAGTAAAAAAGGTGTAAGGTTCACAATGGTGTAAAATTAAAATGGGGTATACCGGGCTAGGATTCGAGTTACAGGAACAAAGGCCAAACCAACAACCCAAGAATGGAATCGTCGAGCGAAAACACTTGACAACCTCCTAGAAGCAGCTTTTCTTGCCACCAGACCTTTCTCCATCAATTATGAATCTGATGCCGTCACTAAACACATTCCTTAAATTGTAGCCATTTGTTGATTGATTTTTTTGGTGTCTAATCCGCATATATATCACCATTGCCCTTGATTTTCTTTACTGTATATCTCTTAAATGTCAATATATACACGTGTGATTTAGTTTACCAAGAATATTCAATGCCGAGAACCTCGATCAGAGAGTAAAAAAGGCGTAAGGTTCACAATGGTGTAAAATTAAAATGGGATATACCGGGCTAGGATTCGAGTTACAGGAACAAGGATCAAATCAGCCACCTAAGGGGCTGTTTGGTAGCCTCTTAATGACCATTCAGATGCCACCTCTTAATGGTTTAAAACCTCTGAATGAATAAGAGGCAACCTCAAGTCTGAATGGTTAATAGGTAACCTCTGAATGGTAAATCATCACATGTCACATTCTTCTAACTTCTCACTGGTAAAATACTTAATGGTTTCATTAAGAGGTAGCCTCTTAATGACCATTCAGAGGCTACCAAACAGCCCCTAAGAATGGAATCGTCGAGTGAAAACACTTGACACCCTCCTAGAAGCAGCTTTTCATGCCACCAGACCTTTCTCCATCAATTAGGAATCTGATGCCGTCACTAAACTCATTCCTTAAATTATACCCATTTGTTGAGTGTTTTTTTGTGTCTAATCAGCATATATATAACCATTGCCCTTTATTTTCTTGACTGTATATCTCTTAAATGTCAACATATACACGTGTGATTTAGTTTACGAAGATTTTTCAATTCCAAGAACCACGAACAGAGAGTAAAAAAGGCGTAAGGTTCACAACGGTGTAAAATTAAAATGGGATATAACGGGCTAGGATTCGAGTTACAGGAACAAGGGCAAAACCAACCACCCAAGAATGGAATCGTCGAGTGAAAACACTTGACAACCTCCAAGAAGCAGCTTTTCTTGCCACCAGACCTTTCTCCATCAATTAGGAATCTGATGCCGTCACTAAACACATTCCTTAAATTATACCCATTTGTTGAGTGTTTTTTTTTTTTGTGTCTAATCTGCATATATATGACCATTGCCCTTGATTTTCTTGACTGTATATCTCTTAAATGTCAACATATACATGTGTGATTTAGTTTACGAAGATTTTTCAATGCCGAGAACCTCAATCAGAGAGTAAAAAAGGCGTAAGGTTCACAATAGTGTAAAATTAAAATGGGATATACAAGGGCCAAACCAACCACCCAAGAATGGAATCGTCGAGCGAAAACACTTGACAACCTCCTAGAAGTAGCTTTTCTTGCCACCAGACCTTTCTCCATCATTTAGGAATCTGATGCCGTCACTAAACACATTCCTTAAATTGTAACCATTTTTTTAGTGTTTTTTTTTGTGTCTAATCCGCATATATATCACCATTGCCCTTGATTTTCTTGACTGTATATCTCTTAAATGTCAACATATACACGTGTGATTTAGTTTACGAAAAATTTTCAATGCCGAGAACCTCGATCAGAGAGTAAAAAAAGGTGTAAGGTTCACAATAGTGTAAAATTAAAATGGGATATACCGGGCTAGGATTTTTCGGGTTACAGGAACAAGGGACAAACCAACCACCCAAGAACGGAATCGTCGAGCGAAAACACTTGACAACCTCCTAGAAGCGGCTTTTTTTGCCACCAGACCTTTCTCCGTCAATTAGGAATCTGATGCCGCCACTAAACACATTCCTTAAATTATACCCATTTGTTGAGTGTTTTTTTTGTGTGTCTAATCAGCATATATATAACCATTGCCCTTGATTTTCTTGACTGTATATCTCTTAAATGTCAACACATACACGTGTGATTTAGTATACGAAGATTTTTCAATGCCGAGAACCTCAATCAGAGAGTAAAAAAGGCGTAAGGTTCACATTGGTGTAGAATTAAAATGGGATTTACCGGTCTAGGATTCGAGTTACAGGAACAAGGGCCAAACCAACCACCCAAGAATGGAATCGTCGAGCGAAAACACTTGACAAACTCCTAGAAGCAGCTTTTCTTGCCACCAGAATGTCCAAATTCGTAAGATCCCGGCTGTGAACGAATGCCGTGAATTTATAATCTTCAAAAACCCTTCTAGCCGTTGGCTTGTGAAGTCGGTGTAGACAATTCGCGTCCTCGCGGCCCAATTAAGAATTAGGCTTGAGTGTACGCGACCTGTTTAAATTCGTCCAATGTATGGTCCAATACATCATAATTCACATGGCCCCATTATGACAATAATAATAATGTGCAGATTATTTGTTTCAAAAAGCTCATAACCCAATTCACGATAACATGCTGTACTGGATTTTTGGTGGCCCACTACACTTCGAACACTAATTAAAAGGAAGCAGTACCCATTTTTCAATTCTTTTCATCCAGTGTCCAAGTATGCAAAATAAATCAATCCCAACAATAACCATGGCCTTTTATTTCCACCCTCTTTTGTCGGTCAACAACTCTCCATCAACATATATTATATTTTTTTATTTGATGTCACAACCTCAAAATATGGCTGCCATATTTAAATGTTCATGCACATAAAATCACACTTTCTTTCTTTTTTTCGTGATATGTAAATGAGGTAAATGGAATTAATTAAGTTCCATCACTGAGACAATAATAGTCCCTCGAATTTAATGGACTATTTTTAAACAACCCTTAACTTTATTCAATTTGGCCATCCAACTTTTATAATAGAGATATTGGGTTTGGCCCACTCACGGAAAATAGTGGCACTTTTACTCCGGTCACTGGTGCCCCACTCTGCTCAATTAGCTGGTTGTTTAATTATTACTCTTTTTCGCTCCATTTGCACCAAGACCTGGCCCAACACAAAATAATATAATATAATACTAAAACTAAATAAAAAAAATAAAATATATACAATAATTATACAATCTACACGTGACAAATATGTGTATTTTACCACTTATCAAATATCCCCACACTTAACCTTTTTTCTTCCCGAAAAAGAATTATGCAAACGGAATCATAGACGGAATAATTATTCGGGAACAAAAGCTTACATTACTTATTAAAACCGAAAGTTGTGTTAGCCGCGATTGCAAGTATTTTGATCCTCTTAAACCCAAATCCGGTTCCAAGCCCTTATCATGCAATTTAGTTCAATTATGGTCAATCTACCAAGGGTCTCACGTTAGAAAACACAGGTCCACCTAATCCCCCCTCAAGCTTATAGGACAAAAGGAACAACCACTGGGTTATTTCCTAACCGTTTTATACCATGATCAAGAGAGTTTAAAACCAAATTTATTCTTTCCATTTTTTTCCTTTTCATTTTTTTTTCATCACTTTTTCATTTTTTTTTCTTTTTTCGAGCGTAGACGTTTCAACATATACACGTGTGATTTAGCTTACGAAGATTTTTCAATTCCAAGAACCTCGAACAGAGAGTAAAAAAGGCGTAAGGTTCACAACGGTGTAAAATTAAAATGGGATATACCGGGCTAGGATTCGAGTTACAGGAACAAGGGCCAAACCAACCACCCAAGAATGGAATCGTCGAGCGAAAACACTTGACAACCTCCTAGAAGCAGCTTTTCTTGCCACCAGACCTTTCTCCATCAATTATGAATCTGATGCCGTCACTAAACACATTCCTTAAATTGTAGCCATTTGTTGAGTGATTTTTTTTGTGTCTAATCCGCATATATATAACCATTGCCCTTGATTTACTTGACTGTATATCTCTTAAATGTCAACATATACACGTGTGATTTAGTTTACGAAGATTTTTCAATGCCGAGAACCTTAATCAGAGAGTAAAAAAGGCGTAAGGTTCACAATGGTGTAGAATTAAAATGGGATATACCGGGCTAGGATTCTAGTTACAGGAAAAGGGCCAAACCAACCACCCAAGAATGGAATCGTCGAGCGAAAACACTTGACAACCTCCTAGAAGCAGCTTTTCTTCCCACCAGACCTTTCTCCATCTTTTAGGAATCTGATGCCGTCACTAAACACATTCCTTAAATTGTAGCAATTTGTTAGGTGTTTTTTTTGGGTGTCTAATCCGCATATATATCACCATTGCCCTTGATTTTCTTGACTGTATATCTCTTAAATGTCAAAATATACACGTGTGATTTAGTTTACAAAGATTTTTCAATACCGAGAACCTCGATCAGAGAGTAAAAAAGGCGTAAGGTTCACAATGGTGTAAAATTAAAATGGGATATACCGGGCTAGGATTCGAGTTATAGGAACAAGGGCCAAACCAATCGCCCAAGAATGGAATCGTCGAGGAAAAACACTTGACAACCTCCTAGAAGCAGCTTTTCTTGCCACCAGACCTTTCTCCATCAATTAGTAATCTGATGCCGTCACTAAACACATTCCTTAAATTGTAGCCAATTTTTGAGTGTTTTTTTTGTGTCTAATCCGCATATATATCACCATTGCCCTTGATTTTCTTGACTGTATATCTCTTAAATGTCAACATATACACGTGTGATTTAGTTTAGGAAAATTTTTCAATGCCGAGAACCTCGATCAGAGAGTAAAAAAAGGCGTAAGGTTCACAATAGTGTAAAATTAAAATGGGATATACCGGGCTAGGATTTTTCGGGTTACAGGAACAAGGGACAAACCAACCACCCAAGAATGGAATCGTCGAGCGAAAACACTTGACAACCTCCTAGAAGCAGCTTTTCTTGCCACCAGACCTTTCTCCATCAATTAGGAATCTGATGCAGGCACTAAACACATTCATTAAATTATACCCGTTTGTTGAGTGTTTTTTTTTGTGTCTAATCAGCATATATATAACCATTGCCCTTGATTTTCTTGACTGTATATCTCTTAAATGTCAACATATACACGTGTGATTTAGTTTACGAAGATTTTTCAATGCCGAGAACCTCAATCAGAGAGTAAAAAAGGCGTAAAGTTCACAATAGTGTAGAATTAAAATGGGATTTACCGGTCTAGGATTCGAGTTACAGGTACAAGGGCCAAACCAACCACCCAAGAATGGAATCGTCGAGCGAAAACACTTGACAACCTCCTAGAAGCAGCTTTTCTTGCCACCAGAATGTCCAAATTCGTAAGATCCCGGCTGTGAACGAATGCCGTGAATTTATAATCCTCAAAAACCCTTCTAGCCGTTGGCTTGTGAAGCCGGTGTAGACAATTCGCGTCCTCACGGCCCAATTAAGATTTAGGCTTGAGTGTACGTGACGTGTTTAAATTCGTCCAATGTATGGTCCAATACATCACAATTCACATGGCCCCATTATGACAATAATAATAATGTGCAGATTATTTGTTTCAAAAAGCTCATAACCCAATTCACGATAACATGCTGTACTGGATTTTTGGTGGCCCACTACACTACGAACACTAATTAAAAGGAAGCAGTACCCTTTTTTCAATTCTTTTCATCCAGTGTCCAAGTATGCAAAATAAATCAATCCCAACAATAACCATGGCCTTTTATTTCCACCCCCTTTTGTCGGTCAACAACTCTCCATCAACATATATTATTTTCTTTTATTTGATGTCACAACCTCAAAATATGGCTGCCATATTTAAATGCTCATGCACATAAAATCACACTTTCTTTCTTTTTGTCGTGATATGTAAATGAGGTAAATGGAATTAATTAAGTTCCATCACTGAGACAATAATAGTCCCTCGACTTTAATGGACTATTTTTAAACAACCCTTAACTTTATTCAATTTGGCCATCCAACTTTTATAATAGAGATATTGGGTTTGGCCCACTCACGGAAAATAGCGGCACTTTTACTCCGGTCACTGGCGCCCCACTCTGCTCAATTAGCTGGTTGTTTAATTATTACTCTTTTTCGCTCCATTTGCACCAGGACCTGGCACAACACAAAATAATATAATATAATACTAAAACTAAAAAAAAAATTACATATATACAATAATTATACAATCTACACGTGACAAATATGTGTATTTTACCACTTATCAAATATCCCCACACTTAACCTTTTTTCGTCCCCGAAAAAGAATTATGCAAACGGAATCATAGACGGAATAATTATTCGGGAACAAAAGCTTACATTATTTATTAAAACCGAAAGTTGTGTTAGCCGCGATTGCAAGTATTTTGATCCTCTTAAACCCAAATCCGGTTCCAAGCCCTTATCATGCAATTTAGTTCAATTATGGTCAATCTACCAAGGGTCTCACGCTAGAAAACACAGGTCCACCTAATCCCCCCTCAAGCTTATAGGACAAAAGGAACAACCACTGGGTCATTTCCTAACCGTTTTATACCAAGATCAAGAGAGTTTAAAACCAAATTTATTCTTTCCATTTTTTTCCTTTTCATTTTTTTTCATCACTTTTTCATTTTTTTTTCTTTTTTCGAGCGTAGACGTTTCAACATATACACGTGTGATTTAGCTTACGAAGATTTTTCAATTCCAAGAACCTCGAACAGAGAGTAAAAAAGGCGTAAGTTTCACAACGGTGTAAAATTAAAATGGGATATACCGGGCTAGAATTCGAGTTACAGGAACAAGGGCCAAACCAACCACCCAAGAATGGAATCGTCGAGCGAAAACACTTGACAACCTCCTAGAAGCAGCTTTTCTTGCCACCAGACCTTTCTCCATCAATTAGGAATCTGATGCCGTCACTAAACACATTCCTTAAATTATACCCATTTGTTGAGTGTTTTTTTTTCGTGTCTAATCAGCATATATATAACCATTGCCCTTGATTTTCTTGACTGTATATCTCTTAAATGTCAACATATACACGTGTGATTTAGTTTACGAAGATTTTTCAATGCCGAGAACCTTAATCAGAGAGTAAAAAAGGCGTAAGGTTCACAATGGTGTATAATTAAAATGGGATATACCGGGCTAGGATTCTAGTTACAGGAATAAGGGCCAAACCAACCACCCAAGAATGGAATCGTCGAGCGAAAACACTTGACAACCTCCTAGAAGCAGCTTTTCTTGCCACCAGACCTTTCTCCATCTTTTAGGAATCTGATGCCGTCACTAAACACATTCCTTAAATTGTAGCAATTTGTTAAGTGTTTTTTTGGGTGTCTAATCCGCATATATATCACCATTGCCCTTGATTTTCTTGATTGTATATCTCTTAAATGTCAAAATATACACGTGTGATTTAGTTTACAAAGATTTTTCAATGCCGAGAACCTCGATCAGAGAGTAAAAAAGGCGTAAGGTTCACAATGGTCTAAAATTAAAATGGGATATACCGGGCTGGGATTCGAGTTACAGGAACAAGGGCCAAACCAACCGCCCAAGAATGGAATCGTCGAGGGAAAACACTTGACAACCTCCTAGAAGCAGCTTTTCTTGCCACCAGACCTTTCTCCATCAATTAGTAATCTGATGCCGTCACTAAACACATTCCTTAAATTGTAGCCATTTTTTGAGTGTTTTTTTTTGTGTCTAATCCGCATATATATCACTATTGCCCTTGATTTTCTTGACTGTATATCTCTTAAATGTCAACATATACACGTGTGATTTAGTTTAGGAAAATTTTTCAATGCCGAGAACCTCGATCAGAGAGTAAAAAAAGGCGTAAGGTTCACAATAGTGTAAAATTAAAATGGGATATACCAGGCTAGGATTTTTCGGGTTACAGGAACAAGGGACAAACCAACCACCCAAGAATGGAATCGTCGAGCGAAAACACTTGACAACCTCCTAGAAGCAGCTTTTCTTGCTACCAGACCTTTCTCTTTCAATTAGGAATTTGATGCCGCCACTAAACACATTCCTTAAATTATACCCATTTGTTGAGTGTTTTTTTTTTGTGTCTAATCAGCATATATATAACCATTGCCCTTGATTTTCTTGACTGTATATCTCTTAAATGTCAACATATACACGTGTGATTTAGTTTACGAAGATTTTTCAATGCCGAGAACCTCAATCAGAGAGTAAAAAAGGCGTAAGGTTCACAATGGTGTAGAATTAAAATGGGATTTACCGGTCTAGGATTCGAGTTACAGGAACAAGGGCCAAACCAACCACCCAAGAATGGAATCGTCGAGCGAAAACACTTGACAACCTCCTAAAAGCAGCTTTTCTTGTCACCAGAATGTCCAAATTCGTAAGATCCCGGCTGTGAACGAATGCCGTGAATTTATAATCCTCAAAAACCCTTCTAGCCGTTGGCTTGTGAAGCCGGTGTAGACAATTCGCGTCCTCACGGCCCAATTAAGATTTAGGCTTGAGTGTACGCGACCTGTTTAAATTCGTCCAATGTATGGTCCAATACATCACAATTCACATGGCCCCATTATGACAATAATAATAATGTGCAGACTATTTGTTTCAAAAAGATCATAACCCAATTCACGATAACATGCTCCACTGGATTTTTGGTGGCCCACTACACTTCGAACAATAATTAAAAGGAAGCAGTACCCTTTTTTCAATTCTTTTCATCCAGTGTCCAAGTATGCAAAATAAATCAATCCCAACAATAACCATGGCCTTTTATTTCCACCCCCTTTTGTCGGTCAACAACTCTCCATCAACATATATTATATTCTTTTATTTGATGTCACAACCTCAAAATATGGCTGCCATATTTAAATGCTCATGCACATAAAATCACACTTTCTTTCTTTTTGTCGTGATATGTAAATGAGGTAAATGGAATTAATTAAGTTCCATCACTGAGACAATAATAGTCCCTCGACTTTAATGGACTATTTTTAAACAACCCTTAACTTTATTCAATTTGGCCATCCAACTTTTATAATAGAGATAGTGGGTTTGGCCCACTCACGGAAAATAGCGGCACTTTTACTCCGGTCACTGGCGCCCCACTCTGCTCAATTAGCTGGTTGTTTAATTATTACTCTTTTTCGCTCCATTTGCACCAGGACCTTGCCCAACACAAAATAATATAATATAATACTAAAACTAAATAAAAACAAATAAAATATATACAATAATTATACAATCTACACGTGACAAATATGTGTATTTTACCACTTATCAAATATCCCCACACTTAACCTTTTTTCCTCCCCGAAAAAGAATTATGCAAACGGAATCATAGACGGAATAATTATTCGGGAACAAAAGCTTAGATTACTTATTAAAACCGAAAGTTGTGTTAGCCCCGATTGCAAGTATTTTGATCCTCTTAAACCCAAATCCGGTTCTAAGCCCTTATCATGCAATTTAGTTCAATTATGGTCAATCTACCGAGGGTCTCACGCTAGAAAACACAGGTCCACCTAATCCCTCCTCAATCTAATAGGACAAAAGGAACAACCACTGGGTTATTTCCTAACCGTTTTATACCAAGATCAAGAGAGTTTAAAACCAAATTTATTCTTTCCATTTTTTTCCTTTTCATTTTTTTATCACTTTTTCATTGTTTTTTCTTTTTTCGAGCGTAGACGTTTCAACATATACACGTGTGATTTAGCTTACGAAGATTTTTCAATTCCAAGAACCTCGAACAGAGAGTAAAAAAGGCGTAAGGTTCACAACGGTGTAAAATTAAAATGGGATATACCGGGCTAGGATTCGAGTTACAGGAACAAGGGCCAAACCAACCACCCAAGAATGGAATCATCGAGCGAAAACACTTGACAACCTCCTAGAAGCAGCTTTTCTTGCCACCAGACCTTTCTCCATCAATTAGGAATCTGATGCCGTCACTAAATACATTCCTTAAATTATACCCATTTGTTGAGTGTTTTTTTTTTGTGTCTAATCAGCATATATATAACCATTGCCCTTGATTTTCTTGACTGTATATCTCTTAAATGTCAACATATACACGTGTGATTTAGTTTACGAAGATTTTTCAATGCCGAGAACCTCAATCAGAGAGTAAAAAAGGCGTAAGGTTCACAATGGTGTAGAATTAAAATGGGATTTACCGGGCTAGGATTCGAGTTACAGGAACAAGGGCAAAAACAACCACCCAAGAATGGAATCGTCGAGCGAAAACACTTGACAACCTCCTAGAAGCAGCTTTTCTTGCCACCAGACCTTTCTCCATCTTTTAGGAATCTGATGCCGTCACTAAACACATTCCTTAAATTGTAGCCATTTGTTAAGTGTTTTTTTTGGGTGTCTAATCCGCATATATATCACCATTGCCCTTGATTTTCTTGACTGTATATCTCTTAAATGTCAAAATATACACGTGTGATTTAGTTTACGAAGATTTTTCAATGCCGAGAACCTCGATCAGAGAGTAAAAAAGGCGTAAGGTTCACAATGGTGTAAAATTAAAATGGGATATACCGGGCTAGGATTCGAGTTACAGGAACAAGGGCCAAACCAACCACCCAAGAATGGAATCGTCGAGGGAAAACACTTGACAACCTCCTAGAAGCAGCTTTTCTTGCCACCAGGCCTTTCTCCATCAATTAGTAATCTGATGCCGTCACTAAACACATTCCTTAAATTGTAGCCATTTTTTGAGTGTTTTTTTTTTGTGTCTAATCCGCATATATATCACCATTGCTCTTGATTTTCTTGACTGTATATCTCTTAAATGTCAACATATACAGGTGTGATTTAGTTTACGAAAATTTTTCAATGCCGAAAACCTCGATCAGAGAGTAAAAAAAGGCGTAAGGTTCACAATAGTGTAAAATTAAAATGGGATATACCGGGCTAGGATTTTTCGGGTTACAGGAACAAGGGCCAAACCAACCACCCAAGAATGGAATCGTCGAGCGAAAACACATGACAACCTCCTAGAAGCAGCTTTTCTTGCCACCAGACCTTTCTCCATCAATTAGGAATCTGATGCCGCCACTAAACACATTCCTTAAATTGTAGCCATTTGTTGAGTGTTTTTGTTTTGTGTCTAATCCGCATATATATCACCATTGCCCTTGATTTTCTTGATTGTATATCTCTTAAATGTCAACATATACACGTGTGATTTAGTTTACGAAGATTTTTCAATGCCGAGAACCTCGATCAGAGAGTAAAAAAGGCGTAAGGTTCACAATGGTGTAAAATTAAAATGGGATATACCGGGCTAGGATTCGAGTTACAGGAACAAGGGCAAAACCAACCACCCAAGAATGGAATCGTCGAGGGAAAACACTTGACAACCTCCTAGAAGCAGCTTTTCTTGCCACCAGGCCTTTCTCCATCAATTAGTAATCTGATGCCGTCACTAAACACATTCCTTAAATTGTAGCCATTTTTTGAGTGTTTTTTTTTTGTGTCTAATCCGCATATATATCACCATTGCCCTTGATTTTCTTGACTGTATATCTCTTAAATGTCAACATATGCACATGTGATTTAGTTTTCGAAAATTTTTCAATGCCGAAAACCTCGATCAGAGAGTAAAAAAAGGCGTAAGATTCACAATAGTGTAAAATTAAAATGGGATATACCGGGCTAGGATTTTTCGGGTTACAGGAACAAGGGCCAAACAAACCACCCAAGAATGGAATCGTCGAGCGAAAACACATGACAACCTCCTAGAAGCAGCTTTTCTTGCCACCAGACCTTTCTCCATCAATTAGGAATCTGATGCCGCCACTAAACACATTCCTTAAATTGTAGCCATTTGTTGAGTGTTTTTGTTTTGTGTCTAATCCGCATATATATCACCATTGCCCTTGATTTTCTTGACTGTATATCTCTTAAATGTCAACATATACACGTGTGATTTAGTTTACGAAGATTTTTCAATGCCGAGAACCTCGATCAGAGAGTAAAAAAGGCGTAAGGTTCACAATGGAGTAAAATTAAAATGGGGTATACCGGGCTAGGATTCGAGTTACAGGAACAAGGGCCAAACCAACTACCCAAGAATGGAATCGTCGAGCGAAAACACCTGACAACCACCTTGAAGCAGCTTTTCTTCCCCCCAGACCTTTCTCCATCAATTATGAATCTGATGCCGTCACTAAACACATTCCTTAAATTGTAGCCATTTGTTGAGTGTTTTTTTTGGAATCTAATCAACATATATATCACCATTGCCCTTGATTTTCTTGACTGTATATCTCTTAAATGTCAATATATACGCGTGTAATTTAGTTTACCAAGAATATTCAATGCCGAGAACCTCGATCAGAGAGTAAAAAAGGAGTAAGGTTCACAATGGTGTAAAATTAAAATGGGATATACCGGGCTAGGATTCGAGTTACAGGAACAAGGGTCAAATCAGCCACCTAAGAATGGAATCGTCGAGTGAAAACACTTGACAACCTCCTAGAAGCAGCTTTTCTTGCCACCAGACCTTTCTCCATCAATTAGGAATCTGATGCCGTCACTAAACACATTCCTTAAATTATACCCATTTGTTAAGTGTTTTTTTTTTGTGTCTAATCAGCATATATATAACCATTGCCCTTTATTTTCTTGACTGTATATCTCTTAAATGTCAACATATACACGTGTCATTTAGTTTACGAAGATTTTTCAATTCCAAGAATCTCGAACAGAGAGTAAAAAAGGCGTAAGGTTCACAACGGTGTAAAATTAAAATGGGATATACCGGGCTAGGATTCGAGTTACGGGAACAAGGGCCAAACCAACCACCCAAGAATGGAATCGTCGAGCGAAAACACAAGACAACCTCCTAGAAGCAGCTTTTCTTGCCACCAGACCTTTCTCCATTAATTAGGAATCTGATGCCCTCACTAAACACATTCCTTAAATTATACCCATTTGTTGAGTGTTTTTTTTTGTCTAATCAGCATATATATAACCATTGCCCTTGATTTTTTTGACTGTATATCTCTTAAATGTCAACATATACACATGTGATTTAGTTTACGAAGATTTTTCAATGCTGAGAACCTCAATCAGATGGTAAAAAAGGCGTAAGGTTCACAATGGTGTAGAATTAAAATGGGATTTACCGGTCTAGGATTCGAGTTACCGGAACAAGGGCCAAACCAACCACCCAAGAATGGAATCGTCGAGCGAAAACACTTGACAACCTCCTAGAAGCAGCTTTTCTTGGAACCAGACCTTTCTCCATCATTTAGGAATCTGATGCCGTCACTAAACACATTCCTTAAATTGTAGCCATTTGTTAAGTGTTTTTTTTGGGTGTCTAATCCGCATATATATCACCATTGCCCTTGATTTTATTGACTGTATATCTCTTAAATGTCAAAATATACACGTGTGATTTAGTTTACGAAGATTTTTCAATGTCGAGAACCTCGATCAGAGAGTAAAAAAGGCGTAAGGTTCACAATGGTGTAAAATTAAAATGGGATATACCGGGCTAGGATTCGAGTTACAGGAACAAGGGCCAAACCAACCACCCAAGAATGGAATCGTCGAGGGAAAACACTTGACAACCTCCTAGAAGCAGCTTTTCTTGCCACCCGACCTTTCTCCATCAATTAGTAATCTGATGCCGTCACTAAACACATTCTTTAAATTGTAGCCATTTTTTGAGTGTTTTTTTGTGTCTAATCCGCATATATATCACCATTGCCCTTGATTTTCTTGACTGTATATCTCTTAAATGTCAACATATACACGTGTGATTTAGTTTACGAAAATTTTTCAATGCCGAGAACCTCGATCAGAGAGTAAAAAAAGGCGTAAGGTTCACAATAGTGTAAAATTAAAATGGGATATACCGGGCTAAGATTTTTCGGGTTACAGGAACAAGGGCCAAACCAACCACCCAAGAATGAAATCGTCGAGTGAAAACACTTGACAACCTCCTAGAAGCAGCTTTTCTTGCCACCAGACCTCTCTCCATCAATTAGGAATCTGATGCCGCCACTAAAAACATTCCTTAAATTATATCCATTTGTTGAGTGTTTTTTTGTGTCTAATCAGCATATATATAACTATTGCCCTTGATTTTTTTGACTGTATATCACTTAAATGTCAACATATACACGTGTGATTTAGATTACGAAGATTTTTCAATGCCGAGAACCTCAATCAGAGAGTAAAAAAGGCGTAAGGTTCACAATGGTGTAGAATTAAAATGGGATTTACCGGTCTAGGATTCGAGTTACAGGAACAAGGGCCAAACCAACCACCCAAGAATGGAATCGTCGAGCGAAAACACTTGACAACCTCCTAGAAGCAGCTTTTCTTGCCACCAGACCTTTCTCCATCATTTAGGAATCTGATGCCCTCACTAAACACATTCCTTAAATTGTAGCCATTTGTTAAGTGTTTTTTTTGGGTGTCTAATCCGCATATATATCACCATTGCCCTTGATTTTCTAGATTGTATACCTCTTAAATGTCAACATATACACGTGTGAGTTAGTTTACGAAGATTTTTCAATGCCGAGAATCTCGATCAGAGAGTAAAAAAGGCGTAAGGTTCACAATGGTGTAAAATTAAAATGGGATATACCGGGCTAGGATTCGAGTTACAGGAACAAGTGACAAACCAACTCCCCAAGAATGGAATCGTCGAGAGAAAACACTTGACAACCTCCTAGAAGCAGCTTTTCTTGAACCTAGACCTTTCTCCATCAATTAGGAATCTGATGCCGTCTCTAAACACATTCCTTAAATTGTAGCCATTTGTTGAGTGTTTTTTTTTGTGTCTAACCCGCATATGTATCACCATTGCCTTTGATTTTCTTGACTGTATATCTCTTAAATGTCAACACAAACACGTGTGATTTAGTTTACGAAGATTTTTCAATGCCGAGAACCTCGATCAGAGAGTAAAAAAGGCGTAAGGTTCACAATGGTGTAAAATTAAAATGGGATATACCGGGCTGGGATTCGAGTTACAGGAGCAAGGGCCAAACCAACCACCCAAGAATGGAATCGTCGAGCGAAAACACTTGACGACCTCCTAGAAGCAGCTTTTCTAGCCACCAGACCTTTCTCCATCAATTAGGAATCTGATGCCGTCCCTAAACACTTTCCTTAAATTGAAGCAATTTGTTGAGTGTTTTTTTTTTGTGTCTAATCCGCATATATATCACAATTGCCCTTGATTTTCTTGACTGTATATCTCTTAAATGTCAACATATACACGTGTGATTTAGTTTACGAAGATTTTTCAATGGCGAGAACCTCGAACAGAGAGTAAAAAAGGCGTAAGGTTCACAATGGTGTAAAATTAAAATGGGATATACCGGGCTAGGATTCGAGTTACAGGAACAAGGGCCAAACCAACCACCCAAGAATGGAATCGTCGAGCGAAAACACTTGACAAACTCCAAGAAGCAGCTTTTCTTGCCACCAGACCTTTCTCCATCAATTAGGAATCTGATGCCATCACGAAACACATTCCTTAAATTGTAGCCATTTGTTGAGTGTTTTTTTGGTGTCTAATCCGCATATATATTTCCATTGCCCTTGATTTGCTTGACTGTATATCTCTTAAATGTCAACATATACACGTGTGATTTAGTTTACGAAGATTTTTCAATGCCGAGAACCTCGATCAGAGAGTAAAAAAGGCGTAAGGTTCACAATGGTGTAAAATTAAAATTGGATATACCGGGCTAGGATTCGAGTTACAGGAACAAGGGCCAAACCAACCACCCAAGAATGGAATCATCAAGCGAAAACACTTAACAACCTCCTAGAAGCAGCTTTTCTTGCCACCAGACCTTTCTCCATCAATTAGGAATCTGATGCCGTCACTAAACACTTTCCTTAAATTGTAGCCATTTGTTGAGTGTGTTTTTTTTGGTGTCTAATCCGCATATATATCACCATTGCCCTTGATTTTCTTGAATGCATATCTCTTAAATGTCAACATATGAACATGGGATTTAGTTTACGAAGATTTTTCAATGCCGAGAAACTCGATCAGAGAGTAAAAAAGGCGTAAGGTTCACAATGGTGTAAAATTAAAATGGGATATACCGGCCGAGGATTCGAGTTACAGGAACAAGGCCAAACCAACCACCCAAGAATGGAATCATCGAGCGAAAACACTTGACAAGCTCCTATAAGCAGCTTTTCTTGCCACCAGACCTTTCTCCATCAATTAGGAATCTGATGCCGTCACAAACATATTCCTTAAATTGTAGCCATTTGTTGAGTGTTTTTTTTGGTGTCTAATCCGCATATATATCACCATTGCCCTTGATTTTCTTGATTGCATATCTCTTAAATGTCAACATATACACGTGTGATTTAGTTTACGAAGATTTTTCAATGCCGAGAACCTCGATCAGAGAGTAAAAAAGGCGTAAGGTTCAAAATGGAGTAAAATTAAAATGGGATATACCGGGCTAGGATTTGAGTTACAGGAACAAGGGCCAAACCAACCACCCAAGAATGGAATCATCGAGCGAAAACACTTGACAACCTCCTAGAAGCAGTCTTTCTTGCCACCAGCCTTTATCCATCAGTTAGGAATCTGATGCCGTCACTAAACACATTCCTTAAATTGTAGCCATTTGTTGAGTGTTTTTGTTGGTGTCTAATCCCCATATATATCACCATTGCCCATGATTTTCTTGACTGTATATCTCTTAAATGTCAACATATACACGTGTTATTTAGTTTACGAAGAATTTTTAATGCCGAGAACCTCGATCAGAGAGTAAAAAAGGCGTAAGGTTCACAATGGTGTAAACTTAAAATGGGATATACCGGGCTAGGATTCGAGTTACAGGAACAAGGGCCAAACCAACCACCCAAGAATGGAATCGTCGAGCGAAAACACTTGACGACCTCCTAGAAGCAGCTTTTCTTGCCACCGGACCTTTCTCCATCAATTAGGAATCTGATGCCATCCCTAAACACTTTCCTTAAATTGAAGCAATTTTATGAGTGTTTTTTTTTTGTGTCTAATCCGCATATATATCACAATTGTCCTTGATTTTCTTGACTGTATATCTCATAAATGTCAACATAGACACGTGTGATTTAGTTTACGAAGATTTTTCAATGGCGAGAACCTCGAACAGAGAGTAAAAAAGGCGTAAGGTTCACAATGGTGTAAAATTAAAATGGGATATACCGGGCTAGGATTCGAGTTACAGGAACAAGGGCCAAACCAACCACCCAAGAATGGAATCGTCGAGCGAAAACACTTGACAAACTCCAAGAAGCAGCTTTTCTTGCCACCAGACCTTTCTCCATCAATTAGGAATCTGATGCCATCACGAAACACATTCCTTAAATTGTAGCCATTTGTTGAGTGTTTTTTTTGGTGTCTAATCCGCATATATATCTCCATTGCCCTTGATTTGCTTGACTGTATATCTCTTAAATGTCAACATATACACGTGTGATTTAGTTTACGAAGATTTTTCAATGCCGAGAACCTCGATCAGAGAGTAAAAAAGGCGTAAGGTTCACAATGGTGTAAAATTAAAATTGGATATACCGGGCTAGGATTCGAGTTACAGGAACAAGGGCCAAACAAACCACCCAAGAATGGAATCATCGAGCGAAAACACTTGACAACCTCCTAGAAGCAGTCTTTCTTGCCACCAGCCTTTATCCATCAGTTAGGAATCTGATGCCGTCACTAAACACATTCCTTAAATTGTAGCCATTTGTTGAGTGTTTTTGTTGGTGTCTAATCCCCATATATATCACCATTGCCCATGATTTTCTTGACTGTATATCTCTTAAATGTCAACATATACACGTGTTATTTAGTTTACGAAGAATTTTTAATGCCGAGAACCTCGATCAGAGAGTAAAAAAGGCGTAAGGTTCACAATGGTGTAAACTTAAAATGGGATATACCGGGCTAGGATTCGAGTTACAGGAACAAGGGCCAAACCAACCACCCAAGAATGGAATCGTCGAGCGAAAACACTTGACGACCTCCTAGAAGCAGCTTTTCTTGCCACCAGACCTTTCTCCATCAATTAGGAATCTGATGCCGTCCCTAAACACTTTCCTTAAATTGAAGCAATTTGTTGAGTGTTTTTTTTTTGTGTCTAATCCGCATATATATCACAATTGCCCTTGATTTTCTTGACTGTATATCTCTTAAATGTCAACATAGACACGTGTGATTTAGTTTACGAAGATTTTTCAATGGCGAGAACCTCGAACAGAGAGTAAAAAAGGCGTAAGGTTCACAATGGTGTAAAATTAAAATGGGATATACCGGGCTAGGATTCGAGTTACAGGAACAAGGGCCAAACCAACCACCCAAGAATGGAATCGTCGAGCGAAAACACTTGACAAACTCCAAGAAGCAGCTTTTCTTGCCACCAGACCTTTCTCCATCAATTAGGAATCTGATCCCATCACGAAACACATTCCTTAAATTGTAGCCATTTGTTGAGTGTTTTTTTTGGTGTCTAATCCGCATATATATCTCCATTGCCCTTGATTTGCTTGACTGTATATCTCTTAAATGTCAACATATACACGTGTGATTTAGTTTACGAAGATTTTTCAATGCCGAGAACCTCGATCAGAGAGTAAAAAAGGCGTAAGGTTCACAATGGTGTAAAATTAAAATTGGAAATACCGGGCTAGGATTCGAGTTACAGGAACAAGGGCCAAAGCAACCACCCAAGAATGGAATCATCGAGCGAAAACACTTAACAACCTCCTAGAAGCAGCTTTTCTTGCCACCAGACCTTTCTCCATCAATTAGGAATCTGATGCCGTCACTAAACACTTTCCTTAAATTGTAGCCATTTGTTGAGTGTGTTTTTTTTGGTGTCTAATCCGCATATATATCACCATTGCCCTTGATTTTCTTGAATGTATATCTCTTAAATGTCAACATATGAACATGGGATTTAGTTTACGAAGATTTTTCAATGCCGAGAACCTCGATCAGAGAGTAAAAAAGGCGTAAGGTTCACAATGGTGTAAAATTAAAATGGGATATACCGGGCGAGGATTCGAGTTAGAGGAACAAGGCCAAACCAACCACCCAAGAATGGAATCATCGAGCGAAAACACTTGACAAGCTCCTATAAGCAGCTTTTCTTGCCACCAGACCTTTCTCCATCAATTAGGAATCTGATGCCGTCACTAAACATATTCCTTAAATTGTAGCCATTTGTTGAGTGTTTTTTTTGGTGTCTAATCCGCATATATATCACCATTGCCCTTGATTTTCTTGATTGCATATCTCTTAAATGTCAACATATACACGTGTGATTTAGTTTACGAAGATTTTTCAATGCCGAGAACCTCGATCAGAGAGTAAAAAAGGCGTAAGGTTCAAAATGGTGTAAAATTAAAATGGGATATACCGGGCTAGGATTCGAGTTACAGGAACAAGGGCCAAACCAACCACCCAAGAATGGAATCGTCGAGCGAAAACACTTGACAACCTCCTAGAAGCAGTCTTTCTTGCCACCAGCCTTTATCCATCAGTTAGGAATCTGATGCCGTCACTAAACACATTCCTTAAATTGTAGCCATTTGTTGAGTGTTTTTGTTGGTGTCTAATCCCCATATATATCATCATTGCCCATGATTTTCTTGACTGTATATCTCTTAAATGTCAACATATACACGTGTTATTTAGTTTACGAAGAATTTTTAATGCCGAGAACCTCGATCAGAGAGTAAAAAAGGCGTAAGGTTCACAATGGTGTAAACTTAAAATGGGATATACCGGGCTAGGATTCGAGTTACAGGAACAAGGGCCAAACCAACCACCCAAGAATGGAATCATCGAGCGAAAACACTTGACAACCTCCTAGAAGCAGCTTTTCTTGCCACCAGACCTTTCTCCATCAATTAGGAATCCAATTCCGTCACTAAACACATTCCTTAAATTGTAGCCATTTTTTGAGTGTTTTTTTGTGTCTAATCCGCATATATATCACCATTGCCCTTTATTTTCATGACTGTATATCTCTTAAATGTAAACATACGCACGCGTGATTTAGTTTACGAAGATTTTTCAATGCCGAGAACCTCGTTCAGAGAATAAAAAAGGCGTAAGGTTCATAATGGTGTAAAATTAAAATGGGATATACCGGGCTAGGATTCGAGTTACAGGAACAAGGGCCAAACCAACCACCCAAGACTGGAATCGTCGAGCGAAAACACTTGACAACCTCCTAGAAGTAGCTTTTCTTGCCACCAGATCTTTCTCCATCAATTAGGAATCTGATGCCGTCATTAAACACATTCCTTAAATTGCAGCCATTTGTTGAGTGTTTTTTTGGTGTCTAATCCGCATATATATCACCATTGCCCTTGATTTTCTTAATTGTATATCTCTTAAATGTCAACATATACACGTGTGATTTAGTTTACCAAGATTTTTCAATGCCGAGAACCTCGATTAGAGAGTAAAAAAGGCGTAAGGTTCACAATGGTGTAAAATAAAAATAGGATATACCGGGCTAGGATTCGAGTTACAGGAACAAGGGCCAAACCAACCACCCAAGAATGGAATCATTGCGCGAAAACACTTGACAACCTCCTAGAAGCAGCTTTTCTTGCCACCAGACCTTTCTCCATCAATTAGGAATCTGATGCCGTCACTAAACATATTCCTTAAATTATAGCCATTTGTTGAGTGTTTTTTTTTGGGTGTCTAATCCACATATATATACCATTCCCCTTGATTTTCGTGATTGTATATCTCTTAAATGTCAACATATACACGTGTGATTTAGTTTACGAAGATTTTTCAATGCCGAGAACCTCGATCAGAGAGTAAAAAAGGCGTAAGGTTCACAATGGTGTAAAATTAAAATGGGATATACCGGGCTAGGATTCGAGTTACAGGAACAAGGACCAAACCAACCACCCAAGAATAGAATCGTCGATTGAAAACACTTGACAACCTCCAAGAAGCAGCTTTTCTTGCCACCAGACCTTTCTCCATCAATTAGGAATCTGATGCCGTCACTAAACACATTCCTTAAATTGTAGCCATTTGTTGAGTGTTTTTTTGTGTCTAATCCGCATATATATCACCATTGCCCCTTGATTTTCTTGACTGTATATCTCTTAAATTTCAACATAAGCACGTGTGATTTAGTTTACGAAGATTTTTCAATGCCGAGAACCTCGATTAGAGATTAAAAAAGGTGTAAGGTTCATAATGGTGTAAAATTAAAATGGGATATATCGGGCTAGGATTCGAGTTACACGAACAAGAGCCAAACCAACCACCCAAGAACGGAATCGTCGAGCGAAAACACTTGATAACCTCCTAGAAGCAGCTTTTCTTGCCACCGGACTTTTCTCCCTCAATTAGGAAATCTGATGCCGTCACTAAATACATTCCTTAAATTGTAGCCATTTGTTGAGTGTTTTTTTGGTCTAATCCGCATATATATCACCATTGCCCTTGATTTTCTTGATTGTATATCTCTTAAATGTCAACATATACACGTGTGATTTAGTTTACGAAGATTTTTCAATGCCGAGAACCTCGATCAGAGAGTAAAAAAGGTGTAAGGTTCATAATGGTGTAAAATTAAAATGGTATATACCGGGCTAGGATTCGAGTTACAGGAAAAAGGGCCAAACCAACCACCCAAGAATGGAATGGTCGAGCAAAAACACTTGACAACCTCCTAGAAGCAGCTTTTCTTGCCACCAGACCTTTCTCCATCAATTTAGAATATGATGCCGTCACTAAACACATTCCTTAAATTGTAGCCATTTGTTGAGTGTTTTTTTTGTGTCTAATCCGCATATATATCACCATTGCCCTTGATTTTCTTGACCGTATATCTCTTAAATGTCAACATATACACGTGTGATTTAGTTTACGAAGATTTTCAATCCCGAGAACCTCGATCTGGGAGCAAAAAAAGTCGTAAGGTTCATAATGGTGTAAAATTAAAATGTGATATACCGGGCTAGGATTCGAGTTACAAGAAAAAGGGCCAAACCGACCACCCCAGAATGGAATCTTCGAGCGAAAACACTTGACAACCTCCTAGAAGCAGTTTTTCTTGCCACCAGACCTTTCTCCATCAATTAGAATTCTGATGCCGTCACTAAACACATTCCTTAAATTGTAGCCATTTGTTGAGTGTTTTTTTTTGGGTGTCTAATCCACATATATATCACCATTGCCCTTGATTTTCTTGAATGTATATCTCTTAAATGTCAACATATACACGTGTGATTTAGTTTACGAAGATTTTTCAATGAAGAGAACCTCGATCAGAGAGTAAAAAAGGCGTAAGGTTCACAATGGTGTAAAATTAGAATGGGATATACCGGGCTAGGATTCGAGTTACAGGAACAAGGGCCAAACCAATAAACCAAGAATGGAATCATCGAGCGAAAACACTTGACAACCTCCTAGAAGCAGCTTTTCTTGCCACAAGACTTTTCTCCATCAATTAGGAATCTGATGCCGTCACTAAACACATTCCTAAAATTGCAACCATTTGTTGAGTGATTTTTTTAGTGTCTAATCCGCATATATATCACAATTTCCCTTGATTTTCTTGATTGTATATCTCTTAAATGTCAACATATACACGTGTGATTTAGTTTACGAAGATTTTTCAATGCCGAGAACCTCGATCAGAGAGAAAAAAAGGCGTAAGGTTCACAATGGTGTAAAATTAAAATGACATATACAGGGCTAGGATACGAGTTATAGCAACAAGGGCCAAACCAACCACCCAACAATGGAATTGTCGAGCGAAAACACTTGACAACCTCCTAGAAGCAGCTTTTCTTGCCACCAGACCTTTCTCCATCAATTAGGAATCTGATGCCGTCACTAAACACATTCCTTAAATGGTAGCCATTTGTTGAGTGTTTTTTTTGGTGTCTAATCCGCATATATATCACTATTGCCCTTGATTTTCTTGACTGTAAATCTCTTAAATGTCAACATATACATGGGTGATTTAGTTTACGAAGATTTTTCAATGCCGAGAACCTCGATCAGAGAGTAAAAAAGGCGTAAGGTTCACAATGGTGTAAAATTAAAATGGGATATACCAGGCTAGGATTCGAGTTACAGGAATAAGGGCCAAACCAACCACCCAAGAATGGAATCATCGAGCGAAAACACTTGACAACCTCCTAGAAGCAGCTTTTCTTGCCACCAGACCTTTCTCCATCAAGTAGGAATCTGATGCAATCACTAAACACATTCCTTAAATTGTAGCCATTTGTTGAGTGTTTTTTTTTGGTGTCTAATCCGCATATATATCACCATTGCCCTTGATTTTCTTGACTGTATATCTCTTAAATATCAACATATACACGTATGATTTCGTTAAGAAGATTTTTCAATGCCGAGAACCTCGATCAGAGAGTAAAAAAGGCGTAAAGTTCACAATGGTGTAAAATTAAAATGGGATATACCGGGCTAGGATTCGAGTTACAGGAACAAGGGCCAAACCAACCACCCAAGAATGGAATCGTCGAGCGAATACACTTGACAACCTCCTAGAAGCAGCTTTTCTCGCCACCAAACCTTTCTCCATCAATTAGGAATCTGATGCCGTCACTAAACACATTCCCTAAATTGTAGCCATTTGTTGAGTGTTTTTTTTGGTGTCTAATCCGCATATATATCACCATTGCCCTTGATTTTCTTGACTGTATATCTCTTAAATGTCAACATATACATGTGTGATTTAGTTTACGAAGATTTTTCAATGCCGAGAACCTCGATCAGAGAGTAAAAAGGGCGTAAGGTTCACTATGGTGTAAATTAAAATGGGATATACTGGGCTAGGATTCGAGTTACAGGAACAAGGGCAAACCAACCACCCATTAATGGAATCGTCGATTGAAAACACTTGACAACCTCCAAGAAGCAGCTTTTCTTGCCCCCAGACCTTTCTCCATCAATTAGGAATCTGATGCCGTCACTAAACACATTCCTTAAATTGTAGTCATTTGTTGAGTGTTTTTTTTTTGTGTCTAATCCGCATATATATCACCATTGCCCTTGATTTTCTTGACTGTATATCTCTTAAATGTCAACATATACACGCGAGATTTAGTTTACAAAGATTTTTCAATGTCGAGAACCTCGATCAGATAGTAAAAAAGGCGTAAGGTTCACAATGGTGTAAAATTAAAATGTGATATAACGGGCTAGGATTCGAGTTACAGGAACAAGGGCCAAACTAACCACCCAAGAATGGAATCGTCGAGCGAAAATACTTGATAACCTCCTAGAAGCGGCTTTTCTTGCCACCAGACCTTTCTCCATCAATTAGGAATCTGATACCGTCACTAAACACATTCCTAAAATTGTAGCCATTTGTTGAGTGTTTTCTTTTGGTGTCAAATCCGCATATATAACACCATTGCCCTTGATTTTCTTGACTGTATATCTCTTAAATGTCAACATATACACGTGTGATTTAGTTTACGAAGATTTTTCAATGCCGAGAACCTCGATCAGAGAGTAAAAAAGGCGTAAGGTTCACAATGGTGTAAAATTAAAATGGGATATACTGGGGCTAGGATTCGAGTTACAGGAACAAGGGCCAAACCAACCACCCAAGAATGGAATCGTCGAGCTAAAACACTTGACAACCTCCTAGAAGCAGCTTATCTTGCCACAAGACATTTTCCATCAATTAGGAATCTGATGCCGTCACTAAACACATTCCTTAAATTGTAGCCATTTTTTGAGTGTTTTTTTTTGGTGTCTAATCCGCATATATATCACCATTGCCCTTGATTTTCTTGACTGTATATCTCTTAAATGTCAACATATACACGTGTGATTTAGTTTACGAAGATTTTTCAATGCCGAGAACCTCGATCAGAGAGTAAAAAAGGCATAAGGTTCACAATGGTGTAAAATTAAAATGGGATATACCGGGGTAGGATTCGAGTTACAGGAACAAGGGCCAAACCAACCACCCAAGAAAGGAATCATCGAGCGAAAACACTTGATAACCTCCTAGAAGCAGCTTTTCTTGCCACCAGACATTTCTCCATCAATTAGGAATCTAATGCCGTCACTAAACACATTCCTTAAATTGTAGCAATTTGTTGTGTGTTTTTTTTTTGGTGTCTAATCCTCATATATATCACCATTGCCCTTGATTTTCTTGACTGTATATCTCTTAAATATCAACATATACACGTGTGGTTTAGTTTACGAAGATTTTTCAATGCCGAGAACCTCGATCAGAGAGTAAAAAAGGCGTAAGGTTCACAATGGTGTAAAATTAAAATGGGATATACCGGGCTAGGATTCTAGTTACAGGAACAAGGGCCAAACCAACCACCCAAGAATGGAATCGTCGAGCGAAACACTTGACAACCTCCTAGAAGCAGCTTTTCTTGCCACCAGACCTTTCTCCATCAATTAGGAATCTGATGCTGTCACTAAACACATTCCTTTAATTGTAGCCATTTGTTGAGTGTTTTTTTGTGTCTAATCCGCATATATATCACCATTGCCCTTGATTTTCTAGACTGTATATCTCTTAAATGTCAACATATACACGTGTGATTTAGTTTACGAAGATATTTCAATGTCGAGAACCTCAATCAGAGAGTAAAAAAGGTGTAAGGTTCACAATGGTGTAAAATTAAAATGGGATATACCGGGCTAGGATTCGAGTTACAGGAACAAGGGCCAAACCAACCACCCAAGAATGGAATCCTCGGGCGAAAATACTTGACAACCTCCTAGAAGCAGCTTTTCTTGCCACCAGACCTTTCTCCATCAATTAGGAATCTGATGCCGTCACTAAACACATTCCTTAAATTGTAGCCATTTGTTGAGTGTTTTTTATTTGGTGTCTAATCCGTATATATATCACCATTGCCCTTGATTTTCTTGACTGTATATCTCTTAAATGTCAACATATACACGTGTGATTTAGTTTACGAAGATTATTCAATGCCGAGAACCTCAATCAGAGAGTAAAAAAGGCGTAAGGTGCACAATGGTGTAAAATTAAAATGGGATATTCCGGGCTAGGATTCGAGTTACAGGAACCAGGGCCAAACCAACCACCCAAGAATGGAATCGTCGAGCGAAAACACTTGACCACCTCGTAGAAGCAGCTTATCTTGCCACCAGACCTTTCTCCATCAATTAGGAATCTAATGCCGTCACTAAACACATTCCTTAAATTTTAGCCATTTGTTGAGTGTTTTTTTGGTGTCTAATCCGCATATATATCACCATTGCCCTTGATTTTCTTGACTGTATATCTCTTAAATGTCAACATATACACGTGTGATTTAGTTTACGAAGATTTTTCAATGCCGAGAACCTCGATCAGAGAGTAAAAAAGGCATAAGGTTCACAATGGTGTAAAATTAAAATGGGATATACCGGGGTAGGATTCGAGTTACAGGAACAAGGGCCAAACCAACCACCCAAGAAAGGAATCATCGAGCGAAAACACTTGATAACCTCCTAGAAGCAGCTTTTCTTGCCACCAGACCTTTCTCCATCAATTAGGAATCTAATGCCGTCACTAAACACATTCCTTAAATTGTAGCAATTTGTTGTGTGTTTTTTTTTTGGTGTCTAATCCTCATATATATCACCATTGCCCTTGATTTTCTTGACTGTATATCTCTTAAATGTCAACATATACACGTGTGGTTTAGTTTACGAAGATTTTTCAATGCCGAGAACCTCGATCAGAGAGTAAAAAAGGCGTAAGGTTCACAATGGTGTAAAATTAAAATGGGATATACCGGGCTAGGATTCTAGTTACAGGGACAAGGGCCAAACCAACCACCCAAGAATGGAATCGTCGAGCGAAACACTTGACAACCTCCTAGAAGCAGCTTTTCTTGCCACCAGACCTTTCTCCATCAATTAGGAATCTGATGCTGTCACTAAACACATTCCTTAAATTGTAGCCATTTGTTGAGTGTTTTTTTGTGTCTAATCCGCATATATATCACCATTGCCCTTGATTTTCTAGACTGTATATCTCTTAAATGTCAACATATACACGTGTGATTTAGTTTACGAAGATATTTCAATGTCGAGAACCTCAATCAGAGAGTAAAAAAGGTGTAAGGTTCACAATGGTGTAAAATTAAAATGGGATATACCGGGCTAGGATTCGAGTTACAGGAACAAGGGCCAAACCAACCACCCAAGAATGGAATCCTCGGGCGAAAATACTTGACAACCTCCTAGAAGCAGCTTTTCTTGCCACCAGACCTTTCTCCATCAATTAGGAATCTGATGCCGTCACTAAACACATTCCTTAAATTGTAGCCATTTGTTGAGTGTTTTTTATTTGGTGTCTAATCCATATATATATCACCATTGCCCTTGATTTTCTTGACTGTATATCTCTTAAATGTCAACATATACACGTGTGATTTAGTTTACGAAGATTATTCAATGCCGAGAACCTCAATCAGAGAGTAAAAAAGGCGTAAGGTGCACAATGGTGTAAAATTAAAATGGGATATTCCGGGCTAGGATTCGAGTTACAGGAACCAGGGCCAAACCAACCACCCAAGAATGGAATCCTCGGGCGAAAATACTTGACAACCTCCTAGAAGCAGCTTTTCTTGCCACCAGACCTTTCTCCATCATTTAGGAATCTAATGCCGTCACTAAACACATTCCTTAAATTTTAGCCATTTGTTGAGTGTTTTTTTGGTGTCTAATCTGCATATATATCACCATTGCCCTTGATTTTCTTGACTGAATATCTCTTAAATGTCAACATATACACGTGTGATTTAGTTTACGAAGATTTTTCAATGCCGAGAACCTCGATCAGAGAGTAAAAAAGGCGTAAGGTTCAAAATGTTGTAAAATTAAAATGGGATATACCGGGCTAGGATTCGAGTTACAGGAACAAGGGCCAAACCAACCACCCAAGAATGGAAACGTCGAGCGAAAACACTTGACATCCTCCTAAAAGCAGCTTTTCTTGCCACCAGACCTTTCTCCATCAATTAGGAATCTAATGCCGTCACTAAACACATTCCTTAAGTTGTAGCCATTTGCTGAGTGTTTTATTTTTGGTGTCTAATCCGCATATATATCACCATTGACCGTGATTTTCTTGACTGTATATCTCTTAAATGTCAACATCTACACGTGTGATTTAGTTTACGAAGATTTTTCAATGCCGAAATCCTCGATCAGAGAGTAAAAAAGGCGTAAGGTTCACAATGGTGAAAAATTAAAATGGGATATACCGGGCTAGGATTCGAGTTACAGGAACAACGGCCAAACCAACCACCTAAGAACGGAATCGTCGAGCGAAACACTTGACAACCTCCTAGAAGGAGCTTTTCTTGCCACCAGACCTTTCTCCATCAATTAGGAATATGATGATGTAACTAAACGCATTTCTTAAATTGTAGCCATTTGTTGAGTGTTTTTTTTGGTGTCTAATCCGCATACATATCACCATTGCCTTTGATTTTCTTGACTGTATATCTCTTAAATGTCAATATATACACGTGTGATTTAGTTTACAAAGAGTTTTCAATGTCGAGAACCTCGATCAGAGAGTAAAAAAGGTGTAAGGTTCACAATGGTGTAAAATTAAAATGGGATATACCGGGATAGGATTCGAGTTACAGGAACAAGGGCCAAACCAACCACCCAAGAATGGAATTGTCGAGCGAAAAAACTTGACAACCTCCTAGAAGCAGCTTTTCTTGCCACCAGACCTTTCTCCATCAATTAGGAATCTGATGCTGTCATTAAACACATTCCTTAAATTGTAGCGATTTGTTGAGTTTTTTTTTTTGGTGTCTAATCCGCATATATATCACCATTGCCCTTGATTTTCTAAACTGTATATCTCTTAAATATCAACATATACACGTGTGATTTAGTTTACAAAGATATTTCAATGTCGAGAACCTCGATCAGCGAGTAAAAAAGGTGTAAGGTTCACGATGGTGTAAAATTAAAATGGGATATACCGGGCTAGGATTCGAGTTACAGAAACAAGGGCCAAACTAACCACCCAAGAATGGAATCGTCGAGCGAAAAAACTTGACAACCTCCTAGAAGCAGCTTTTCTTGCCACCAGACCTTTCTCCATCAATTAGGAAACTGATGCCGTCACTAAACACATTTCTTAAATTGTAGCCATTTGTTGAGTGTTTTTTTTTGTGTGTAATCCGCATATATATCACCATTGCCATTGATTTTCTTTAGTGTATGTCTCTTAAATGTCAACATATACACGTGTGATTTAGTTTACGAATATTTTTCAATAGCGAGAACCTTGATCATAGAGTAAAAAAGGCGTAAGGTTCACAATGGTGTAATATTAAAATGGGATATACCGGGCAAGGATTCGAGTTACAGGAACAAGGGCCAAACCAACCACCCAAGAATGGAATCGTCGAGCGAAAACACTTGACAACCTCTTAGAAGCAGCTTTTCTTGCCACCAGAACTTTCTACATCAATTAGGAATCTGATGCCGTCACTAGACACATTCCTTAAATTGTAGTCATTTGTTGAGTGTTTTTTTTTGTGTCTAATCCGCATATATATCACCATTTCCCTTGATTTTCTTGACTGTATATCTCTTAAATGTCAACATATACACGTGTGATTTAGTTTCAAAGATTTTTCAATGTCGAGAACCTCGATCAGAGAGTAAAAAAGGTGTAAGGTTCATCATGGTGTAAAATTAAAATGGGATATACCGGGCTAGGATTCGAGTTACAGGAACAAGGGCCAAACCAACCACCCAAGAATGGAATCGTCGAGTGAAAAAACTTAACAACCTCCTAGAAGTAGGTTTTCTTGCCACTAGACCTTTCTCCATCAATTAGGAATCTGATGCCGTCACTAAACACATTCCTTAAATTGTAGCCATTTGTTGAGTGTTTTTTTTGGTGTCTAATCCGCATATATATCACCATTGCCCTTGATTTTCTTGACTGTATATCTCTTAAATGTCAACATATACACGTGTGATTTAGTTTCAAAGATTTTTCAATGTCGAGAACCTCGATCAGAGAGTAAAAAAGGTGTAAGGTTCACCATGGTGTAAAATTAAAATGGGATATACCGGGCTAGGATTCGAGTTACAGGAACAAGGGCCAAACCAACCACCCAAGAATGGAATCGTCGAGCGAAAAAACTTGACAACCTCCTAGAAGCAGCTTTTCTTGCCACCAGACCTTTCTCCATCAATTAGGAATCTGATGCTGTCATTAAACACATTCCTTAAATTGTAGCGATTTGTTGAGTTTTTTTTTTGGTGTCTAATCCGCATATATATCACCATTGCCCTTGACTTTCTAAACTGTATATCTCTTAAATATCAACATATACACGTGTGATTTAGTTTACAAAGATATTTCAATGTCGAGAACCTCGATCAGCGAGTAAAAAAGGTGTAAGGTTCACGATGGTGTAAAATTAAAATGGGATATACCGGGCTAGGATTCGAGTTACAGAAACAAGGGCCAAACTAACCACCCAAGAATGGAATCGTCGAGCGAAAAAACTTAACAACCTCCTAGAAGCAGATTTTCTTGCCACCAGACCTTTCTCCATCAATTAGGAAACTTATGCCGTCACTAAACACATTTCTTAAATTGTAGCCATTTGTTGAGTGTTTTTTTTTGGTGTGTAATCCGCATATATATCACCATTGCCATTGATTTTCTTTAGTGTATGTCTCTTAAATGTCAACATATACACGTGTGATTTAGTTTACGAATATTTTTCAATAGCGAGAACCTTGATCAGAGAGTAAAAAAGGCGTAAGGTTCACAATGGTGTAATATTAAAATGGGATATACCGGGCAAGGATTCGAGTTACAGGAACAAGGGCCAAACCAACCACCCAAGAATGGAATCGTCGAGCGAAAACACTTGACAACCTCTTAGAAGCAGCTTTTCTTGCCACCAGAACTTTCTACATCAATTAGGAATCTGATGCCGTCACTAGACACATTCCTTAAATTGTAGTCATTTGTTGAGTGTTTTTTTTGTGTCTAATCCGCATATATATCACCATTTCCCTTGATTTTCTTGACTGTATATCTCTTAAATGTCAACATATACACGTGTGATTTAGTTTCAAAGATTTTTCAATGTCGAGAACCTCGATCAGAGAGTAAAAAAGGTGTAAGGTTCACCATGGTGTAAAATTAAAATGGGATATACCGGGCTAGGATTCGAGTTACAGGAACAAGGGCCAAACCAACCACCCAAGAATGGAATCGTCGAGTGAAAAAACTTGACAACCTCCTAGAAGTAGGTTTTCTTGCCACTAGACCTTTCTCCATCAATTAGGAATCTGATGCCGTCACTAAACACATTCCTTAAATTGTAGCCATTTGTTGAGTGTTTTTTTTGGTGTCTAATCCGCATATATATCACCATTGCCCTTGATTTTCTTGACAGTATATCTCTTAAATGTCAACATATACACGTGTGATTTAGTTTCAAAGATTTTTCATTGTCGAGAACCTCGATCAGAGAGTAAAAAAGGTGTAAGGTTCACCATGGTGTAAAATTAAAATGGGATATACCGGGCTAGGATTCGAGTTACAGGAACAAGGGCCAAACCAACCACCCAAAATTGAATAGTCGAGCGAAAAAACTTGACAACCTCCTAGAAGCAGCTTTTCTTGCCACCAGACCTTTCTCCATCAATTAGGAATCTGATGCTGTCACTAAACACATTCCTTAAAATGTAGCCATTTGTTGAGTGTTTTTTTTGGTGTCTAATCCGCATATATATCACCATTGCCCTTGATTTTTTCTTGACTGTATATCTCTTAAATGTCAACATATACACGTGTAATTTACTTTATAAAGATATTTCAATGTCGAGAACCTCGATCAGAGAGTAAAAAAGGTGTAAGGTTCACAATGGTGTAAAATTAAAATGGGATATACCGGGATAGGATTCGAGTTACCGCAACAAGGGCCAAACCAACAACCCAAGAATGGAATCGTCTAGTGAAAAAACTTGACAACCTCCTAGAAGCAGCTTTTCTTGCCACCAGACCTTTCTCTATCAATTAGGAATCTGATGCTGTCACTAAACACATTCCTTAAATTGTAGCCATATGTTGAGTGCTTTTTTTGTGTCTAATCCGCATATATATCACCATTGCCCTTGATTTACTTGACTGTATATCTCTTAAATGTCAACATATACACTTGTGATTTAGTTTACGAAAAATTTTCAATGTCGAGAACCTCGATCAGAGAGTAAAAAAGGCGTAAGGTTCACAATGGTGTAAAATTAGAATGGGATATACCGGGCTAGGATTCGAGTTACAGCAACAAGGGCCAAACCAATCACCCAAGAATGGAATCATCGAGTGAAAAAACTTGACAACCTCCTAGAAGTAGCTTTTCTTGCCACGAGACCAATCTCCATCAATTAGGAATTTGATGCCGTCACTAAACACATTCCTTAAATTGTAGCCATTTGTTGAGTGTTTTTTTTTGGTGTCTAATCCGCATATATATCACCATTGCCCTTGATTTTCTTGACTGTATATCTCTTAAATGTCAACATATACACGTGTGATTTAGTTTACGAAGATTTTTCAATGCCGAGAACCTCGATCAGAGAGTAAAAAAGGCGTAAGGTTCACAATGGTGTAAAATTAAAATGGGATATACCGGGCTATGATTCGAGTTACAGGAACAACGGCCAAACCAACCACCCAAGAATGGAATCGTCGAGCGAAAACACTTGACAACCTCCTAAAAGCAGCTTTTCTTGCCACCAGACCTTTCTCCATCAATTAGGAATCTAATGCCGTCACTAAACACAATCCTTAAGTTGTAGCCATTTGCTGAGTGTTTTATTTTTGGTGTCTAATCCGCATATATATCACCATTGACCGTGATTTTCTTGACTGTACATCTCTTAAATGTCAACATCTACACGTGTGATTTAGTTTTCGAAGATTTTTCAATGCCGAAATCCTCGATCGAAGAGTAAAAAAGGCGTAAGGTTCACAATGGTGTAAAATTAAAATGGGATATACCGGGCTAGGATTCGAGTTACAGGAACAAGGGCCAAACCAACCACCTAAGAACGGAATCGTCGAGCGAAACACTTGACAACCTCCTAGAAGCAGCTTTTCTTGCTACCAGACCTTTCTCCATCAATTAGGAATATGATGATGTAACTAAACACATTTCTTAAATTGTAGCAATTTGTTGAGTGTTTTTTTTGGTGTCGAATCCGCATACATATCACCATTGGCTTTGATTTTCTTGACTGTATATCTCTTAAATGTCAATATATACACGTGTGATTTAGTTTACAAAGAGTTTTCACTGTCGAGAACCTCGATCAGAGAGTAAAAAAGGTGTAAGGTTCACAATGGTGTAAAATTAAAATGGGATATACCGGGATAGGATTCGAGTTACAGGAACAAGGGCCAAACCAATCACCCAAGAATCGAATCGTCGAGTGAAAAAACTTGACAACCTCCTAGAAGTAGCTTTTCTTGCCACGAGACCTATCTCCATCAATTAGGAATCTGATGCCGTCACTAAACACATTCCTTAAATTGTAGCCATTTGTTGAGTGTTTTTTTTGTGTCTAATCCGCATATATATCACCATTGCCCTTGATTTTCTTGACTGTATATCTCTTAAATGTCAACATATACACGTGTGATTTAGTTTACGTAGATTTTTCAATGCCGAGAACCTCGGTCAGAGAGTAAAAAAGGCGTAAGGTTCACCATGATGTAAAATTAAAATGGGATATACCGGGCTAGGATTCGAGTGACAGGAACAAGGGCCAAACCAACCCCCTAAGAATTGAATCGTCGAGCGAAAAAACTTGACAACCTCCTAGAAGCAGCTTTTCTTGCCACCAAACCTTTCTCCATTAATTAGGAATCAGATGCCATCACTACAACACATTCCTTAAATTGTAACCATTTGTTGAGTTTTTTTTGGTGTCTAATCCGCATACATATCACCATTGCCCTTGATTTTCTTGACTGTAAATCTCTTAAATGTCAACATATACACGTGTGATTTAGTTTACGAAGATTTTTCAATGCCGAGAACCTCGAGTAGAGAGTAAAAAAGCATAAGGTTCACAATGGTGTAAAATTAATATGGGATATATCGGGCTAGGATTCGAGTTACAGGAACAAGGGGCTGATTTTCTTTTGGTGTCTAATCCGCATATATATTAGCATTGCCCTGATTTTCTTGACCGTATATCTCTTAAATGTCAACATCTACACGTGTGATTTAGTTTTCGAAGATTTTTCAATGCCGAGAACCTCGATCAGAGAGTAAAAAAGGCGTAAGGTTCACAATGGTGTAAAATTAAAATGGGATATACCGGGTTAGGATTCGAGTTACAGGAACAAGGGCCAAACCAACCACCCAAGAATGGAATCGTCAAGCAAAAACACTTGACAACCTCATAGAAGCAGCTTTCTGGCCACCAGTCCTTTCTCCATCAATTAGGAATTTGATTTCGTCACTAAACACATTCCTTAAATTGTAGCCATTTGTTGAGTGTTCTTTTTTTGGTGTCTAATCCGCATATATATCACCATTGCCCTTGATTTTCTTAACTGTATATCTCTTAAATGTCAACATATACACGTGTGATTTAGTTTACGATGGTTTTTCAATGCCGAGAACCTAGATCAGAGAGTAAAAAAGGCATAAGGTTCACAATGGTGTAAAATTAAAATGGGATATACCGGGCTAGGATCCGAGTTACAGGAACAAGGACCAAACCAACCACCCAAGAATGGAATCGTCGAGCGAAAACACTTGACAACCTCCTAGAAGCAGCTTTTCTTGCCCCCAGACCTTTCTCCATCAATTAGGAATCTAATGCCGTCACTAAACACACTCCTTAAATTATAGCCATTTGTTGAGTGTTTTTTTTGTTGTCTAATCCGCATATATATCACCATTACCCTTGATTTTCTTCACTGTATATCTCTTAAATGTCAACATATACACGTGTGATTTAGTTTACGAAGATTTTTCAATGCCGAGAACCTCGATCAGAGAGAAAAACTGGCGTAAGGTTCACAATGGTGTAAAATTAAAATGGGATATACCGGGCTAGGATTCGAGTTACAGGAACAAGGGCTAAACCAACCACACAAGAATGGAATCGTCGAGCGAAAACACTTGACAACCTCCTAGAAGCAGCTTTTCTTGCCACCAGACCTTTCTCCATCAATTAGGAATCTGATGCCGTCACTAAACACATTTCTTAAATTGTAGCCATTTGTTGAGTGTTTTTTTTTTTTGGTGTGTAATCCGCATATATATCACCATTGCCATTGATTTTCTTTAGTGTATGTCTCTTAAATGTCAACATATACACGTGTGATTTAGTTTACGAATATTTTTCAATAGCGAGAACCTTGATCAGAGAGTAAAAAAGGCGTAAGGTTCACAATGGTGTAATATTAAAATGGGATATACCGGGCAAGGATTCGAGTTACAGGAACAAGGGCCAAACCAACCACCCAAGAATGGAATCGTCGAGCGAAAACACTTGACAACCTCTTAGAAGCAGGTTTTCTTGCCACCAGATCTTTCTCCATCAATTAGGAATCTGATGCCATCACTAGACACATTCCTTAAATTGTAGTCATTTGTTGAGTGTTTTTTTGTGTCTAATCCGCATATATATATCACCATTTCCCTTGATTTTCTTGACTGTATATCTCTTAAATGTCAACATATACACGTGTGATTTAGTTTACGAAGATTTTTCAATGCCGAGAACCTAGATCAGAGAGTAAAAAAGGCGTAAGCTTCAAAATGGTGTAAAATTAAAATGGGATATACCGGGCTAGGATTCGAGTTACAGTAACAAGGGCCAAACCAACCACCCAATAATGGAATCGTCGAGCAAAAACACTTGACCTTTCTCCATCAATTAGGAATCTGATGCCGTCACTAAACACATACCTTTAATAATAGCCATTTGTTGAGTGTTTTTTTTTGTGTCTAATCCGCATATATATATATCACCATTGCCCTCTATTTTCTTGACTGTATATCTCTTAAATGTTAACATACACATGTGTGACTTAGTTTACGAACATTTTTTAATACCGAGAACCTCGATCAGAGAGTAAAAACGGCGTAAGGTTCACAATGGTGTAAAATTACAATGGGATATACCAGGCTAGGATTCGAGTTACAGGAACAAGCGCCAAACCAGCCACCCAAGAATGGAATCGTCAAGCGAAAACACTTGACCACCTCCTAGAAGCAGCTTTTCTTGCCACCAGACCTTTCTCCATCAATTAGGAATCTGATGCCGTCACTAAACACATTCCTTAAATTGTAGCCATTTGTTGAGTGTTTTTTTTGGTGTCTAATCCGCATATATATCACCATTGCCCTTGATTGTCTTGACTCTATATCTCTTAAATGTCAACATATACATGTGTGATTTAGTTTACGATGACTTTTCAATGTCGAGAACGTCGATCAGAGAGTAAAAAGGCGTAAGGTTCACAATGGTGTAAAATTAAAATGGGATATACCGGGCTAGGATTCGAGTTACAGGAACAAGGGCCAAACCAACCACCCAAGAATGGAATCCTCGAGCGAAAACACTTGACAACCTCCTAGAAGCAGCTTTTCTTGCCACCAGACTTTCTCCATCAATTAGGAATCTGATGCCGTCACTAAACACATTCCTTAAATAGTAGCCATTTGTTTTGTGTTTTTTTGGTGTCTAATCCGCGTATATATCACCATTGGCCTTGATTTTCTTGACTGTATATCTCTTAAATGTCAACATCTACACGTGTGATTTAGTTTACGAAGATTTTTCAATGCCGAGAACCTCGATTAGAGAGTAAAAAAGGCGTAAGGTTCACAATGGTGTAAAATTAAAATGGGATATACCGGGCTAGGATTCGAGTTACAGGAACAAGGGCCAAACCAACCACCCAAGAATGGAATCGTCGAGTGAAAACACTTGACAACCTCCTAGAAGTAGGTTTTCTTGCCACTAGACCTTTCTCCATCAATTAGGAATCTGATGCCGTCACTAAACACATTCCTTAAATTGTAGCCATTTGTTGAGTGTTTTTTTTGGTGTCTAATCCGCATATATATCACCATTGCCCTTGATTTTCTTGACTGTATATCTCTTAAATGTCAACATATACACGTGTGATTTAGTTTCAAAGATTTTTCAATGTCGAGAACCTCGATCAGAGAGTAAAAAAGGTGTAAGGTTCACCATGGTGTAAAATTAAAATGGGATATACCGGGCTAGGATTCGAGTTACAGGAACAAGGGCCAAACCAACCACCCAAGAATGGAATCGTCGAGCGAAAAAACTTGACAACCTCCTAGAAGCAGCTTTTCTTGCCACCAGACCTTTCTCCATCAATTAGGAATCTGATGCTGTCATTAAACACAATCCTTAAATTGTAGCGATTTGTTGAGTTTTTTTTTTGGTGTCTAATCCGCATATATATCACCATTGCCCTTGATTTTCTAAACTGTATATCTCTTAAATATCAACATATACACGTGTGATTTAGTTTACAAAGATATTTCAATGTCGAGAACCTCGATCAGCGAGTAAAAAAGGTGTAAGGTTCACGATGGTGTAAAATTAAAATGGGATATACCGGGCTAGGATTCGAGTTACAGAAACAAGGGCCAAACTAACCACCCAAGAATGAAATCGTCGAGCGAAAAAACTTGACAACCTCCTAGAAGCAGATTTTGTTGCCACCAGACCTTTCTCCATCAATTAGGAAACTTATGCCGTCACTAAACACATTTCTTAAATTGTAGCCATTTGTTGAGTGTTTTTTTTTGGTGTGTAATCCGCATATATATCACCATTGCCATTGATTTTCTTTAGTGTATGTCTCTTAAATGTCAACATATACACGTGTGATTTAGTTTACGAATATTTTTCAATAGCGAGAACCTTGATCAGAGAGTAAAAAAGGCGTAAGGTTCACAATGGTGTAACATTAAAATGGGATATACCGGGCAAGGATTCGAGTTACAGGAACAAGGGCCAAACCAACCACCCAAGAATGGAATCGTCGAGCGAAAACACTTGACAACCTCTTAGAAGCAGCTTTTCTTGCCACCAGAACTTTCTACATCAATTAGGAATCTGATGCCGTCACTAGACACATTCCTTAAATTGTAGTCATTTGTTGAGTGTTTTTTTTTGTGTCTAATCCGCATATATATCACCATTTCCCTTGATTTTCTTGACTGTATATCTCTTAAATGTCAACATATACACGTGTGATTTAGTTTCAAAGATTTTTCAATGTCGAGAACCTCGATCAGAGAGTAAAAAAGGTGTAAGGTTCACCATGGTGTAAAATTAAAATGGGATATACCGGGCTAGGATTCGAGTTACAGGAACAAGGGCCAAACCAACCACCCAAGAATGGAATCGTCGAGTGAAAAAACTTGACAACCTCCTAGAAGTAGGTTTTCTTGCCACTAGACCTTTCTCCATCAATTAGGAATCTGATGCCGTCACTAAACACATTCCTTAAATTGTAGCCATTTGTTGAGTGTTTTTTTTGGTGTCTAATCCGCATATATATCACCATTGCCCTTGATTTTCTTGACAGTATATCTCTTAAATGTCAACATATACACGTGTGATTTAGTTTCAAAGATTTTTCAATGTCGAGAACCTCGATCAGAGAGTAAAAAAGGTGTAAGGTTCACCATGGTGTAAAATTAAAATGGGATATACCGGGCTAGGATTCGAGTTACAGGAACAAGGGCCAAACCAACCACCCAAAATTGAATAGTCGAGCGAAAAAACTTGACAACCTCCTAGAAGCAGCTTTTCTTGCCACCAGACCTTTCTCCATCAATTAGGAATCTGATGCTGTCACTAAACACATTCCTTAAAATGTAGCCATTTGTTGAGTGTTTTTTTTGGTGTCTAATCCGTATATATATCACCATTGCCCTTGATTTTTTCTTGACTGTATATCTCTTAAATGTCAACATATACACGTGTAATTTACTTTATAAAGATATTTCAATGTCGAGAACCTCGATCAGAGAGTAAAAAAGGTGTAAGGTTCACAATGGTGTAAAATTAAAATGGGATATACCAGGCTAGGATTCGAGTTACCGCAACAAGGGCCAAACCAACAACCCAAGAATGGAATCGTCTAGTGAAAAAACTTGACAACCTCCTAGAAGCAGCTTTTCTTGCCACCAGACCTTTCTCTATCAATTAGGAATCTGATGCTGTCACTAAACACATTCCTTAAATTGTAGCCATATGTTGAGTGCTTTTTTTGTGTCTAATCCGCATATATATCACCATTGCCCTTGATTTACTTGACTGTATATCTCTTAAATGTCAACATATACACTTGTGATTTAGTTTACGAAAAATTTTCAATGTCGAGAACCTCGATCAGAGAGTAAAAAAGGCGTAAGGTTCACAATGGTGTAAAATTAGAATGGGATATACCGGGCTAGGATTCGAGTTACAGCAACAAGGGCCAAACCAATCACCCAAGAATGGAATCGTCGAGTGAAAAAACTTGACAACCTCCTAGAAGTAGCTTTTCTTGCCACGAGACCAATCTCCATCAATTAGGAATTTGATGCCGTCACTAAACACATTCCTTAAATTGTAGCCATTTGTTGAGTGTTTTTTTTTGGTGTCTAATCCGCATATATATCACCATTGCCCTTGATTTTCTTGACTGTATATCTCTTAAATGTCAACATATACACGTGTGATTTAGTTTACGAAGATTTTTCAATGCCGAGAACCTCGATCAGAGAGTAAAAAAGGCGTAAGGTTCACAATGGTGTAAAATTAAAATGGGATATACCGGGGTATGATTCGAGTTACAGGAACAACGGCCAAACCAACCACCTAAGAACGGAATCGTCGAGCGAAACACTTGACAACCTCCTAGAAGCAGCTTTTCTTGCTACCAGACCTTTCTCCATCAATTAGGAATATGATGATGTAACTAAACACATTTCTTAAATTGTAGCAATTTGTTGAGTGTTTTTTTTGGTGTCGAATCCGCATACATATCACCATTGGCTTTGATTTTCTTGACTGTATATCTCTTAAATGTCAATATATACACGTGTGATTTAGTTTACAAAGAGTTTTCAATGTCGAGAACCTCGATCAGAGAGTAAAAAAGGTGTAAGGTTCACAATGGTGTAAAATTAAAATGGGATATACCGGGATAGGATTCGAGTTACAGGAACAAGGGCCAAACCAACCACCCAAGAATGGAATCGTCGAGCGAAAAAACTTGACAACCTCCTAGAAGCAGCTTTTCTTGCCACCAGACCTTTCTCCATCAATTAGGAATCTGATGCTGTCATTAAACACATTCCTTAAATTGTAGCCATTTGTTGAGTTTTTTTTTTGGTGTCTAATCCGCATATATATCACCATTGCCCTTGATTTTCTTGACTGTATATCTCTTAAATGTCAACATATACACGTGTGATTTAGTTTACAAAGATATTTCAATGTCGAGAACCTCGATCAGCGAGTAAAGAAGGTGTAAGGTTCACGATGGTGTAAAATTAAAATGGGATATATAGGGCTAGGATTCGAGTTACAGAAACAAGGGCCAAACTAACCACCCAAGAATGGAATCGTCGAGCGAAAAAAACTTGACAACCTCCTAGAAGCAGCTTTTCTTGCCACCAGACCTTTCTCCATCAATTAGGAAGACCTTTCTCCATCAATTAGGAATCTGATGCTGTCACTAAACACATTCCTTAAATTGTAGCAATTTGTTGAGTGCTTTTTTTTTTGTCTAATCCGCATATATATCACCATTGCCCTTGATTTTCTTGACTGTATATCTCTTAAATGTCAACATATACACGTGTAGTTTAGTTTACGAAGATTTTTCAATGCCGAGAAATTCGATCAGAGAGTAAAAAAGGCGTAAGGTTCACAATGGTGTAAAATTAAAATGGGATATACCGGGCAAGGATTCGAGTTATAGGAACAAGGGCCAAACCAACCACCCAAGAATGGAATCGTCGAGCGAAAAAACTTGACAACCTCCTAGAAGCAGCTTTTCTTGCCACCAGACCTTTCTCCATCAATTAGGAATCTGATACCGTCACTAAACACATTCCTTAAATTGTAGCCATTTGTTGAGTGTTTTTTTTGGTGTCTAATCCGCATATATATCACCATTGCCCTTGATTTTTTTGACTGTATATCTCTTTAATGTCAACATATACACGTGTGATTTAGTTTACGAAAATTTTTCAATGTCGAGAACCTCGATTAGAGAGTGAAAAAGGCGTAAGGTTCACAATGGTGTAAAATTAGAATGGGATATAACGGGCAAGGATTCGAGTTACAGGAACAAGGGCCAAACCAACCACCCAAGAATGGAATCGTCGAGTGAAAAAACTTGACAACCTCCTAGAAGTAGGTTTTCTTGCCACCAGGCCTTTCTCCATCAATTAGGAATCTGATGCCGTCACTAAACACATTCCTTAAATTGTAGCCATTTGTTGAGTGTTTTTTTTGGTGTCTAATCCGCATATATATCACCATTTCCCTTGATTTTCTTGACTGTATATCTCTTAAATGTCAACATATACACGTGTGATTTAGTTTCAAAGATTTTTCAATGTCGAGAACCTCGATCAGAGAGTAAAAAAGGTGTAAGGTTCACCATGGTGTAAAATTAAAATGGGATATACCGGGGTAGGATTCGAGTTACAGGAACAAGGGCCAAACCAACCACCCAAGAATGGAATCGTCGAGCGAAAAAACTTGACAACCTCCTAGAAGCAGCTTTTCTTGCCACCAGACCTTTCTCCATCAATTAGGAATCTGATGCTGTCACTAAACACATTCCTTAAAATGTAGCCATTTGTTGAGTGTTTCTTTTTGGTGTCTAATCCGCATATATATCACCATTGCCCTTGATTTTTTCTTGACTGTATATCTCTTAAATGTCAACATATACACGTGTAATTTACTTTACAAAGATATTTCAATGTCGAGAACCTCGATCAAAGAGTAAAAAAGGTGTAAGGTTCACAATGGTGTAAAATTAAAATGGGATATACCGGGCTAGTATTCGAGTTACCGCAACAAGGGCCAAACCAACAACCCAAGAATGGAATCGTCGAGTGAAAAAACTTGACAACCTCCTAGAAGCAGCTTTTCTTGCCACCGGACCTTTCTCTATCAATTAGGAATCTGATGCTGTCACTAAACACATTCCTTAAATTGTAGCCATATGTTGAGCGCTTTTTTGTGTCTAATCCGCATATATATCACCATTGCCCTTGATTTACTTGACTGTATATCTCTTAAATGTCAACATATACACGTGTGATTTAGTTTATGAAAAATTTTCAATGTCGAGAACCTCGATCAGAGAGTAAAAAAGGCGTAAGGTTCACATTGGTGTAAAATTAGAATGGGCTAGGATTCGAGTTACAGCAATAAGGGCCAAACCAATCACCCAAGAATCGAATCGTCGAGTGAAAAAACTTGACAACCTCCTAGAAGTAGCTTTTCTTGCCACGAGACCTATCTCCATCAATTAGGAATCTGATGCCGTCACTAAACACATTCCTTAAATTGTAGCCATTTGTTGAGTGTTTTTTTTTGTGTCTAATCCGCATATATATCACCATTGCCCTTGATTTTCTTGACTGTATATCTCTTAAATGTCAACATATACACGTGTGATTTAGTTTACGTAGATTTTTCAATGCCGAGAACCTCGGTCAGAGAGTAAAAAAGGCGTAAGGTTCACCATGATGTAAAATTAAAATGGGATATACCGGGCTAGGATTCGAGTGACAGGAACAAGGGCCAAACCAACCCCCTAAGAATTGAATCGTCGAGCGAAAAAACTTGACAACCTCCTAGAAGCAGCTTTTCTTGCCACCAAACCTTTCTCCATTAATTAGGAATCAGATGCCATCACTACAACACATTCCTTAAATTGTAACCATTTGTTGAGTTTTTTTTGGTGTCTAATCCGCATACATATCACCATTGCCCTTGATTTTCTTGACTGTAAATCTCTTAAATGTCAACATATACACGTGTGATTTAGTTTACGAAGATTTTTCAATGCCGAGAACCTCGAGTAGAGAGTAAAAAAGCATAAGGTTCACAATGGTGTAAAATTAATATGGGATATATCGGGCTAGGATTCGAGTTACAGGAACAAGGGCCTGATTTTCTTTTGGTGTCTAATCCGCATATATATTAGCATTGCCCTGATTTTCTTGACCGTATATCTCTTAAATGTCAACATCTACACGTGTGATTTAGTTTTCGAAGATTTTTCAATGCCGAGAACCTCGATCAGAGAGTAAAAAAGGCGTAAGGTTCACAATGGTGTAAAATTAAAATGGGATATACCGGGTTAGGATTCGAGTTACAGGAACAAGGGCCAAACCAACCACCCAAGAATGGAATCGTCAAGCAAAAACACTTGACAACCTCATAGAAGCAGCTTTCTGGCCACCAGTCCTTTCTCCATCAATTAGGAATCTGATTTCGTCACTAAACACATTCCTTAAATTGTAGCCATTTGTTGAGTGTTCTTTTTTTGGTGTCTAATCCGCATATATATCACCATTGCCCTTGATTTTCTTAACTGTATATCTCTTAAATGTCAACATATACACGTGTGATTTAGTTTACGATGGTTTTTCAATGCCGAGAACCTAGATCAAAGAGTAAAAAAGGCATAAGGTTCACAATGGTGTAAAATTAAAATGGGATATACCGGGCTAGGATTCGAGTTACAGGAACAAGGACCAAACCAACCACCCAAGAATGGAATCGTCGAGCGAAAACACTTGACAACCTCCTAGAAGCAGCTTTTCTTGCCCCCAGACCTTTCTCCATCAATTAGGAATCTAATGCCGTCACTAAACACACTCCTTAAATTATAGCCATTTGTTGAGTGTTTTTTTTGTTGTCTAATCCGCATATATATCACCATTACCCTTGATTTTCTTCACTGTATATCTCTTAAATGTCAACATATACACGTGTGATTTAGTTTACGAAGATTTTTCAATGCCGAGAACCTCGATCAGAGAGAAAAACTGGCGTAAGGTTCACAATGGTGTAAAATTAAAATGGGATATACCGGGGTAGGATTCGAGTTACAGGAACAAGGGCTAAACCAACCACACAAGAATGGAATCGTCGAGCGAAAACACTTGACAACCTCCTAGAAGCAGCTTTTCTTGCCACCAGACCTTTCTCCATCAATTAGGAATCTGATGCCGTCACTAAACACATTTCTTAAATTGTAGCCATTTGTTGAGTGTTTTTTTTTTTGGTGTGTAATCCGCATATATATCACCATTGCCATTGATTTTCTTTAGTGTATGTCTCTTAAATGTCAACATATACACGTGTGATTTAGTTTACGAATATTTTTCAATAGCGAGAACCTTGATCAGAGAGTAAAAAAGGCGTAAGGTTCACAATGGTGTAATATTAAAATGGGATATACCGGGCAAGGATTCGAGTTACAGGAACAAGGGCCAAACCAACCACCCAAGAATGGAATCGTCGAGCGAAAACACTTGACAACCTCTTAGAAGCAGGTTTTCTTGCCACCAGATCTTTCTCCATCAATTAGGAATCTGATGCCATCACTAGACACATTCCTTAAATTGTAGTCATTTGTTGAGTGTTTTTTTGTGTCTAATCCGCATATATATATCACCATTTCCCTTGATTTTCTTGACTGTATATCTCTTAAATGTCAACATATACACGTGTGATTTAGTTTACGAAGATTTTTGAATGCCGAGAACCTAGATCAGAGAGTAAAAAAGGCGTAAGCTTCAAAATGGTGTAAAATTAAAATGGGATATACCGGGCTAGGATTCGAGTTACAGTAACAAGGGCCAAACCAACCACCCAATAATGGAATCGTCGAGCAAAAACACTTGACCTTTCTCCATCAATTAGGAATCTGATGCCGTCACTAAACACATACCTTTAATAATAGCCATTTGTTGAGTGTTTTTTTTTGTGTCTAATCCGCATATATATATATCACCATTGCCCTCTATTTTCTTGACTGTATATCTCTTAAATGTTAACATACACATGTGTGACTTAGTTTACGAACATTTTTTAATACCGAGAACCTCGATCAGAGAGTAAAAACGGCGTAAGGTTCACAATGGTGTAAAATTACAATGGGATACACCAGGCTAGGATTCGAGTTACAGGAACAAGCGCCAAACCAGCCACCCAAGAATGGAATCGTCAAGCGAAAACACTTGACCACCTCCAAGAAGCAGCTTTTCTTGCCACCAGACCTTTCTCCATCAATTAGGAATCTGATGCCGTCACTAAACACATTCCTTAAATTGTAGCCATTTGTTGAGTGTTTTTTTTGGTGTCTAATCCGCATATATATCACCATTGCCCTTGATTGTCTTGACTCTATATCTCTTAAATGTCAACATATACATGTGTGATTTAGTTTACGATGACTTTTCAATGTCGAGAACGTCGATCAGAGAGTAAAAAAGGCGTAAGGTTCACAATGGTGTAAAATTAAAATGGGATATACCGGGCTAGGATTCGAGTTACAGGAACAAGGGCCAAACCAACCACCCAAGAATGGAATCCTCGAGCGAAAACACTTGACAACCTCCTAGAAGCAGCTTTTCTTGCCACCAGACTTTCTCCATCAATTAGGAATCTGATGCCGTCACTAAACACATTCCTTAAATAGTAGCCATTTGTTTTGTGTTTTTTTGGTGTCTAATCCGCGTATATATCACCATTGGCCTTGATTTTCTTGACTGTATATCTCTTAAATGTCAACATCTACACGTGTGATTTAGTTTACGAAGATTTTTCAATGCCGAGAACCTCGATTAGAGAGTAAAAAAGGTGTAAGGTTCACAATGGTGTAAAATTAAAATGGGATATACCGGGCTAGGATTCGAGTTACAGGAACAAGGGCCAAACCAACCACCCAAGAATGGAATCGTCGAGCGAAAACACTTGACAACCCCCAAGAAGCAGCTTTTCTTGCCATCAGACCTTTCTCCATCAATTAGGAATCTCATGCCGTCACTAAACACATTCCTTAAATTGTAGCCATTTGTTGAGTGTTTTTTTTGGTGCCTAATCCGCATATATATCACTATTGCCCTTTATTTTCTTAAATGTATATCTCTTAGATGTCAACATATACACGTGTGATTTAGGTTACGAAGATTTTTTAATGCTGAGAACCTCGATCAGAGAGTAAAAAAGCGTAAGGTTCACAATGGTGTAAAATTAAAATGGGATATACCATGTTAGGATTCGAGTTACAGGAACAAGGGCCAAACCAACCACCCAAGAATGGAATCGTCGAGGGAAAACACTTGACAACCTCCTAGAAGCAGCTTTTCTTGCCACCAGACCTTTCTCCATCAATTAGGAATCTGATGCCGTTACTAAACACATTCCTTATATTGTAGCCATTTGTTGAGTGTTTTCTTTGGTGTCTAATCCGCATATATATCACCATTGCCCTTAATTTTCTTGACTGTATATCTCTTAAATGTCAACATATACACGTGTGATTTTGTTTACGAAGATTTTTCAATGCCGAGAACCTCGATCAGAGAGTAAAAAAGGCGTAAGGTTCACAATGCTGTAAAATTAAAATGGGATATAACGGGCTAGGATTCGAGTTACAGGAACAAGGGCGAAACCAACCACCCAATAATGGAATCGTCGAGCGAAAACACTTGACAACCTCCTATAAGCAGCTTTTATTGCCACCAGACCTTTCTCCATCAATTAAGAATACGATGCCGTCACTAAACACATTCCTTATATTGTAGGCATTTGTTGAGTGTTTTTTTTTGGTGTCTAATCCGCATATATATCACCATTGCCCATTGATTTTTTTGACTGTATATCTCTTAAATGTCAACATATACACGTGTGATTTAGTTTACGAAGATTTTTCAATGGCGAGAACCTCGATCAGAGAGTAAAAAATGTGTAAGGTTCACAATGGTGTAAAATTAAAATGGGATATACCGGGCTAGGATTCGAGTTACAGGAATAAGGGCCAAACCAACCACCCAAGTTTGGAATCGTCGAGCGAAAACACTTCACAACCTCCTAGAAGCAGCTTTTATTGCCACCAGACCTTTCTCCATCAATTAGGAATCTGATGCCGTGACCAAACACATTCCTTAAATTGTAGCCATTTGTTGAGTGTTTTTTTGGTGTCTAATTCGCATATATATCACCATTGCCGTTGATTTTCTTGACAATATATCTCTTGAATGTCAACATATACACGTGTGATTTAGTTTACGAAGATTTTTCAATGCCGAGAACCTCGATCAGAGAGTAAAAAAGTTGTAAGGTTCACAATGGTGTAAAATTAAATTGGGATATACCGGGCTAGGATTCGAGTTACAGGAACAAGGGCCAAACCAACCACCCAAGAATGGAAACGTCGAGCGAAAACACTTGACAACCTCCTAGAAGCAGCATTTTTTGCCACCAGACCTTTCTCCATCCACTAGCAATCTGATGTCGTCACTAAACACATTCCTTAAATTGTAGCCATTTGTTGAGTGTTTTTTTTTTGTGTCTAATCCGCATATATATCACCATTGCCCTTGATTTTTTCTTGACTGTATATCTCTTAAATGTCAACATATACACGTGTGATTTAGTTTACGAAGATTTTTCAATGCCGAGAACCTCGATCAGAGAGTAAAAAAGGCGTAATGTTCACAATGGTGTAAAATTAAAATGGGATATACCGGGCTAGGATTCGAGTTACAGGAACAAGGGCCAAACCAACCACCCAAGAATGGAATCGTCGAGCGAAAACACTTGACAACCTCCTAGAAGCAGCTTTTTTTGCCACCAGACCTTTCTCCATCCACTAGCAATCTGATGTCGTCACTAAACACATTCCTTAAATTGTAGCCATTTGTTGAGTGTTTTTTTTTTGTGTCTACTCCGCATATATATCACCATTGCCCTTTATTTTTTCTTGATTGTATATCTCTTAAATGTCAACATATACACGTGTGATTTTGTTTACGGAGATTTTTCAATGCCGAGAACCTTGATCAGAGAGTAAAAAAGGTGTAAGGTTCACAATGGTGTAAATTTAAAAAGGGATATACCGGGCTAGGATTCGAGTTACAGGAACAAGGGCCAAACCAACCACCCAAGAATGGAATTGTTGAGCGAAAACACTTGACAACCTCCTAGAAGCAGCTTTTCTTGCCACCAGACCTTCTCCATCAATTAGGAATCTGATGCCGTCACTAAACACATTCCAAAAATTGAAGCCATTTGTTGAGTGTTTTTTTTGGTGTCTAATCCGCATATATATCACCATTGCCCTTGATTTTTTCTTGACTGTATATCTCTTAAATGTCAACATATACACGTGTGATTTAGTTTACGAAGATTTTTCAATGCCGAGAACCTCGATCAGAGAGTAAAAAAGGCGTAAGGTTCACAATGGTGTAAAATTAAAATGGGATATACCGTGCTAGGATTCGAGTTACAGGAACAAGGGCCAAACCAACCACCCAAGAATGGAATCGTCGAGCGAAAACACTTGACAACCTCCTAGAAGCAGCTTTTATTACCACCAGACCTTTCTCCATCAATTAGGAATCTGATGCCGTCACTAAACACATTCCTTAAATTGTAGCCATTTGTTGAGTGGTTTTTTGGTGTCTAATCCGCATATATATCATCATTACCCTTGATTTTCTTGACTGTATATCTCTTAAATGTCAATATATACACGTGTGATTTTGTTTACGGAGATTTTTCAATGCCGAGAACCTTGATCAGAGAGTAAAAAAGGTGTAAGGTTCACAATGGTGTAAATTTAAAATAGGATATACCGGGCTAGGATTCGAGTTACAGGAATAAGGGCCAAACCAACCACCCAAGAATGAAATTGTCGAGCGAAGACACTTGACAACCTCCTAAAAGCAGCTTTTCTTGCCACCAGACCTGTCTCCATCAACTAGGAATCTGATGCCGTCACTAAACACATTCCTAAAATTGAAGCCAATTGTTGAGTGTTTTTTTTTATGTCTAATCCGCATATATATCACCATTGCCCTTGATTTTCTTGACTGTATATCTCTTAAATGTCAACATATACACGTGTGATTTAGTTTACGAAGATTTTTTAATGCCGAGAACCTCGATCAGAGAGCTAAAAAGGCGTAAGGTTCAGAATGGTGTAAAATTAAAATGGGATATACCGGGCTAGGATTCGAGTTACAGGAATAAGGGCCAAACCAACCACCCAATAATGGAATCATCGAGGGAAAACACTTGACAACCCCCTAGAAGCAGCTTTTCTTGCCACCAGACCTTTCTCCATATATTAGGAATCTGATGCCGTCACTAAACACATTCCTTATATTGTAGCCATTTGTTGAGTGTTTTCTTTGGTGTCTAATCCGCATATATATCACCATTGCCCTTAATTTTCTTGACTGTATATCTCTTAAATGTCAACATATACACGTGTGATTTTGTTTACGAAGATTTTTCAATGCCGAGAACCTCGATCAGAGAGTAAAAAAGGTGTAAGGTTCACAATGGTGTAAAATTAAAATGGGATATACCGGGCTAGGATTCGAGTTACAGGAACAAGGGCGAAACCAACCACCCAAGAATGGAATCGTCGAGCGAAAACACTTGACAACCTCTTATAAGCAGCTTTTATTGCCACCAGATCTTTCTCCATCAATTAAGAATATGATGCCGTCACTAAACACATTCCTTATATTGTAGGCATTTGTTGAGTTTTTTTTTGGTGTCTAATCCGCATATATATCACCATTGCCCTTGATTTTCTTGACAGTATATCTCTTAAATGTCAACATATACACGTGTGATTTAGTTTACGAAGATTTTTCCATGGCGAGAACCTCGATCAGAGAGTAAAAAATGTGTAAGGTTCACAATGGTGTAAAATTAAAATGGGATATACCGGGCTAGGATTCGAGTTACAGGAATAAGGGCCAAACCAACCACCCAAGTTTGGAATCGTCGAGCGAAAACACTTAACAACCTCCTAGAAGCAGCTTTTATTGCCACCAGACCTTTCTCCATCAATTAGGAATCTGATGCCGTCACTAAACACAATCCTTAAATTGTAGCCATTTGTTGAGTGTTTTTTTGGTGTCTAATCCGCATATATATCACCATTGCCCTTGATTTTCTTGACAGTATATCTCTTGAATGTCAACATATACACGTGTGATTTAGTTTACGAAGATTTTTCAATGCCGAGAACCTCGATCTGAGAGTAAAAAAGGTGTAAGGTTCACAATGGTGTAAAATTAAAATGGGATATACCGGGCTAGGATTCGAGTTACAGGAACAAGGGCCAAACCAACCACCCAAGAATGGAATCGTCGAGCGAAAACACTTGACAACCTCCTAGATGTAGCTTTTCTTGCCACCAGACCTTTCTCCATCAACTAGGAATCTGATGTCGTCACTAAACACATTCCTTAAATTGTAGCCATTTATTGAGTGTTTTTTTTGTGTCTAATCCGCATATATATCACCATTGCCCTTGATTTTTTCTTGACTGTATATCTCTTAAATGCCAACATATACACGTGTGATTTAGTTTACGAAGATTTTTCAATGCCGAGAACCTCGATCAGAGAGTAAAAAAGGCGTAAGGTTCACAATGGTGTAAAATTAAAATGGGATATACCGGGCTAGGATTCGAGTTACAGGAACAAGGGCGAAACCAACCACCCAAGAATGGAATCGTCGAGCGAAAACACTTGACAACCTCCTATAAGCAGCTTTTATTGCCACCAGATCTTTCTCCATCAATTAAGAATATGATGCCGTCACTAAACACATTCCTTATATTGTAGGCATTTGTTGAGTTTTTTTTTGGTGTCTAATCCGCATATATATCACCATTGCCCTTGATTTTCTTGACAGTATATCTCTTAAATGTCAACATATACACGTGTGATTTAGTTTACGAAGATTTTTCCATGGCGAGAACCTCGATCAGAGAGTAAAAAATGTGTAAGGTTCACAATGGTGTAAAATTAAAATGGGATATACCGGGCTAGGATTCGAGTTACAGGAATAAGGGCCAAACCAACCACCCAAGTTTGGAATCGTCGAGCGAAAACACTTGACAACCTCCTAGAAGCAGCTTTTATTGCCACCAGACCTTTCTCCATCAATTAGGAATCTGATGCCGTCACTAAACACAATCCTTAAATTATAGCCATTTGTTGAGTGTTTTTTTGGTGTCTAATCCGCATATATATCACCATTGCCCTTGATTTTCTTGACAGTATATCTCTTGAATGTCAACATATACACGTGTGATTTAGTTTACGAAGATTTTTCAATGCCGAGAACCTCGATCTGAGAGTAAAAAAGGTGTAAGGTTCACAATGGTGTAAAATTAAAATGGGATATACCGGGCTAGGATTCGAGTTACAGGAACAAGGGCCAAACCAACCACCCAAGAATGGAATCGTCGAGCGAAAACACTTGACAACCTCCTAGATGTAGCTTTTCTTGCCACCAGACCTTTCTCCATCAACTAGGAATCTGATGTCGTCACTAAACACATTCCTTAAATTGTAGCCATTTATTGAGTGTTTTTTTTTTTGTGTCTAATCCGCATATATATCACCATTGCCCTTGATTTTTTCTTGACTGTATATCTCTTAAATGTCAACATATACACGTGTGATTTAGTTTACGAAGATTTTTCAATGCCGAGAACCTCGATCGGAGAGTAAAAAAGGCGTAAGGTTCACAATGGTGTAAAATTAAAATGGGATATACCGTGCTAGGATTCGAGTTACAGGAACAAGGGCCAAACCAACCACCCAAGAATGGAATCGTCGAGCGAAAACACTTGACAACCTCCTAGAAGCAGCTTTTATTACCACCAGACCTTTCTCCATCAATTAGGAATCTGATGCTGTCACTAAACACATTCCTTAAATTGTAGCCATTTGTTGAGTGTTTTTTTGGTGTCTAATCCGCATATATATCATCATTGCCCTTGATTTTCTTGACTGTATATCACTTAAATGTCAATATATACACGTGTGATTTTGTTTACGGAGATTTTTCAATGCCGAGAACCTTGATCAGAGAGTAAAAAAGGTGTAAGGTTCACAATGGTGTAAATTTAAAATAGGATATACCGGGCTAGGATTCGAGTTACAGGAACAAGGGCCAAACCAACCACCCAAGAATGGAATTGTCGAGCGAAAACACTTGACAACCTCCTAAAAGCAGCTTTTCTTGCCACCAGCCCTTTCTCCATCAACTAGGAATCTGATGCCGTCACTAAACACATTCCTAAAATTGAAGCCATTTGTTGAGTATTTTTTTTTTATGTCTAATCCGCATATATATCACCATTGCCCTTGATTTTCTTAACTGTATATCTCTTAAATATCAACATATACACGTGTGATTTAGTTTACGAAGATTTTTCAATGCCGAGAACCTCGATCAGAGAGTAAAAAAGGCGTAAGGTTCACAATGGTGTAAAATTAAAATGGGATATACCGGGCTAGGATTCGAGTTACAGGAATAAGGGCCAAACCAACAACCCAATAATGGAATCGTCGAGGGAAAACACTTGACAACCTCCTAGAAGCAGCTTTTCTTGCCACCAGACCTTTCTCCATCAATTAGGAATCTGATACCGTCGCTAAACACATTCCTTATATTGTAGCCATTTGTTGAGTGTTTTCTTTGGTGTCTAATCCGCATATATATCACCATTGCCCTTAATTTTCTTGACTGTATATCTCTTAAATGTCAACATATACACGTGTGATTTTGTTTACGAAGATTTTTCAATGCCGAGAACCTCGATCAGAGAGTAAAAAAGGCGTAAGGTTCACAATGGTGTAAAATTAAAATGGGAAATACCGGGCTAGGATTCGAGTTACAGGAACAAGGGCGAAACCAACCACCCAAGAATTGAATCGTCGAGCGAAAACACTTGACAACCTCCTATAAGCAGCTTTTATTGCCACCAGATCTTTCTCCATCAATTAAGAATATGATGCCGTCACTAAACACATTCCTTATATTGTAGGCATTTGTTGAGTTTTTTTTGGTGTCTAATCCGCATATATATCACCATTGCCCTTCATTTTCTTGACAGTATATCTCTTAAATGTCAACATATACACGTGTGATTTAGTATACGAAGTTTTTTCAATGGCGAGAACCTCGATCAGAGAGTAAAAAATGTGTAAGGTTCACAATGGTGTAAAATTAAAATGGGATATACCGGGCTAGGATTCGAGTTACAGGAATAAGGGCCAAACCAACCACCCAAGTTTGGAATCGTCGAGTGAAAACACTTGACAACCTCCTAGAAGCAGCTTTTATTGCCACCAGACCTTTCTCCATCAATTAGGAATCTGATGCCGTCACTAAACGCATTCCTTAAATTGTAGCCATTTGTTGAGTGTTTTTTTGGTGTCTAATTCGCATATATATCACCATTGCCCTTGATTTTCTTGACAGTATATCTCTTGAATGTCAACATATACACGTGTGATTTAGTTTACGAAGATTTTTCAATGCCGAGAACCTAGATCTGAGAGTAAAAAAGGTGTAAGGTTCACAATGGTGTAAAATTAAAATGGGATATACCGGGCTAGGATTCGAGTTACAGGAACAAGGGCCAAACCAACCACCCAAGAATGGAATCGTCGAACGAAAACACTTGACAACCTCCTAGATGCAGCTTTTCTTGCCACCAGACCTTTCTTCATCAACTAGGAATCTGATGTCGTCACTAAACACATTCCTTAAATTGTAGCCATTTGTTGAGTGTTTTTTTTGTGTCTAATCCGCATATATATCACCATTGCCCTTGATTTTTTCTTGACTGTATATCTCTTAAATGTCAACATATACACGTGTGATTTAGTTTACGAAGATTTTTCAATGCCGAGAACCTCGATCAAAGAGTAAAAAAGGCGTAAGGTTCACAATGGTGTAAAATTAAAATGGGATATACCGGGCTAGGATTCGAGTTACAGGAACAAGGGCCAAACCAACCACCCAAGAATGGAATCGTCGAGCGAAAACACTTGACAACCTCCTAGAAGCAGCTTTTATTACCACCAGACCTTTCTCCATCAATTAGGAATCTGATGCCGTCACTAAACACATTCCTTAAATTGTAGCCATTTGTTGAGTGTTTTTTTTGGTGTCTAATCCGCATATATATCATAATTGCCCTTGATTTTCTTGACTGTATATCTCTTAAATGTCAACATATACATGTGTGATTTTGTTTACGGAGATTTTTCAATGCCGAGAACCTTGATCAGAGAGTAAAAAAGGTGTAAGGTTCACAATGTTGTAAATTTAAAAAGGGATATACCGGGTTGGATTCGAGTTACAGGAACAAGGGCCAAACCAACCACCCAAGAATGTAATTGTTGAGCGAAAACACTTGACAACCTCCTAGAAGCAGCTTTTCTTGCCACCAGACCTTTCTCCATCAATTAGTAATCTCATGCCGTCACTAAACACATTCCAAAAATTGAAATCATTTGTTGAGTGTTTTTTTTGGTGTCTAATCCGCATATATATCACCATAGCCCTTGATTTTCTTGACTGTATATCTCTTAAATGTCAACATATACACGTGTGATTTAGTTTACGAAGATTTTTCAATGCCGAGAACCTCGATCAGAGAGTAATAAAGGCGTAAGGTTCACAATGGTGTAAAATTAAAATGGGATATACCGGGCTAGGATTCGAGTTACAGGAACAAGGGCCAAACCAACCACCCAAGAATGGAATCGTCGAGCGAAAACACTTGACAACCTCCTAGAAGCAGCTTTTATTACCACCAGACCTTTCTCCATCAATTAGGAATCTGATGCCGTCACAATTATCACATTCCTTAAATTGTAGCCATTTGTTGAGTGTTTTTTTGGTGTCTAATCCGCATATATATCATCATTGCCCTTGATTTTCTTAACTGTATATCTCTTAAATGTCAATATATACACGTGTGATTTTGTTTACGGAGATTTTTCAATGCCGAGAACCTTGATCAGAGAGTAAAAAAGGTGTAAGGTTCACAATGGTGTAAATTTAAAATGGGATATACCGGGCTAGGATTCGAGTTACAGGAACAAGGGCGAAACCAACCACCCAAGAATGGAATTGTCGAGCGAAAACACTTGACAACCTCCTAAAAGCAGATTTTCTTGCCATCAGACCTTTCTCCATCAATTAGGAATCTGATGCCGTCACTAAACACATTCCTAAAATTGAAGCCATTTGTTGAGTGTTTTTTTTGATGTCTAATCCGCATATATATCACCATTGACCTTGATTTTCTTGACTGTATATCTCTTAAATGTCAATATATACATGTGTGATTTTGTTTACGGAGATTTTTCAATGCCGAGAACCTTGATCAGAGAGTAAAAAAGGTGTAAGGTTCACAATGGTGTAAATTTAAAATGGGATATACCGGGCTAGGATTCGAGTTACAGGAACAAGGGCCAAACCAACCACCCAAGAATGGAATTGTCGAGCGAAAACACTTGACAACCTCCTAAAAGCAGATTTTCTTGCCATCAGACCTTTCTCCATCAATTAGGAATCTGATGCCGTCACTAAACACATTCCTAAAATTGAAGCCATTTGTTGAGTGTTTTTTTTGATGTCTAATCCGCATATATATCACCATTGCCCTTGATTTTCTTGACTGTATATCTCTTTAATGTCAACATATACACGTGTGATTTAGTTTACGAAGATTTTTCAATGCCGAGAACCTCGATCAGAGAGTAAAAAAGGCGTAAGGTTCACAATGGTGTAAAATTAAAATGGGATATACCGGGCTAGGATTCGAGTTACAGGAACAAGGGTCAAACCAACCACCCAAGAATGGAATCGTCGAGCGAAAACAGTTGACAACCTCCTAGAAGCAGCTTTTCTTGCCACCAGACCTTTCTCCATCAATTAATAATCTGATGCCGTCATTAAACACATTCCTTAAATTGTAGCCATTTGTTGAGTGTTTTTTGTTGTGTCTAATCTGCATATATATCACCATTTCCCTTGATTTTCTTGACTGTATATCTCTTAAAAGTTAACATATACACGTGTGATTTGGTTTACGAAGATTTTTCAATGCCGAGAACATCGATCAGAGAGTAAAAAAGGCGTAAGGTTCACAATGGTGTAAAATTAAAATGGGATATACCGGGCTAGGATTCGAGTTACAGGAACAAGGGCCAAACCAACAACCCAAGAATGGAAACGTCGAGCGAAAACACTTGACAACCTCCTAGAAGCAGCTTTTATTGCCACAAGACCTTTCTCCATCAATTAGGAATCTGATGTCGTCACTATACACATTCCTAAAATTGAAGCCATTTGTTGAGTGTTTTTTTGGTGTCTAATCCGCATATATATCACCATTGCCCTTGATTTTCTTGACTGTATATCTCTTAAATGTTATCATATACACGTGTGATTTAGTTTACGAAGATTTTTCAATGTTGAGAACCTCGATCAGAGAGTAAAAAAGGCGTAAGGTTCACAATGGTGTAAAATTAAAATGGGATATACCGGGCTAGGATTCTAGTTACAGGAACAAGGGCCAAACCAACCACCCAAGAATGGAATCGTCGAGCGAAAACACTTGACAAACTCCTAGAAGCAGTTTTTATTGCCACCAGACCTTTCTCCATCAACTAGGAATCTGATGTCGTCACTAAACACATTCCTTCAATTGTTGCCATTTGGTGAGTGTTTTTTTGGTGTCTAATCCGCATATCTATCACCATTGCCCTTAATTTTCTTGATTGTATATCTCTTAAATGTCAACATATACACGTGTGATTTAGTTTACGAAGATTTTTCAATGCCGAGAACCTCGATCAGAGAGTAAAAAAGGCGTAAGCTTCACAATGGAGTAAATTAAATGGGATATACCGGCGTAGGATTCGAGTTACAGGAACAAGGGCCAAACCAACCACCCAAGAATGTAATCGTCAAGCGAAAACAGTTGACAACCTCCTAGAAGAAGCTTTTCTTGCCACCAGACCTTTCTCCATCAATTAAGAATCTGATGCCGTCACTAAACACATTCCTTAAATTGTAGACATTTGTTGAGTGTTTTTTTTGTGTCTAATCCGCATATATATCACCATTGCCCTTGATTTTCTTGACTGTATATCTCTTGAATGTTAACATATACACGTGTGATTTAGTTTACGAAGATTTTTCAATGCCGAGAACCTCGATCAGAGAGTAAAAAAGGCGTAAGGTTCACAATGGTGTAAAATTAAAATGGGATATACAGGGCTTGGATTCGAGTTACAGGAACAAGGGCCAAACCAACCACCCAAGAATGGAATTCTCGAGCGAAAACACTTGACAACCTCCTAGAAGCAGCTTTTCTTACCACCAGACCTTTCTCCATCAATTAGGAATCTGATGTCGTCACTATACACATTTCTTAAATTGTAGCCATTTGTTGAGTGTTTTTTTGGGTCTAATCCGCATATATATCACCATTGCCCTTGATTTTCATGACTGTATATCTCTTAAATGTAAACATATACACGTGTGATTTAGTTTACGAAGATTTTTCAATGCCGAGAACCTCGATCAGAGAGTAAAAAAGGTGTAAGGTTCATAATGGTGTAAAATTAAAACGGGATATACCGGGCTAGGATTCGAGTTAGAGGAATAAGGGCCAAACCAACAACCCAATAATGGAATCGTCGAGGGAAAACACTTGACAACCTCCTAGAAGCAGCTTTTCTTGCCACCAGACCTTTCTCCATCAATTAGGAATCTGATACCGTCACTAAACACATTCCTTATATTGTAGGCATTTGTTGAGTTTTTTTTTGGTGTCTAATCCGCATATATATCACCATTGCCCTTGATTTTCTTGACAGTATATCTCTTAAATGTCAACATATACACGTGTGATTTAGTTTACGAAGATTTTTCAATGGCGAGAACCTCGATCAGAGAATAAAAAATGTGTAAGGTTCACAATGGTGTAAAATTAAAATGGGATATACCGGGCTAGGATTCGAGTTACAGGAATAAGGGCCAAACCAACCACCCAAGTTTGGAATGGTCGAGTGAAAACACTTGACAACCTCCTAGAAGCAGCTTTTATTGCCACCGGACCTTTCTCCATCAATTAGGAATCTGATGCCGTCACTAATCACATTCCTTAAATTGTAGCCATTTGTTGAGTGTTTTTTTGGTGTCTAATTCGCATATATATCACCATTGCCCTTGATTTTCTTGACAGTATATCTCTTGAATGTCAACATATACACGTGTGATTTAGTTTACGAAGATTTTTCAATGCCGAGAACCTCGATCTGAGAGTAAAAAAGGTGTAAGGTTCACAATGGTGTAAAATTAAAATGGGATATACCGGGCTAGGATTCGAGTTACAGGAACAAGGGCCAAACCAACCACCCAAGAATGGAATCGTCGAGCGAAAACACTTGACAACCTCCTAGATGCAGCTTTTCTTGCCACCAGACCTTTCTTCATCAACTAGGAATCTGATGTCGTCACTAAACACATTCCTTAAATTGTAGCCATTTATTGAGTGTTTTTTTTTGTGTCTAATCCGCATATATATCACCATTGCCCTTGATTTTTTCTTGACTGTATATCTCTTAAATGTCAACATATACACGTGTGATTTAGTTTACGAAGATTTTTCAATGCCGAGAACCTCGATCAAAGAGTAAAAAAGGCGTAAGGTTCACAATGGTGTAAAATTAAAATGGGATATACCGGGCTAGGATTCGAGTTACAGGAACAAGGGCCAAACCAACCACCCAAGAATGGAATCGTCGAGCGAAAACACTTGACAACCTCCTAGAAGCAGCTTTTATTACCACGAGGCCTTTCTCCATCAATTAGGAATCTGATGCCGTCACTAAACACATTCCTTAAATTGTAGCCATTTGTTGAGTGTTTTTTTTGGTGTCTAATCCGCATATATATCATAATTGCCCTTGATTTTCTTGACTGTATATCTCTTAAATGTCAACATATACACGTGTGATTTTGTTTACGTAGATTTTTCAATGCCTAGAACCTTGATCAGAGAGTAAAAAAGGTGTATGCTGTAAATTTAAAAAGGGATATACCGGGCTAGGATTCGAGTTACAGGAACAAGGGCCAAACCAACCACCCAAGAATGAAATTGTTGAGCGAAAACACTTGACAACCTCCTAGAAGCAGCTTTTCTTGCCACCAGACCTTTCTCCATCAATTAGTAATCTCATGCCGTCACTAAACACATTCCAAAAATTGAAACCATTTGTTGAGTGTTTTTTTTGGTGTCTAATCCGCATATATATCACCATAGCCCTTGATTTTCTTGACTGTATATCTCTTAAATGTCAACATATACACGTGATTTAGTTTACGAAGATTTTTCAATGCCGAGAACCTCGATCAGAGAGTAATAAAGGCGTAAGGTTCACAATGGTGTAAAATTAAAATGGGATATACCGGGCTAGGATTCGAGTTACAGGAACAAGGGCCAAACCAACCACCCAAGAATGGAATCGTCGAGCGAAAACACTTGACAACCTCCTAGAAGCAGCTTTTATTACCACCAGACCTTTCTCCATCAATTAGGAATCTGATGCCGTCACTAAACACATTCCTTAAATTGTAACCATTTGTTGAGTGTTTTTTTGGTGTCTAATCCGCATATATATCATCATTGCCCTTGATTTTCTTGACTGTATATCTCTTAAATGTCAATATATACACGTGTGATTTTGTTTACGGAGATTTTTCAATGCCGAGAACCTTGATCAGAGAGTAAAAAGGGTGTAAGGTTCACAATGGTGTAAAATAAAAATGGGATATACCGGGCTAGGATTCGAGTTACAGGAACAAGGGCCAAACCAACCACCCAAGAATGGAATCGTCGAGCGAAAACACTTGACAACCTCCTAGAAGCAACTTTTATTACCACCAGGCCTTTCTCCATCAATTAGGAATCTGATGCCGTCACTAAACACATTCCTTAAATTGTAGCCATTTGTTGAGTGTTTTTTTTTGGTGTCTAATCCGCATATATATCATAATTGCCCTTGATTTTCTTGACTGTATATCTCTTAAATGTCAACATATACACGTGTGATTTTGTTTACGGAGATTTTTCAATGCCGAGAACCTTGATCAGAGAGTAAAAAAGGTGTAAGGTTCACAATGCTGTAAATTTAAAAAGGGATATACCAGGCTAGGATTCGAGTTACAGGAACAAGGGCCAAATCAACCACCCAAGAATGAAATTGTTGAGCGAAAACACTTGACAACCTCCTAGAAGCAGCTTTTCTTGCCACCAGACCTTTCTCCATCAATTAGTAATCTCATGCCGTCACTAAACACATTCCAAAAATTGAAACCATTTGTTGAGTGTTTTTTTTGGTGTCTAATCCGCATATATATCACCATAGCCCTTGATTTTCTTGACTGTATATCTCTTAAATGTCAACATATACACGTGTGATTTAGTTTACGAAGATTTTTCAATGCCGAGAACCTCGATCAGAGAGTAATAATGGCGTAAGGTTCACAATGGTGTAAAATTAAAATGGGATATACCGGGCTAGGATTCGAGTTACAGGAAAAAGGGCCAAACCAACCACCCAAGAATGGAATCGTCGAGCGAAAACTCTTGACAACCTCCTAGAAGCAGCTTTTATTACCACCAGACCTTTCTCCATCAATTAGGAATCTGATGCCGTCACTAAACTCATTCCTTAAATTGTAACCATTTGTTGAGTGTTTTTTTGGTGTCTAATCCGCATATATATCATCATTGCCCTTGATTTTCTTGACTGTATATCTCTTAAATGTCAATATATACACGTGTGATTTTGTTTACGGAGATTTTTCAATGCCGAGAACCTTGATCAGAGAGTAAAAAAGGTGTAAGGTTCACAATGGTGTAAATTTAAAATGGGATATACCGGGCTAGGATTCGAGTTACAGGAACAAGGGCCAAACCAACCACCCAAGAATGGAATTGTCGAGCGAAAACACTTGACAACCTCCTAAAAGCAGATTTTCTTGCCATCAGACCTTTCTCCATCAATTAGGAATCTGATGCCGTCACTAAACACATTCCTAAAATTGAAGCCATTTGTTGAGTGTTTTTTTTGATGTCTAATCCGCATATATATCACCATTGCCCTTGATTTTCTTGACTGTATATCTCTTTAATGTCAACATATACACGTGTGATTTAGTTTACGAAGATTTTTCAATGCCGAGAACCTCGATCAGAGAGTAAAAAAGGCGTAAGGTTCACAATGGTGTAAATTTAAAATGGGATATACCGGGCTAGGAATCGAGTTACAGGAACAAGGGCCAAACCAACCACCCAAGAATGGAATTGTCGAGCGAAAACACTTGACAACCTCCTAAAAGCAGCTTTTCTTGCCACCAGACCTTTCTCCATCAATTAGGAATCTGATGCCGTCACTAAACACATTCCTAAAATTGAAGCCATTTGTTGAGTGTTTTTTTTTGGTGTCTAATCCGCATATATATCACCATTGCCCTTAATTTTCTTGATTGTATATCTCTTAAATGTCAACATATACACGTGTGATTTAGTTTACGAAGATTTTTCAATGCCGAGAACCTCGATCAGAGAGTAAAAAAGGCGTAAGCTTCACAAGGGAGTAAATTAAATGGGATATACCGGCGTAGGATTCGAGTTACGGGAACAAGGGCCAAACCAACCACCCAAGAATGTATTCGTCGAGCGAAAACAATTGACAACCTCCTAGAAGCAGCTTTTCTTGCCACCAGACCTTTCTCCATCAATTAAGAATCTGATGCCGTCACTAAACACATTCCTTAAATTGTAGCCATTTGTTGAGTGTTTTTTTTTTTGTGTCTAATATGCATATATATCACCATTGCCCTTGATTTTCTTGACTGTATATCTCTTAAATGTTAACATATACACGTGTGATTTAGTTTACGAAGATTTTTCATTGCCGAGAACCTCGATCAGAGAGTAAAAAAGGCGTAAGGTTCACTATGGTGTAAAATTAAAACGGGATATACCGGGCTAGGATTCGAGTTACAAGAACAAGGTCCAAACCAACCACCCAAGAATGGAAACGTCGAGCGAAAACACTTGACAACCTCCTAGAAGCAGCTTTTCTTGCCACCAGACCTTTCTCCATCAATTAGGAATCTGATGCCGTCACTAAACACATTCCTAAAATTGAAGCCATTTGTTGAGTGTTTTTTTTTTGTGTCTAATCCGCATATATATCACCATTGCCCTTGATTTTCTTGACTGTATATCTCCTAAATGTCATCATATACACGTGTGATTTAGTTTACGAAGATTTTTCAATGCCGAGAACCTCGATCAGAGAGTAAAAAAAGGCGTAAGGTTCACAATGGTGTAAAATTAAAATGGGATATACCGGGCTAGGATTCTAGTTACAGGAACAAGGGCCAAACCAACCATCCAAGAATGGAATCGTCGAGCGAAAACACTTGACAACCTCCTAGAAGCAGCTTTTCTTGCCACCAGACCTTTCTCCATCAACTAGGAATCTGATGTCGTCAGTAAACACATTCCTTAAATTGTAGCCATTTGTTGAGTGTTTTTTGGTGTCTAATCCGCATATATATCACCATTGTCCTTGATTTTCTTGATTGTATATCTCTTAAATGTCATCATATACAAGTGTGATTTAGTTTACGAAGATTTTTCAATGCCGAGAACCTCGATCAGAGAGTAAAAAAGGCGTAAGGTTCACAATGGTGTAAAATTAAAATGGGATATACCGAGCTAGGATTCGAGTTACAGGAACAAGGGCCAAACCAACCACCCAAGAATGTAATCGTCGAGCGAAAACAGTTGACAACCTCCTAGAAGAAGCTTTTCTTGCCACCAGACCTTTCTCCATCAATTAAGAATCTGATGCCGTCACTAAACACATTCCTTAAATTGTAGCCATTTGTTGAGTGTTTTTTTTTTGTGTCTAATCCGCATATATATCACCATTGCCCTTGATTTTCTTGACTGTATATCTCTTAAATGTTAACATATACACGTGTGATTTAGTTTACGAAGATTTTTCAATGCCGAGAACCTCGATCAGGGAGTAAAAAAGGCGTAAGGTTCACAATGGTGTAAAACTAAATGGGATATACAGGGCTAGGATTCGAGTTACAGGAACAAGGGCCAAACCAACCACCCAAGAATGGAATCCTCGAGCGAAAACACTTGACAACCTCCTAGAAGCAGCTTTTCTTACCACCAGACCTTTCTCCATCAATTAGGAATCTGATGTCGTCACTATACACATTTCTTAAATTGTAGCCATTTGTTGAGTGTTTTTTTGGGTCTAATCCGCATATATATCACCATTGCCCTTGATTTTCTTGACTGTATATCACTTAAATGTAAGCATATACACGTGTGATTTTGTTTACGAAGATTTTTCAATGCCGAGAACCTCGATTAGAGAGTAAGAAAGGCGTAAGGTTAACAATGGTGTGAAATTAAAATGGGATATACTGAGCTAGGATTCGAGTTAGAGGAACAAGGGCCAAACCAACCACCCAAGAATGGAAACGTCGAGCGAAAACACTTGACAACCTCCTAGAAGCAGCTTTTCTTGCCACCGGACCTTTCTCCATCAATTAGGAATCTGATGCCGTCACTAAACACATTCCTTATATTGTAGCCAGTTGTTGAGTTTTTTTTTGGTGTCTAATCCGCATATATATAACCATTGCCCTTGATTTTCTTGACTGTATATCTCTTAAATGTCAACATATACACGTGTGATTTAGTTTACGAAGATTTTTCAATGCCGAGAACCACGATCAGAGAGTAAAAAAGGCGTAAGGTTCACAATGGTGTAAAATTAAAATGGGATATACCGGGCTAGGATTCGAGTTACAGGAACAAGGGCCAAACCAACCACCCAAGAATGCAATCGTTGAGCGAAAACACTTGACAACCTCCTACAAGCTTTTATTGCCACCAAACCTTTCTCCATCAATTAGGAATCTAATGCCGTCACTAAACACATTCCTTAATATGTAGCCATTTGTTGAGTGTTTTTTTTGTGTCTAATCCGCATATATATCACCATTGCCCTTGATTTTCTTGACTGTATATCTCTTAAATGTAAACATATACACCTGTGATTTAGTTTACGAAGATTTTTCAATGCCGAGAACCTCGATCAGAGAGTAAGAAAGGCGTAAGGTTCACAATGGTGTGAAATTAAAATGGGATATACCGAGCTAGGATTCGAGTTACAGGAACAAGGGCCAAACCAACCACCCAAGAATGGAAACGTCGAGCGAAAACACTTGACAACCTCCTAGAAGCAGCTTTTCTTGCCACCGGACCTTTCTCCATCAATTAGGAATCTGATGCCGTCACTAAACACATTCCGTATATTGTAGCCAGTTGTTGAGTTTTTTTTTGGTGTCTAATCCGCATATATATCACCATTGCCCTTGATTTTCTTGACTGTATATCTCTTAAATGTCACATATACACGTGTGATTTAGTTTACGAAGATTTTTCAATGCCGAGAACCTCGATCAGAGAGTAAAAAAGGCGTAAGGTTCACAATGGTATAAAATTAAAATGGGATATACCGGGCTAGGAATCGAGTTACAGGAACAAGGGCCAAACCAACCACCCAAGAATGGAATTGTCGAGCGAAAACACTTGACAACCTCCTAAAAGCAGCTTTTCTTGCCACCAGACCTTTCTACATCAATTAGGAATCTGATGCCGTCACTAAACACATTCCTAAAATTGAAGCCATTTGTTGAGTGTTTTTTTTTGGTGTCTAATCCGCATATATATCACCATTGCCCTTGATTTTCTTGATTGTATATCTCTTAAATGTCAACATATACACGTGTGATTTAGTTTACGAAGATTTTTCAATGCCGAGAACCTCGATCAGAGAGTAAAAAAGGCGTAAGCTTCACAATGGAGTAAATTAAATGGGATATACCGGCGTAGGATTCGAGTTACGGGAACAAGGGCCAAACCAACCACCCAAGAATGTATTCGTCGAGCGAAAACAGTTGACAACCTCCTAGAAGCAGCTTTTCTTGCCACCAGAACTTTCTCCATCAATTAAGAATCTGATGCCGTCACTAAACACATTCCTTAAATTGTAGCAATTTGTTGAGTGTTTTTTTTTGTGTCTAATCTGCATATATATCACCATTGCCCTTGATTTTCTTGACTGTATATCTCTTAAATGTTAACATATACACGTGTGATTTAGTTTACGAAGATTTTTCAATGCCGAGAACCTCGATCAGAGAGTAAAAAAGGCGTAAGGTTCACAATGGTGTAAAATTAAAATGGGATATACCGGGCTAGGATTCGAGTTACAGGAACATGGGCCAAACCAACCACCCAAGCATGGAATCGTCGAGCGAAAACACTTGACAACCTCCTAGAAGCAGCTTTTATTGCCACCAGACCTTTTCCATCAATTAGGAATCTAATGCCGTCGCTAAACACATTCCTTAAATTGTAGCCATTTGTTGAGTGTTTTTTTTTGGTGTCTAATCCGCATATATATCACCATTGCCCTTGTTTTTCTTGACTGTATTTCTCTTAAATGTCAAGATATACACGTGTGATTTAGTTTACGAAGATTTTTCAATGCCGAGAAACTCGATCAAAGAGTAAGAAAGGCGTAAGGTTCACAATGGTGTAAAATTAAAATGGGATATACCGAGCTAGGATTCGAGTTACAGGACCAAGGGCCAAACCAACCACCCAAGAATGGAATCGTCGAGCGAAAACACTTGACAACCTCCTAGAAGCAGCTTTTCTTGCCACCGGACCTTTCTCCATCAATTAGGAATCTGATGCCGTCACTAAACACATTCCTTATATTGTAGCCAGTTGTTGAGTTTTTTTTTGGTGTCTAATCCGCATATATATCACCATTGCCCTTGATTTTCTTGACTGTATATCTCTTAAATGTCACATATACACGTGTGATTTAGTTTACGAAGATTTTTCAATGCCGAGAACCTCGATCAGAGAGTAAAAAAGGCGTAAGGTTCACAATGGTATAAAATTAAAATGGGATATACCGGGCTAGGAATCGAGTTACAGGAACAAGGGCCAAACCAACCACCCAAGAATGGAATTGTCGAGCGAAAACACTTGACAACCTCCTAAAAGCAGCTTTTCTTGCCACCAGACCTTTCTACATCAATTAGGAATCTGATGCCGTCACTAAACACATTCCTAAAATTGAAGCCATTTGTTGAGTGTTTTTTTTTGGTGTCTAATCCGCATATATATCACCATTGCCCTTGATTTTCTTGATTGTATATCTCTTAAATGTCAACATATACACGTGTGATTTAGTTTACGAAGATTTTTCAATGCCGAGAACCTCGATCAGAGAGTAAAAAAGGCGTAAGCTTCACAATGGAGTAAATTAAATGGGATATACCGGCGTAGGATTCGAGTTACGGGAACAAGGGCCAAACCAACCACCCAAGAATGTATTCGTCGAGCGAAAACAGTTGACAACCTCCTAGAAGCAGCTTTTCTTGCCACCAGAACTTTCTCCATCAATTAAGAATCTGATGCCGTCACTAAACACATTCCTTAAATTGTAGCAATTTGTTGAGTGTTTTTTTTTGTGTCTAATCTGCATATATATCACCATTGCCCTTGATTTTCTTGACTGTATATCTCTTAAATGTTAACATATACACGTGTGATTTAGTTTACGAAGATTTTTCAATGCCGAGAACCTCGATCAGAGAGTAAAAAAGGCGTAAGGTTCACTATGGTGTAAAATTAAAATGGGATATACCGGGCTAGGATTCGAGTTACAAGAACAAGGTCCAAACCAACCACCCAAGAAGGGAAACGTCGAGCAAAAACACTTGACAACCTCCTAGAAGCAGCTTTTCTTGCCACCAGACTTTTCTCCATCCATTAGGAATCTGATGCCGTCACTAAACACATTCCTAAAATTGAAGCCATTTGTTGAGTGTTTTTTTTTGGTGTCTAATCCGCATATATATCACCATTGCCCTTGATTTTCTTGACTGTATATCTCTTAAATGTTAACATATACACGTGTGATTTAGTTTACGAAGATTTTTCAATCCCGAGAACCTCGATCAGAGAGTAAAAAAGGCGTAAGGTTCACAATGGTGTAAAATTAAAATGGGATATACCGGGCTAGGATTCTAGTTACAGGAACAAGGGCCAAACCAACCATCCAAGAATGGAATCGTCGAGCGAAAACACTTGACAACCTCCTAGAAGCAGCTTTTCTTGCCACCAGACCTTTCTCCATCAACTAGGAATCTGAAGTCGTCACTAAACACATTCCTTAAATTGTAGCCATTTGTTGAGTGTTTTTTGGTGTCTAATCCGCATATATATCACCATTGCGCTTGATTTTCTTGACTGTATATCTCTTAAATGTCAACATATACACGTGTGATTTAGTTTACGAAGATTTTTCAATGCCGAGAACCTCGATCAGAGAGTAAAAAAAGCGTAAGGTTCACAATGGTGTAAAATTAAAATGGGATATACCGGGCTAGGATTCTAGTTACAGGAACAAGGTCCAAACCAACCACCCAAGAATGGAAACGTCGAGCGAAAACACTTGACAACCTCCTAGAAGCAGCTTTTCTTGCCTCCAGACCTTTCTCCGTCAATTAGGAATCTGATGCCGTCACTAAACACATTCCTTATATTGTAGCAAGTTGTTGAGTTTTTTTTTGGTGTCTAATCCGCATATATATCACCATTGCCCTTGATTTTCTTGACTGTATATCTCTTAAATGTCAACATATACACGTGTGATTTAGTTTACGAAGATTTTTCAATGCCGAGAACCTCGATCAGAGAGTAAAAAAGGCGTAAGGTTCACAATGGTGTAAAATTAAAATGGGATATACCGGGCTAGGATTCGAGTTACAGGAACATGGGCCAAACCAACCACCCAAGCATGGAATCGTCGAGCGAAAACACTTGACAACCTCCTGCAAGCAGCTTTTCTTGCCACCAGACCTTTCTCCATCAATTAGGAATCTGATGCCGTCACTAAACACATTCCTTAAATTGTAGCCATTTGTTGAGTGTTTTTTTTGGTGTCTAATCCGCATATATATCACCATTGCCCTTGATTTTCTTAACTGTATATCTCTTAAATGTCAACATATATACGTGTGATTTAGTTTACGAAGATTTTTCAATGCCGAGAACCTCGATCAGAGAGTAAAAAAGGCGTAAGGTTCACAATGGTGTAAAATTAAAATGGGATATACCGAGCTAGGATTCGAGTTACAGGAACAAGGGCCAAACCAACCACCCAAGAATGTAATCGTCGAGCGAAAACAGTTGACAACCTCCTAGAAGAAGCTTTTCTTGCCACCAGACCTTTCTCCATCAATTAAGAATCTGATGCCGTCACTAAACACATTCCTTAAATTATAGCCATTTGTTGAGTGTTTTTTTTTTGTGTCTAATCCGCATATATATCACCATTGCCCTTGATTTTCTTGACTGTATATCTCTTAAATGTTAACATATACACGTGTGATTTAGTTTACGAAGATTTTTCAATGCCGAGAACCTCGATCAGGGAGTAAAAAAGGCGTAAGGTTCACAATGGTGTAAAACTAAATGGGATATACAGGGCTAGGATTCGAGTTACAGGAACAAGGGCCAAACCAACCACCCAAGAATGGAAACCTCGAGCGAAAACACTTGACAACCTCCTAGAAGCAGCTTTTCTTACCACCAGACCTTTCTCCATCAATTAGGAATCTGATGTCGTCACTATACACATTTCCTAAATTGTAGCCATTTGTTGAGTGTTTTTTTTGGGTCTAATCCGCATATATATCACCGTTGCCCTTGATTTTCTTGACTGTATATCTCTTAAATGTAAACATATACACGTGTGATTTTGTTTACGAAGATTTTTCAATGCCGAGAACCTCGATCAGAGAGTAAGAAAGGCGTAAGGTTAACAATGGTGTGAAATTAAAATGGGATATACTGAGCTAGGATTCGAGTTAGAGGAACAAGGGCCAAACCAACCACCCAAGAATGGAAACGTCGAGCGAAAACACTTGACAACCTCCTAGAAGCAGCTTTTCTTGCCACCGGACCTTTCTCCATCAATTAGGAATCTGATGCCGTCACTAAACACATTCCTTATATTGTAGCCAGTTGTTGAGTTTTTTTTTGGTGTCTAATCCGCATATATATAACCATTGCCCTTAATTTTCTTGACTGTATATCTCTTAAATGTCAACATATACACGTGTGATTTAGTTTACGAAGATTTTTCAATGCCGAGAACCACGATCAGAGAGTAAAAAAGGCGTAGGGTTCACAATGGTGTAAAATTAAAATGGGATATACCGGGCTAGGATTCGAGTTACAGGAACAAGGGCCAAACCAACCACTCAAGAATGCAATCGTCGAGCGAAAACACTTGACAACCTCCTAGAAGCAGCTTTTATTGCCACCAGACCTTTCTCCATCAATTAGGAATCTAATGCCGTCACTAAACACATTCCTTAATATGTAGCCATTTGTTGAGTGTTTTTTTTTGTGTCTAATCCGCATATATATCACCATTGCCCTTGCTTTTCTTGACTGTATTTCTCTTAAATGTCAAGATATACACGTGTGATTTTGTTTACGAAGATTTTTCAATGCCGAGAACCTCGATCAGAGAGTAAGAATGGCGTAAGGTTCACAATGGTGTAAAATTAAAACGGGATATACCGAGCTAGGATTCGAGTTACAGGAACAAGGGCCAAACCAACCACCCAAGAAGGGAATCGTCGAGCGAAAACACTTGACAACCTCCTAGAAGCAGCTTTTCTTGCCACCAGACCTTTCTCCATCAATTAGGAATCGGATGCCGTCACTAAACACATTCCTTATATTGCAGCCAGTTGTTGAGTTTTTTTTTTGTGTCTAATCCGCATATATATCACCATTGCCCTTGATTTTCTTGACTGTATATCTCTTAAATGTCAACATATACACGTGTGATTTAGTTTACGAAGATTTTTCAATGCCGAGAACCTCGATCAGAGAGTAAAAAAGGCGTAAGGTTCACAATGGTGTAAAATTAAAATGGGATATATAGGGCTAGGATTCGAGTTACAGGAACAAGGGCCAAACCAACCACCCAAGAATGTAATCATCGAGCGAAAACACTTGACAACCACCTAGAAGCAGCTTATCTCGCCACCAGACCTTTCTCCATCAACTAGGAATCTAATGTCGTCACTAAACACATTCCTTAAATTGTAGCCATTTGTTTAGTGTTTTTTTTTTGTGTCTAATCCGCATATATATCACCATTGCCCTTGATTTTCTTGATTGTATATCTCTTAAATGTCAACATATACACGTGTGATTTAGTTTACGAAGATTTTTCAATGCCGAGAACCTCGATCAGAGAGTAAAACAGGCGTAAGCTTCACAATGGAGTAAATTAAATGGGATATACCGGCGTAGGATTCGAGTTACAGGAACAAGGGCCAAACCAACCACCCAAGAATGTAATCGTCGAGCGAAAACCGTTGACAAACCTCCTAGAAGCAACTTTTCTTGCCACCAAACCTTTCTCCATCAATTAAGAATCTGATGCCGTCACTAAACACATTCCTTAAATTGTAGCCATTTGTTGAGTGTTTTTTTTTGTGTCTAATCCGCATATATATCACCATTGCCCTTGATTTTCTTGACTGTATATCTCTTAAATGTTAACATATACACGTGTGATTTAGTTTACAAAGATTTTTCAATGCCGAGAACCTCGATCAGAGAGTAAAAAAGGCGTAAGGTTCACAATGCTGTAAAATTAAAATGGGATACACCGAGCTAGGATTCGAGTTACAGGAACAAGGGCCAAATCAACCACCCAAGAATGGAATCCTCGAGCGAAAACACTTGACAACCTCCTAGAAGTAGCTTTTCTTGCCACCAGACCTTTCTCCATCAATTAGGAATCTGATGTCGTCACTATACACATTTCTTAAATTGTAGCCATTTGTTGAGTGTTTTTTTTGGGTGTAATCCGCATATATATCACCATTGCCCTTGATTTTCTTGACTGTATATCTCTTAAATGTAAACATATACACGTGTGATTTAGTTTACGTAGATTTTTCAATACCAGGAACCTCGATAAGAGAGTAAGAAAGGCGTAAGGTTCACAATGGTGTAAAATTAAAATGGGATATACCGAGCTAGGATTCGAGTTACAGGAACAAGGGCCAAACCAACCACCCAAGAACGGAAACGTCTTGCGAAAACACTTGACAACCTCCTAGAAGCAGCTTTTCTTGCCACCAGACCTTTCTCCATCAATTAGGAATCTGATGCCGTGACTAAACACATTCCTTATATTGTAGCCAGTTGTTGAGTTTTTTTGGTGTCTAATCCGCATATATATCACCATTGCCCTTGATTTTCTTGACTATATATCTCTTAAATGTCAACATATACACGTGTGATTTAGTTTACGAAGATTTTTCAATGCCGAGAACCTCGATCAGAGAGTAAAAAAGGCGTAAGGTTCACAATGGTGTAAAATTAAAATGGGATATACCGGGCTAGGATTCGAGTTACAGGAACAAGGGCAAAACCAACCACCCAAGAATGGAATCGTCGAGCGAAAACACTTGACAACCTCATAGAAGCAGCTTTTATTGCCACCAGACCTTTCTCCATCAATTAGGAATCTAATGCCGTCACTAAGCACATTCCTTAAATTGTAGCCATTTGTTGAGTGTTTTTTTGGTGTCTAATCCGCATATATATCACCATTGCCCTTGATTTTCTTGACTGTATTTCTCTTAAATGTCAAGATATACACGTGTGATTTAGTTTACGAAGTTTTTCAATGCCGAGAACCTCGATCAGAGAGTAAGAAAGGCGTAAGGTTCACAATGGTGTAAAATTAAAATGGGATATACTGAGCTAGGATTCGAGTTACAGGAACAAGGGCTAAACCAACCACCCAAGAATGGAATCGTCGAGCGAAAACACTTGACAACCTCCTAGAAGCAGCTTTTCTTGCCACCAGACCTTTCTCCATCAATTAGGAATCTGATGTCGTCACTATACACATTTCTTAAATTGTAGCCATTTGTTGAGTGTTTTTTTTGGTCTAATCCGCATATATATCACCATTGCCCTTGCTTTTCTAGACTGTATATCTCTTAAATGTAAACATATACACGTGTGATTTAGTTTACGAAGATTTTTCAATGCTGGGAACCTCGATCAGAGAGTAAGAAAGGCGTAAGTTTCACAATGGTGTAAAATTAAAATGGGATATACCGAGCTAGGATTCGAGTTACAGGAAAAAGGGCCAAACCAACCACCCAAGAATGGAAACGTCGAGCGAAAACACTTGACAACCTCCTAGAAGCAGCTTTTCTTGCCTCCAGACCTTTCTCCGTCAATTAGGAATCTGATGCCGTCACTAAACACATTCCTTATATTGTAGCCAGTTGTTGAGTTTTTTTTTTTGGTGTCTAATCCGCATATATATCACCATTGCCCTTGATTTTCTTGACTGTATATCTCTTAAATGTCAACATATACACGTGTGATTTAGTTTACGAAGATTTTTCAATGCCGAGAACCTCGATCAGAGAGTAAAAAAGGCGTAAGGTTCACAATGGTGTAAAATTAAAATGGGATATACCGGGCTAGGATTCGAGTTACAGGAACATGGGCCAAACCAACCACCCAAGCATGGAATCGTCGAGCGAAAACACTTGACAACCTCCTACAAGCAGCTTTTCTTGCCACCAGACCTTTCTCCATCAATTAGGAATCTGATGCCGTGACTAAACACATTCCTTATATTGTAGCCAGTTGTTGAGTTTTTTTGGTGTCTAATCCGCATATATATCATCATTGCCCTTGATTTTCTTGACTATATATCTCTTAAATGTCAACATATACACGTGTGATTTAGTTTACGAAGATTTTTCAATGCCGAGAACCTCGATCAGAGAGTAAAAAAGGCGTAAGGTTCACAATGGTGTAAAATTAAAATGGGATATACCGGGCTAGGATTCGAGTTACAGGAACAAGGGCAAAACCAACCACCCAAGAACGGAAACGTCTTGCGAAAACACTTGACAACCTCCTAGAAGCAGCTTTTATTGCCACCAGACCTTTCTCCATCAATTAGGAATCTAATGCCGTCACTAAGCACATTCCTTAAATTGTAGCCATTTGTTGAGTGTTTTTTTGGTGTCTAATCCGCATATATATCACCATCGCCCTTGATTTTCTTGACTGTATTTCTCTTAAATGTCAAGATATACACGTGTGATTTAGTTTACGAAGTTTTTTAATGCCGAGAACCTCGATCAGAGAGTAAGAAAGGCGTAAGGTTCACAATGGTGTAAAATTAAAATGGGATATACTGAGCTAGGATTCGAGTTACAGGAACAAGGGCTAAACCAACCACCCAAGAATGGAATCGTCGAGCGAAAACACTTGACAACCTCCTAGAAGCAGCTTTTCTTGCCACCAGACCTTTCTCCATCAATTAGGAATCTAATGTCGTCACTATACACATTTCTTAAATTGTAGCCATTTGTTGAGTGTTTTTTTTTGGTCTAATCCGCATATATATCACCATTGCCCTTGCTTTTCTTGACTGTATATCTCTTAAATGTAAACATATACACGTGTGATTTAGTTTACGAAGATTTTTCAATGCTGGGAACCTCGATCAGAGAGTAAGAAAGGCGTAAGGTTCACAATGGTGTAAAATTAAAATGGGATATACCGAGCTAGGATTCGAGTTACAGGAAAAAGGGCCAAACCAACCACCCAAGAATGGAAACGTCGAGCGAAAACACTTGACAACCTCCTAGAAGCAGCTTTTCTTGCCTCCAGACCTTTCTCCGTCAATTAGGAATCTGATGCCGTCACTAAACACATTCCTTATATTGTAGCCAGATGTTGAGTTTTTTTTTGGTGTCTAATCCGCATATATATCACCATTGCCCTTGATTTACTTGACTGTATATCTCTTAAATGTCAACATATACACGTGTGATTTAGTTTACGAAGATTTTTCAATGCCGAGAACCTCGATCAGAGAGTAAAAAAGGCGTAAGGTTCACAATGGTGTAAAATTAAAATGGGATATACCGGGCTAGGATTCGAGTTACAGGAACATGGGCCAAACCAACCACCCAAGCATGGAATCGTCGAGCGAAAACACTTGACAACCTCCTAGAAGCAGCTTTTATTGCCACCAGACCTTTTCCATCAATTAAGAATCTAATGCCGTCGCTAAACACATTCCTTAAATTGTAGGCATTTGTTGAGTGTTTTTTTTGGTGTCTAATCCGCATATATATCACCATTGCCCTTGTTTTTCTTGACTGTATTTCTCTTAAATGTCAAGATATACACGTGTGATTTAGTTTACGAAGATTTTTCAATGCCGAGAAACTCGATCAAAGAGTAAGAAAGGCGTAAGGTTCACAATGGTGTAAAATTAAAATGGGATATACCGAGCTAGGATTCGAGTTACAGGACCAAGGGCCAAACCAACCACCCAAGAATGGAATCGTCGAGCGAAAACACTTGACAACCTCCAAGAAGCAGCTTTTCTTGCCACCAGACCTTTCTCCATCAATTAGGAATCGGATGCCGTCACTAAACACATTCCTTATATTGTAGCCGGTTGTTGAGTATTTTTTTGGTGTCTAATCCGCATATATATCACCATTGCCCTTGATTTTCTTAACTGTATATCTCATAAATGTCAACATATACACGTGGGATTTAGTTTACGAAGAGTTTTCAATGCCGAGAACCTCGACCAGAGAGTAAAAAAGCCGTAAGGTTCACAATGGTGTAAAATTAAAATGGGATATACCGGGCTAGGATTCGAGTTACAGGAACAAGGGCAAAACCAACCACCCAGGAATGGAATCGTCGAGAGAAAACACTTGACAACCTCCTAGAAGCAGCTTTTATTGCCACCAGACCTTTCTCCATCAATTAGGAATCTAATGCCGTCACTAAGCACATTCCTTAAATTGTAGCCATTTGTTGAGTGTTTTTTTGGTGTCTAATCCGCATATATATCACCATTGCCCTTGATTTTCTTGACTGTATTTCTCTTAAATGTCAAGATATACACGTGTGATTTAGTTTATGAAGATTTTTCAATGCCGAGAACCTCGATCAGAGAGTAAGAAAGGCGTAAGGTTCACAATGGTGTAAAATTAAAATGGGATATACTGAGCTAGGATTCGAGTTACAGGAACAAGGGCTAAACCAACCACCCAAGAATGGAATCGTCGAGCGAAAACACTTGACAACCTCCTAGAAGCAGCTTTTCTTGCCACCAGACCTTTCTCCATCAATTAGGAATCTAATGTCGTCACTATACACATTTCTTAAATTGTAGCCATTTGTTGAGTGTTTTTTTTGGTCTAATCCGCATATATATCACCATTACCCTTGATTTTCTTGACTGTATATCTCTTAAATGTAAACATATACACGTGTGATTTAGTTTACGAAGATTTTTCAATGCTGGGAACCTCGATCAGAGAGTAAGAAAGGCGTAAGGTTCACAATGGTGTAAAATTAAAATGGGATATACCGAGCTAGGATTCGAGTTACAGGAAAAAGGGCCAAACCAACCACCCAAGAATGGAAACGTCGAGCGAAAACACTTGACAACCTCCTAGAAGCAGCTTTTCTTGCCTCCAGACCTTTCTCCGTCAATTAGGAATCTGATGCCGTCACTAAACACATTCCTTATATTGTAGCCAGTTGTTGAGTTTTTTTTTGGTGTCTAATCCGCATATATATCACCATTGCCCTTGATTTTCTTGACTGTATATCTCTTAAATGTCAACATATACACGTGTGATTTAGTTTACGAAGATTTTTCAATGCCGAGAACCTCGATCAGAGAGTAAAAAAGGCGTAAGGTTCACAATGGTGTAAAATTAAAATGGGATATACCGGGCTAGGATTCGAGTTACAGGAACATGGGCCAAACCAACCACCCAAGCATGGAATCGTCGAGCGAAAACACTTGACAACCTCCTAGAAGCAGCTTTTATTGCCACCAGACCTTTTCCATCAATTAGGAATCTAATGCCGTCGCTAAACACATTCCTTAAATTGTAGCCATTTGTTGAGTGTTTTTTTTGGTGTCTAAACCGCATATAAATCACCATTGCCCTTGTTTTTCTTGACTGTATTTCTCTTAAATGTCAAGATATACACGTGTGATTTAGTTTACGAAGATTTTTCAATGCCGAGAACCTCGATCAGAGAGTAAAAAAGGCGTAAGGTTCACAATGGTGTAAAATTAAAATGGGATATACCGAGCTAGGATTCGAGTTACAGGACCAAGGGCCAAACCAACCACCCAAGAATGGAATCGTCGAGCGAAAACACTTGACAACCTCCAAGAAGCAGCTTTTCTTGCCACCAGACCTTTCTCCATCAATTACGAATCGGATGCCGTCACTAAACACATTCCTTATATTGTAGCCGGTTGTTGAGTATTTTTTTGGTGTCTAATCCGCATATATATCACCATTTCCCTTGATTTTCTTAACTGTATATCTCATAAATGTCAACATATACACGTGTGATTTAGTTTACGAAGATTTTTCAATGCCGAGAACCTCGACCAGAGAGTAAAAAAGCCGTAAGGTTCACAATGGTGTAAAATTAAAATGGGATATACCGGGCTAGGATTCTAGTTACAGGAACAAGGGCTAAACCAACCACCCAAGAATGGAATCCTCGAGCGAAAACACTTGACAACCTCCTAGAAGCAGCTTTTCTTGCCACCAGACATTTCTCCATCAATTAGGAATCTAATGCCGTCACTAAACACATTCCTTAAATTGTAGCCATTTGTTGAGTGTTTTTTTGGTGTCTAATCTGCATATATATATATATATATATATATCACCATTGCCCTTGATTTTCTTGACTGTATATCTCTTAAATGTAAACATATACTCGTGTGATTTAGTTTACGAAGATTTTTCAATGTCTGGAACCTCGATCAGAGAGTAAGAAAGGCGTAAGGTTCACAATGGTGTAAAATTAAAATGGGATATACCGAGCTAGGATTCGAGTTACAGGAACAAGGGCCAAACCAACCACCCAAGAATGGAAACGTCGAGCTAAAACACTTGACAACCTCCTAGAAGCAGCTTTTCTTGCCACCAGACCTTTCTCCATCAATTAGGAATCTGATGCCGTCACTAAACACATTCCTTATATTGTAGCCAGTTGTTGAGTTTTTTTTGGTGTCTAATCCGCATATATATCACCATTGCCCTTAATTTTCTTGACTGTATATCGCTTAAATGTCAACATATACACGTGTGATTTATTTTACAAAGATTTTTCAATGCCGAGAACCTCGATCAGAGAGTAAAAAAGGCGTAAGGTTCACAATGGTGTAAAATTAAAATGGGACATACCGGGCTAGGATTCGAGTTACAGGAACAAGGGCCGAACCAACCACCCAAGAATGGAATCGTCGAGCGAAAACACTTGACAACCTCCTAGAAGCAGCTTTTCTTGCCGCCAGACCTTTCTCTATCAATTAGGAATCTAAAGCCTTCACTAAACACATTACTTAAATTGTAGCCATTTGTTGAGTGTTTTTTTTATGTCTAATCCGCATATATATCACCATTGCCCTTGATTTTCTTAACTGTATTTCTCTTAAATGTCAAGATATACACGTGTGATTTAGTTTATAAAGATTTTTCAATGCCGATAACCTCGATCAGAGAGTAAAAAAGGTGTAAGGTTCACAATGGTGTAAAATTAAAATGGGATATACCGGGCTAGGATTCGAGTTAGAGGAACAAGGGCCAAACTAACCACCCAAGAATGGAATCGTCGAGCGAAAACACTTGACAACCTCCTAGAAGCAGCTTTTCTTACCACCTGACCTTTCTCCATCAATTAGGAATCTGATGCTCCACTAAACACATTCCTTAAATTATATCCATTTGTTGAGTGTTTGTTTTTTGGTGTCTAATCCGCATATATATCACCATTGCCCTTGATTTTCTTGACTGTATATCTCTTAAATGTCAACATATACACGTGTGATTTAGTTTACGAAGATTTTTCAATGCCGAGAACCTCGATAAGAGAGTAAAAAAGGCGTAAGTTTCACAATCGTGTAAAATTTAAATGGGATGTAACTGGCCTAGGATTCGAGTTACATGAATAAGGGCCAAACCAACCACCCAAGAATGGAATCGTCGAGCGAAAACACTTGACAACCTCCTAGAAGCAGCTTTTCTTACCACCTGACCTTTCTCCATCAATTAGGAATCTGATGCTGTCACTAAACACATTCCTTAAATTGTAACCATTTGTTGAGTGTTTTTTTTGTGTTTAATCCGTATATATATCACCATTGCCCTTGATTTTCTTGACTGTATATCTCTTAATTGTCAACCTATACACGTGCGATTTAGTTTACGAAGATTTTTCAATGCCGAGAACCTCGATCAGAGAGTAAAAAAGGCGTAAGGTTCACAATGGTGTAAAATTAAAATGGGATATACCCGGCTAGGATTCGAGTTACAGGAACAAGGGCCAAACCAACCACCCAAGAATGGAATCGTCCAGCGAAAACACTTGATAACCTCCTAGAAGCAGCTTTTCTTGCCACCAGACCTTTCTCCATCAATTAGGAATCTGATGCCGTCACTAAACACATTCCTTAAATTGTAGCCATTTGTTGAGTGTTTTTTTTGGTGTCTAATCCGCATATATATCACCATTGCCGTTGATTTTCTTGACTGTATATCTCTAAAATGTCAACATATACACGTGTGATTTAGTTTACGAATATTTTTCAATGCCGATAACATCGATCAGAGAGTAAAAAAGGGGTAAGGTTCACAATGGTGTAAAATTAAAATGTGAAATACCGGGCTAAGATTCAAGTTACAGGAACAAGGGCCAAACCAACCACCCAAGAATGGAATCGTCTTACGAAAACAATTGACAACCTCCTAGAAAGAGCTTTTCTTGCCACTAGACCTTTCTCCATCAATTAGGAATCTGATGTCGTCACTAAACACGTTCCTTAAATTGTAGCCATTTGTTATGTGTCTTTTTTGGTGTCTAATCCGCATATATATCACCATTGCCCTTGATTTTCTTGACTGTATTTCTCTTAAATGTCAAGATATACACGTGTGATTTAGTTTACGAAGATTTTTCAATGCCGGGAACCTCGATCAGAGAGTAAGAAAGGCGTAAGGTTCACAATGGTGTAAAATTAAAATGGGATATTCCGAGCTAGGATTCAAGTTACAGGAACAAGGGCCAAACCAACCACCCAAGAATGGAATCGTCGAGCGAAAACACTTGACAACCTTTTGGAAGCAGCTTTTCTTGCCACCAGACTTTTCTCTATCAATTAGGAATCGGATGCCGTCACTAAACACATTCCTTATATTGTAGCCGGTTGTTGAGTTTTTTTTTTGGTGTCTAATCCGCATATATATCACCATTGCCCTTGATTTTCTTGACTGTATATCTCTTAAATGTCAACATATACACGTGTGATTTAGTTTACGAAGATTTTTCAATGCCGAGAACCTCGATCAGAGAGTAAAAAAGGCGTAAGGTTCACAATGGTGTAAAATTAAAATGGGATATACCCGGCTAGGATTCGAGTTACAGGAACAAGGGCCAAACCAACCACCCAAGAATGGAATCGTCCAGCGAAAACACTTGACAACCTCCTAGAAGCAGCTTTTATTGCCACCAGACCTTTCTCCATCAATTAGGAATCTAAAGCCGTCACTAAACACATTATTTAAGTTGTAGCCATTTGTTGAGTGTTTTTTTTGTGTCAAATCTGCATATATATCACCATTGCCCTTGATTTTCTTGATTGTATATCTCCTAAATGTCAACATATACACGTGTGATTTAGTTTAGGAAGATTTTTCAATGCCGAGAACCTCGATCAGAGAGTAAAAAAGGCGTAAGGTTCACAATGGTGTAAAATTAAAATGGGATATACCGGGCTAGGATTCGAGTTACAGGAACAAGGGCCAAACTAACCACCCAAGAATGGAATCGTCGAGCGAAAACACTTGACAACCTCCTAGAAGCAGCTTTTCTTACTACCAGACCTTTCTCTATCAATTAGGAATCTGATGCTCCACTAAACACATTCCTTAAATTGTATCCATTTGTTGAGTGTTTGTTTTTGGGTGTCTAATCCGCATATATATCACCATTGCCCTTGATTTTCTTGACTGTATATCTCTTAAATGTCAACATATACATGTGTGATTTAGTTTACGAAGATTTTTCAATGCCGAGAAGCTCGATCAGAGAGTAAAAAAGGCGTAAGGTTCACAATGGTGTAAAATTAAAATGGGATGTAACTGGGCTAGAATTCGAGTTACATGAATAAGCGCCAAACCAACCACCCAAGAATGGAATCGTCGAGCGAAAACACTTGACAACCTCCTAGAAGCAGCTTTTCTTACCACCAGACCTTTCTCCATCAATTAGGAATCTGATGCTGTCACTAAACACATACCTTAAATTGTAACCATTTGTTGAGTGTTTTTTTTGTGTCTAATCCGCATATATATCACCATTGCCCTTGATTTTCTTAACTGTATATCTGTAAAATGTCAACATATACACGTGTGATTTAGTTTACGAAGATTTTTCAATGCCGATAACCTCGATCAGAGAGTAAAAAAGGGGTAAGGTTCACAATGGTGTAAAATTAAAATGTGATATACCGGGCTAAGATTCAAGTTACAGGAACAAGGGCCAAACATACCACCCAAGAATGGAATCGTCGAGCGAAAACACTTGACAACCTCCTAGAAGCAGCTTTTCTTACTACCAGACCTTTCTCCATCAATTAGGAATCTGATGCTCCACTAAACACATTCCTTAAATTGTATCCATTTGTTGAGTGTTTGTTTTTGGGTGTCTAATCCGCATATATATCACCATTGCCCTTGATTTTCTTGACTGTATATCTCTTAAATGTCAACATATACATGTGTGATTTAGTTTACGAAGATTTTTCAATGCCGAGAAGCTCGATCAGAGAGTAAAAAAGGCGTAAGGTTCACAATGGTGTAAAATTAAAATGGGATGTAACTGGGCTAGAATTCGAGTTACATGAATAAGCGCCAAACCAACCACCCAAGAATGGAATCGTCTTACGAAAACAATTGACAACCTCCTAGAAGGAGCTTTTGTTGCCACCAGACCTTTCTCCATCAATTAGGAATCTGATACCGTCACTAAACACGTTCCTTAAATTTTAGCCATTTGTTATGTGTTTTTTTGGTGTCTAATCCGCATATATATCACCATTGCCCATCATTTTCTTGACTGTATATCTCTAAAATGTCAACATATACACGTGTGATTTAGTTAACGAAGATTTTTCAATACCGAGAACTCGATCAGAGAGTAAAAAAGGCATAAGGTTCACAATGGTGTAAAATTAAAATGGGATATATCGGGCTAGGATTCGAGTTACAGGAACAAGGGCCAAACATACCACCCAAGAATGGAATCGTCGAGCGAAAACACTTGACAACCTCCTCGAAGCTGCTTTTCTTGCCACCAGACCTTTCTCCATCAATTAGGAATCTGATGCCGTCACTAAACACATTACTTAAATTGTAGCCATTTGTTGAGTGTTTTTTTTGTGTCTAATCTGCACATATATCACCATTGCCCTTGATTTTCTTGACTGTATATCTCTTAAATGTCAACATATACACGTGTGATTTTGTTTATGAAGATTATTCGATACCGAGAACCTCGATCAGAGAGTAAAAAAGGCGTAAGGTTCACAATGGTGTAAAATTAAAATGGGATATACCGGGCTAGGATTCGAGTTACAGGAACAAGGGCCAAACCAACCACCCAAGAATGGAATCGTTGAGCGAAAACACTTGACAATCTCCTAGAAGCAGCTTTTCTTGCCACCAGACCTTTCTCCATCAATTAGGAATCTGATGCCGTCACTAAACACGTTCCTTAAATTGTAGCCATTTGTTGAGTGTGTTTTTTGTGTCTAATCCGCATATATATCACAATTGCCATTGATTTTCTTAACTGTATATCTCTTAAATGTCAACACATATACACGTGTGATTTAGTTTACGGAGATTTTTCATTGCCGAGAACCTCGATCAGAGAGTAAAAAAGGCGTAAGGTTTACAATGGTGTAAAATTAAAATGGGATATACCGGGCTAGGATTCGAGTTAAAGGAACAAGGGCCAAACCAACCACCCAAGAATGGAATCGTCGAGCGAAAACACTTGACAACCTCCTACAAGCTGCTTTTCTTGCCACCAGACCTATCTCCATCAATTAGGAATCTGATGCCGCCACTAAACACATTCCTTAAATTGTAGCCATTTGTTGAGTGTTTTTTTTTTTTTTTTGTCTAATCCACATATATATCACCATTGCCCTTGATTTTCTTGACTGTATATCTCTTAAATGTCAACATATACACGTGTGATTTTGTTTACGAAGATTATTCAATACGGAGAACCTGGATCAGAGAGTAAAAAAGGCGTAAGGTTCACAATGGTGTAAAATTAAAATGGGATATACCGGGCTAGGATTCGAGTTACAGGAACAAGGGCCAAACCAACCACCTAATAATGGAATCGTTGAGCGAAAACACTTGACAATCTCCTAGAAGCAGCTTTTCTTGCTACCAGACCTTTCTCCATCAATTAGGAATCTGATGCCGTCACTAAACACGTTCCTTAAATTGTAGCCATTTGTTTAGTGTTTTTTTGTGTCTAATCCGCATATATATCACAATTGCCCTTGATTTTCTTGACTGTATATCTCTTAAATGTCAACATATACACGTGGGATTTAGTTTACGGAGATTTTTCATTGCCGAGAACCTCGATCAGAGAGTAAAAAAGGCGTAAGGTTCACAATGGTGTAAAATTAAAATGGGATATACCGGGCTAGGATTCGAGTTAAAGGAACAAGGGCCAAACCAACCACCCAAGAATGGAATCGTCGAGCGAAAACACTTAACAACCTCCTAGAAGAAGCTTTTCTTGCCACTAGACCTTTCTCCATCAATTAATAATCTGATGCCGTCACTAAACACATTCCTTAAATTGTAGCCATTTGTTGAATGTTTTTTTTTGGTGTCTAATCCGCATATATATCACCATTGCCCTTGATTTTCTTGACTGTATATCTCTTAAATGTCAACATATACACGTGTGATTTAGTTTACGAAGATTTTTCAATGCCGAAAACCTCGATCAGAGAGTAAAAATGGCGTAAGGTTCACAATGGTGTAAAATTAAAATGGGAAATAACGGGCTAGGATTCGAGTTACAGGAACAAGGGCCAAACCAACCCCCCAAGAATGGAATCGTCGAGCGAAAACACTTGACAACCTTCTAGAAGCAGTTTTTCTTGCCACCAGACATTTCTCCATCAATTAGGAAGATGATGCCGTCACTAAACACATTCCTTAAATTGTAGCCATTTGTTGAGTGTTTTTTTGTGTCTAGTCCGCATATATATCACCATTGCCCTTGATTTTCTTGACTGTATATCTCTTAAATGTCAACATATACACGTGTGATTTAGTTTATGAAGAGTTTTCAATGGCGAGAACCTTGATCAGAGAATAAAAAGGCGTAAGGTTCGCAATTGTGTAAAATTAAAATGGGATATACAGGGCTTGGATTTGAGTTACAGGAACAAGGGCCAAACCAACCACTCAAGAATGGAATCGTTGAGCGAAAACACTTGACAACCTCCTAAAAAAGGCTTTTCTTGCCACTAGACCTTTCTCCATCAATCAGGAATCTGATGCCTTCACTAAACACATACCTTAAATTGTAGTCATTTGTTGAGTGTTTTTTTTTTGGTGTCTAATCCGTATATATATCACCACTGCCCTTGATTTTCTTAACTGTATATCTCTTAAATGTTAACATATACACGTGTGATTTAGTTTACGAAGATTTTTCAATGCCGAGAACCTCGATCAGAGAGTAAAAAAGGCATAAGGTTCACAACGGTGTAAAATTAAAATGGGATATACCGGGCAAGGATTCGAGTTACAGGAACAAGGGCCAAACCAACCACCCAAGAATGGAATCGTCGAGCGAAAACACTTGACAACCTCCTAGAAGCAGCTTTTCTTGTCGCCAGACCTTTCTCCATCAATTAGGAATCTGATGCCGTCACTAAACACATTCCTTAAATTGTAGCCATTTGTTGAGTTTTTTTTTTGTCTAATCCGCATATATATCACCATTACCCTTGATTTTCTTAACTGTATATCTCTTAAATGTCAACATATACACGTGTGATTTAGTTTAGAAAGAATTTTCAATGCCGAGAACCTCGATCAGAGAGTAAAAAAGGCGTAAGGTTCACAATTGTGTAAAATTAAAATGGGATATTCCGGACTAGGACTCGAGTTACAGGAACAAGGGCCAAACCAACCACCCAAACATGGAATCGTCGATCGAAAACACTTGACAACCTCCTTGAAACAGCTTTTCTTGCCACCAGATCTTTCTCCATCAATTAGGAATCTGATGCCGTCACTAACCACATTCCTTAAATTGTTGCCATTTGTTGAGTGTTTTTTTGGGTGTCTAATCCGCATATATATCACCATTTCCCTTGATTTTTTGACTGTATATCTCTTAAATGTCAACATATACACGTGTGAGTTAGTTTACGAAAATTCTTTAATGCCGAGAACCTCGATCTGAGAGTAAAAGAGGCGTAAGGTTCACTATGGTGTAAAATTAAAATGGGATATACCGGGCTAGGATTCGAGTTACAGGAACAAGTGCCAAACCAACCACGCAAGAATGGAATCGTCGAGCGAAAACACTTGACAACCTCCTAGAAGCAGCTTTTCTTGCCACCAGACCTTTCTCCATCAATTAGGAATCTGATGCCGTCACCAAACACATTCCTTAAATTGTAGCCATTTGTGTAGTGTTTTTTTTGGTGTCTAATCTGCATATATATCACCAATGCCCTTGATTTTCTTAACTGTATATCTCTAAAATGTCAACATATACACGTGTGATTTAGTTTACCAAGATTTTTCAATGCCGAGAACCTCGATCAGAGAGTAAAAAAGGCGTGAGGTTCACTATAGTGTAAAATTAAAATGGAATATAACTGGGCTAGGATTCGAGTTACAAGAACAAGGGCAAAACCAACCACCCAAGAATGGAATCGTCGAGCGAAAACACTTGACAACCTCCTTGAAGCAGCTTTTCTTGCCACCAGAACTTTCTCCAACAATTAGGAATCTGATGCGGTCACTAAACACATTCCTTAAATTTTAGCCATTTGTTGAGTGTTTTTTTTCGGTGTCTAATCCGCATATATATCATCATTGCCGTTGATTTTCTTGACTGTATATCTCTTAAATGTCAACATATACATGTGTGATTTAGTTTACGAAGATTCTTCAATGCCGAGAACCTCGATTAGAGGGTAAAAAAGGCATAAGGTTCACAATGGTGTAAAACTAAAATGGGATATACCGGGCTAGGATTCGAGTTACCGGAACAAGGGGCAAACCAACCACCCAAGAATGGAATCGTCGAGCGAAAACACTTGATAACCTCCTAGAAGGAGCTTTTCTTGCCACCAGACCTTTCTCCATCAATTAGGAATCTGATGCCGTCACTAAACACATTCCTTAAATTGTAGACATTTGTTGAGTGTTTTTTTTTGGCGTCTAATCCGCATATATATCACCATTGCCCTTGATTTTCTTGACTATATATCTCTTAAATGTCAACATATACACGTGTGATTTAGTTTATGATTATTTTTCAATGCCGAGAACCTCGATCAGAGAGTAAAAAAAGCGTATGGTTCACAATAGTGTAAAATTAAAATGGGATATACCGGGCTTGGATTCGAGTTACAGGAACAAGAGCCAAACCAACCACCCAAGAATGGAATCGTCGAGCGTAAACACTTGACAACCTCCTAGAAGCAGCTTTTCTTGGCACCAGACCTTTCTTCATCAATTAGGAATCTGATGTTGTCACTAAACACATTCCTTAAATTGTAGCCATTTGTTGAGTGTTTTTTTTTTGTGTCTAATCTGCATATATATCACCAATGCCCTTGATTTTCTTGACTGTATATCTCTAAAATGTCAACATATATACGTGTGATTTAGTTTACGAAGATTTTTCAATGCTGAGAACCTCGATCAGAGAGTAAAAAAGGCGTAAGGTTCACTATAGTGTAAAATTAAAATCGGATATAACTGGGCTAGGATTCGAGTTACAAGAACAAGGGTCAAACCAACCACCCAAGAATGGAATCGTCGAGCGAAAACACTTGATAACCTCCTAGAAGGAGTTTTTCTTGCCACCAGACCTTTCTCCATCAATTAGGAATCTGATGCCATCACTAAACACATTCCTTAAATTGTAGACATTTGTTGAGTGTTTTTTTTGGCGTCTAATCCGCATATATATCACCATTGCCCTTGATTTTCTTGACTATATATCTCTTAAATGTCAACATATACACGTGTGATTTAGTTTATGATTATTTTTCAATGCCGAGAACCTCGATCAGAGAGTAAAAAAAGCGTATGGTTCACAATAGTGTAAAATTAAAATGGGATATACCGGGCTTGGATTCGAGTTACAGGAACAAGAGCCAAACCAACCACCCAAGAAAGGAATCGTCGAGCGTAAACACTTGACAACCTCCTAGAAGCAGCTTTTCTTGGCACCAGACCTTTCTTCATCAATTAGGAATCTGATGTTGTCACTAAACACATTCCTTAAATTGTAGCCATTTGTTGAGTGTTTTTTTGTGTCTAATCTGCATATATATCACCAATGCCCTTGATTTTCTTGACTGTATATCTCTAAAATGTCAACATATATACGTGTGATTTAGTTTACGAAGGTTTTTCAATGCTGAGAACCTCGATCAGAGAGTAAAAAAGGCGTAAGGTTCACTATAGTGTAAAATTAAAATCGGATATAACTGGGCAAGGATTCGAGTTACAAGAACAAGGGCTAAACCAACCACCCAAGAATGGAATCGTCGAGCGAAAACACTTGACAACCTCCTAGAAGCAGCTTTTCTTGCCACTAGACCTTTCTCCAACAATTTGGAATCTGATGCCGTCACTAAACACATTCCTTAAATTGTAGCCATTTGTTGAGTGTTTTTTTTCGGTGTCTAATCCGCATATATATCACCATTGCCGTTGATTTTCTTGACTGTATATCTCTTAAATGTCAAAATATACATGTGTGATTTAGTTTACGAAGATTCTTCAATGCCGAGAACCTCGATCGGAGAGTAAAAAAGGCGTAAGGTTCACAATGGTGTAAAATTAAAATGAGATATACCGAGCTAGGATTCGAGTTACAGGAACAAGGGCCAAACCAACCACCCAAGAATGGAATCGACTAGCGAAAACACTTGATAACCTCCTAGAAGCAGCTTTTCTTGCCACCAGACCTTTCTCCATCAATTAGGAATCTGATGCCGTCACTAAACACATTCCTTAAATTGTAGCCATTTGTTAAGTGTTTATTTTTGGCGTCTAATCCGCATATATATCACCATTGCCCTTGATTTTCTTGACTGTATATCTCTTAAATGTCAACATATACACGTGTGATTTAGTTTACGAGGATTTTTCAATGCCGAGAACCTCGATCAGAGAGTAAAAAAAGCGTAAGGTTCACAATAGTGTAAAATTAAAATGGGATATACCGGGCTAGGATTCGAGTTACAGAAACAGGGGCCAAACCAACCTCCCAAGAATGGAATCGTCGAGCGAAAACACTTGACAACCTCGTAGAAGCAGCTTTTCTTGCCACCAGACCTTTCTCCATCAATTAGGAATCTGATGCAGTCACAAAACACATTCCTTAAATTGTAGGCATTTGTAGAGTGTTTTTTGGGTGTCTAATCCGCATATATATCACCATTGCCAATGATTTACTTGACTGTATATCTCTTAAATGTGAACATATAGACGTGTGATTTAGTTTACGAAGATTTTTCAATGCCGAGAACCTCGATTAGAGAGTAAAAAGGCGTAAGGTTCACAATGGTGTAAAATTAAAATTGGATATACCGGGCTAAGATTCGAGTTACAGGAAAAAGGGACAAACCAACCACCCAAGAATGGAATCGTTGAGCGAAAACACTTGACAACCTCCTAGAAGCAGCTTTTCTTGCCAACAGACCTTTCTCCATCAATTAGGAATCTGATGCCGTCACTAAACACATTCCTTAAATTGTAGCCATTTGTTGAGTGTTTTTTTTTGGTGTCTAATCCGCATATATATCACCATTGCCCTTGATTTTCTTGACTGTATATCTCTTAAATGTCAACATATACACGTGTGATTTAGTTTACGAAGATTTTTCAATGCCGAGAACCTCGATCAGAGAGTAAAAAAGGCATAAGGTTCACAATGGTGTAAAATTAAAATGGGATATACCGGGCTAGGATTCGAGTTACAGGAACAAGGGCCAAACCAACCACCCAAGAATGGAATCGTGGAGCGAAAACACTTGACAACCTCCTAGAAGCAGCTTTTCTTGCCACCAGACCTTTCTTCATCAATTAGGAATCTGATGCCGTCACTAAACACATTCCTTAAATTGTAGCCATTTGTTGAATGTTTTTTTTGGTGTCTAATCCGCATATATATCACCATTGCCCTTGATTTTCTTGACTGTATATCTCTTAAATGTTAACATATACACGGGTGATTTATTTTACGAAGATTTTTCAATGCCGAGAACCTCGATCAGAGAGTAAAAAAGGCGTAACGTTGACATTGGTGTAAAATTAAAATGGGATATACCGGGCTAGGATTCGAGTTACAGGAACAAGAGCCAAACCAACCACCCAAGAATGGAATCGTCGAGCGTATACACTTGACAACCTCCTAGAAGCAGCTTTTCTTTCCACCAGACCTTTCTCCATCAATTAGGAATCTGATGCTGTCACAAAACACATTCCTTAAATTGTAGCCATTTGTTGAGTGTTTTTTTTTGTGTCTAATCTGCATATATATCACCAATGCCCTTGATTTTCTTGACTGTATATCTCTAAAATGTCAACATATATACGTGTGATTTAGTTTACGAAGATTTTTCAATGCTGAGAACCTCGATCAGAGAGTAAAAAAGGCGTAAGGTTCACTATAGTGTAAAATTAAAATGGGATGTAACTGGGCTAGGATTCGAGTTACAAGAATAAGGGCCAAACCAACCACCCAAGAATGGAATCGTCGAGCGAAAACACTTGACAACCTCCTAGAAGCAGCTTTTCTTGCCACTAGACCTTTTCCAACAATTTGGAATCTGATGCCGTCACTAAACACATTCCTTAAATTGTAGCCATTTGTTGAGTGTTTTTTTTCGGTGTCTAATCCGCATATATATCACCATTGCCGTTGATTTTCTTGACTGTATATATCTCTTAAATGTCAAAATATACATGTGTGATTTAGTTTACGAAGATTCTTCAATGCCGAGAACCTCGTTCGGAGAGTAAAAAAGGCGTAAGGTTCATAATGGTGTAAAATTAAAATGGGATATACCGGGCCAGGATTCGAGTTACAGGAACAAGGGCCAAACCAACCACCCAAGAATGGAATCGTTGAGCGAAAACACTTGACAACCTCCTAGAAGCAGCTTTTCTTTCCATCAGACCTTTCTCCATCAATTTGGAATCTGATGCCGTCACTAAACACATTCCTTAAATTGTAGCTATTTGTTGAGTGTTTTTTTTGGTGTCTAATCCGCTTATATATCACCATTGCCCTTGATTTTCTTGACTGTATATCTCTTAAATGTCAACATATATACGTGTGATTTAGTTTACGAAGATTTTTCAATGCCGAGAACCTCGATCAGAGAGTAAAAAAGGCGTAAGGTTCACAACGGTGTAAAATTAAAATGGGATATACCGGGCTAGTATTCGAGTTACAGGAACAAGGGCCAAACCAACCACCCAAGAATGGTATCGTCGAGCGAAAACACTTGATAACCTCATAGAAACAACTTTTCTTGCCACCAGACCTTTCTCCATCAATTTGGAATCTGATGCCGTCACTAAACACATTTCTTAAATTGTAGCCATTTGTTGAGTGTTTTTTTTGGGCCTATTCCGCATATATATCACCATTGGCCTTGATTTTCTTGACTGTATATCTCTTAAATGTCAACATATACACGTGTGATTTAGTTTACGAAGATTTTTCAATGCCGAGAACTTCGATCAGAGAGTAAAAAAGGCGTAAGGTTTACAACGGTGTAAAATTAAAATTGGATATACCGGGCTAGGACTCGAGTTACAAGAACAAGGGCCGAACCAACCACCCAAGAATGGAATCGTTGAGCGAAAACACTTGACAACCTCCTAGAAGCAGCTTTTCTTGCCACCAGACCTTTCTCCATCAATTAGGAATCTGATGCCGTCACTAAACACATTCCTTAAATTGTAGCCATTTGTTGAATGTTTTTTTTTGGTGTATAATCCGCATATATATCACCATTGCCCTTGATTTTCTTGACTGTATATCTCTTAAATGTTAACATATACACGGGTGATTTAGTTTACGAAGATTTTTCAATGCCGAGAACCTCGATCAGAGAGTAAAAAAGGCGTAACGTTGACATTGGTGTAAAATTAAAATGGGATATACCGGGCTAGCATTTGAGTTACAGGAACAAGGGCCAAACCAACCACCCAAGAATGGTATCGTCGAGTGAAAACACTTGATAACCTCCTAGAAGCAGCTTTTATTGCCACCAGACCTTTCTCCATCAATTAGGAATCTGATGCCATCACTAAACACATTTCTTAAATTGTAGCCATTTGTTGTGTGTGTTTTTTTTTTGTGTCTATTCCGCATATATATCACCATTCCCTTGATTTTCTTGACTGTATATCTCTTAAATGTCAACATATACACGTGTGATTTAGTTTACGAAGATTTTTCAGTGCCGAGAACCTCGATCAGAGAGTAAAAAAGGCGTAAGGTTCACTATGGTGTAAAATTAAAATGGGATATCCCGGGCTAGGATTCGAGTTACAAGAACAAGGGCCGAACCAACCACCCAAGAATGGAATCGTTGAGCGAAAACACTTGACAACCTCCTAGAAGCAGCTTTTCTTGCCACCAGACCTTTCTCCATCAATTAGGAATCTGATGCCGTCACTAAACACATTCCTTAAATTGTAGCCATTTGTTGAATGCTTTTTTTGGTGTCTAATCCGCATATATATCACCATTGCCCTTGATTTTCTTGACTGTATATCTCTTAAATGTTAACATATACACGTGTGATTTAGTTTACGAAGATTTTTCAATGCCGAGAACCTCGATCAGAGAGTAAAAAAGGCGTAAGGTTCACTATGGTGTAAAATTAAAATGGGATATACAGGGCTAGGATTCGAGTTACAAGAACAAGGGCCGAACCAACCACCCAAGAATGGAATCGTTGAGCGAAAACACTTGACAACCTCCTAGAAGCAGCTTTTCTTGCCACCAGACCTTTCTCCATCAATTAGGAATCTGATGCCGTCACTAAACACATTCCTTAAATTATAGCCATTTGTTGAGTGTTTTTTTTGGTGTCTAATCCGCATATATATCACCATTGCACTTGATTTTCTTGACTACATATCTCTTAAATGTCAACATATATACGTGTGATTTAATTTACGAAGATTTTTCAATGCCGAGAACCTCGATCAGAGAGTAAAAAAGGAATAAGGTTCACAACGGTGTAAAATTAAAATGGGATATACCAGGCTAGGATTCGAGTTACAGGAACAAGGGCCAAACCAACCACCCAAGAATGGTATCGTCGAGCGAAAACACTTGATAACCTCCTAGAAACAACTTTTCTTGCCGCCAGACCTTTCTCCATCAATTAGGAATCTGATGCCGTCACTAAACACATTTCTTAAATTGTAGCCATTTGTTGAGTGTTTTTTTTTGGGTCTAATCCGCATATATATCACCATTGCCCTTGATTTTCTTGACTGTATATCTCTTAAATGTCAACATATAAACGTGTGCTTTAGTTTACAAAGATTTTTCAATGCCCAGAACCTCGATCAGAGAGTAAAAAAGGCGTAAGGTTCATAATGGTGTAAAATTAAAATGGGATATACCGAGCTAGGATTCGAGTTACAGGAACAAGGGCCAAACCAACCACCCAAGAATGGAATCGTCTAGCGAAAACACTTGATAACCTCCTAGAAGCAGCTTTTCTTGCCACCAGACCTTTCTCCATCAATTAGGAATCTGATGCCGTCACTAAACACATTCCTTAAATTGTAGCCATTTGTTAAGTGTTTATTTTTGGCGTCTAATCCGCATATATATCACCATTGCCCTTGATTTTCTTGACTGTATATCTCTTAAATGTCAACATATACACGTGTGATTTAGTTTACGAGGATTTTTCAATGCCGAGAACCTCGATCAGAGAGTAAAAAAAGCGTAAGGTTCACAATAGTGTAAAATTAAAATGGGATATACCGGGCTAGGATTCGAGTTACATAAACAGGGGCCAAACCAACCTCCCAAGAATGGAATCGTCGAGCGAAAACACTTGACAACCTCGTAGAAGCAGCTTTTCTTGCCACCAGACCTTTCTCCATCAATTAGGAATCTGATGCAGTCACAAAACACATTGCTTAAATTGTAGGCATTTGTTGAATGTTTTTTTTGGTGTCTAATCCGCATATATATCACCATTGCCCTTGATTTTCTTGACTGTATATCTCTTAAATGTTAACATATACACGGGTGATTTAGTTTACGAAGATTTTTCAATGCCGAGAACCTCGATCAGAGAGTAAAAAAGGCGTAACGTTGACATTGGTGTAAAATTAAAATGGGATATACCGGGGTAGGATTAGAGTTACAGGAACAAGAGCCAAACCAACCACCCAAGAATGGAATCGTCGAGCGTATACACTTGACAACCTCCTAGAAGCAGCTTTTCTTGCCATCAGACCTTTCTCCATCAATTTGGAATCTGATGCCGTCACTAAACACATTCCTTAAATTGTAGCCATTTGTTGAGTGTTTTTTTTGGTGTCTAATCCGCTTATATATCACCATTGCCCTTGATTTTCTTGACTGTATATCTCTTAAATGTCAACATATATACGTGTGATTTAGTTTACGAAGATTTTTCAATGCCGAGAACCTCGATCAGAGAGTAAAAAAGGCGTAAGGTTCACAACGGTGTAAAATTAAAATGGGATATACCGGGCTAGTATTCGAGTTACAGGAACAAGGGCCAAACCAACCACCCAAGAATGGTATCGTCGAGCGAAAACACTTGATAACCTCATAGAATCAACTTTTCTTGCCACCAGACCTTTCTCCATCAATTAGGAATCTGATGCCGTCACTAAACACATTTCTTAAATTGTAGCCATTTGTTGAGTGTTTTTTTTTGGGCCTATTCCGCATATATATCACCATTGGCCTTGATTTTCTTGACTGTATATCTCTTAAATGTCAACATATACACGTGTGATTTAGTTTACGAAGATTTTTCAGTGCCGAGAACCTCGATCAGAGAGTAAAAAAGGCGTAAGGTTCACTATGGTGTAAAATTAAAATGGGATATACCGGGCTAGGATTCGAGTTACAAGAACAAGGGCCGAACCAACCACCCAAGAATGGAATCGTTGAGCGAAAACACTTGACAACCTCCTAGAAGCAGCTTTTCTTGCCACCAGACCTTTCTCCATCAATTAGGAATCTGATGCTGTCACTAAACACATTCCTTAAATTGTAGCCATTTGTTGAGTGTTTTTTTTTGTGTCTAATCTGCATATATATCACCAATGCCCTTGATTTTCTTGACTGTATATCTCTAAAATGTCAACATATATACGTGTGATTTAGTTTACGAAGATTTTTCAATGCTGAGAACCTCGATCAGAGAGTAAAAAAGGCGTAAGGTTCACTATAGTGTAAAATTAAAATGGGATATAACTGGGCTAGGATTCGAGTTACAAGAATAAGGGCCAAACCAACCACCCAAGAATGGAATCGTCGAGCGAAAACACTTGACAACCTCCTAGAAGCAGCTTTTCTTGCCACTAGACCTTTTCCAACAATTTGGAATCTGATGCCGTCACTAAACACATTCCTTAAATTGTAGCCATTTGTTGAGTGTTTTTTTTCGGTGTCTAATCCGCATATATATCACCATTGCCGTTGATTTTCTTGACTTTATATATCTCTTAAATGTCAAAATATACATGTGTGATTTAGTTTACGAAGATTCTTCAATGCCGAGAACCTCGTTCGGAGAGTAAAAAAGGCGTAAGGTTCACAATGGTGTAAAATTAAAATGCGATATACCGGGCCAGGATTCGAGTTACAGGAACAAGGGCCAAACCAACCACCCAAGAATGGAATCGTTGAGCGAAAACACTTGACAACCTCCTAGAAGCAGCTTTTCTTGCCATCAGACCTTTCTCCATCAATTTGGAATCTGATGCCGTCACTAAACACATTCCTTAAATTGTAGCCATTTGTTGAGTGTTTTTTTTGGTGTCTAATCCGCTTATATATCACCATTGCCCTTGATTTTCTTGACTGTATATCTCTTAAATGTCAACATATATACGTGTGATTTAGTTTACGAAGATTTTTCAATGCCGATAACCTCGATCAGAGAGTAAAAAAGGCGTAAGGTTCACAACGGTGTAAAATTAAAATGGGATATACCGGGCTAGTATTCGAGTTACAGGAACAAGGGCCAAACCAACCACCCAAGAATGGTATCGTCGAGCGAAAACACTTGATAACCTCATAGAAACAACTTTTCTTGCCACCAGACCTTTCTCCATCAATTAGGAATCTGATGCCGTCACTAAACACATTTCTTAAATTGTAGCCATTTGTTGAGTGTTTTTTTTTGGGCCTATTCCGCATATATATCACCATTGGCCTTGATTTTCTTGACTGTATATCTCTTAAATGTCAACATATACACGTGTGATTTAGTTTACGAAGATTTTTCAGTGCCGAGAACCTCGATCAGAGAGTAAAAAAGGCGTAAGGTTCACTATGGTGTAAAATTAAAATGGGATATACCGGGCTAGGATTCGAGTTACAAGAACAAGGGCCGAACCAACCACCCAAGAATGGAATCGTTGAGCGAAAACACTTGACAACCTCCTAGAAGCAGCTTTTCTTGCCACCAGACCTTTCTCCATCAATTAGGAATCTGATGCCGTCACTAAACACATTCCTTAAATTGTAGCCATTTGTTAAATGCTTTTTTTGGTGTCTAATCCGCATATATATCACCATTGCCCTTGATTTTCTTGACTGTATATCTCTTAAATGTTAACATATACACGTGTGATTTAGTTTACAAAGATTTTTCAATGCCGAGAACCTCGATCAGAGAGTAAAAAAGGCGTAAGGTTCACTATGGTGTAAAATTAAAATGGGATATACCGGGCTAGGATTCGAGTTACAAGAACAAGGGCCGAACCAACCACCCAAGAATGGAATCGTTGAGCGAAAACACTTGACAACCTCCTAGAAGCAGCTTTTCTTGCCACCAGACCTTTCTCCATCAATTAGGAATCTGATGCCGTCACTAAACACATTCCTTAAATTGCAGCCATTTGTTGAGTGTTTTTTTTGGTGTCTAATCCGCATATATATCACCATTGCAGTTGATTTTCTTGACTATATATCTCTTAAATGTCAACATATATACGTGTGATTTAATTTACGAAGATTTTTCAATGCCGAGAACCTCGATCAGAGAGTAAAAAAGGAATAAGGTTCACAACGGTGTAAAATTAAAATGGGATATACCGGGCTAGGATTCGAGTTACAGGAAGAAGGGCCAAACCAACCACCCAAGAATGGAATCGTCGAGCGAAAACACTTGACAACCTCCTACAAGCAGCTTTTGTTGATTAAATAGGAATCTGATGCCGTCACTAACCACATTCCTTAAATTGTAGCCATTTGTTGATTGTTTTTTTTGGTGTCTAATCCGCATATATATCACCATTGCCTTTGATTTTCTTGACTGTATATCTCTTAAATGTTAACATATACACGTGTGATTTAGTTTACGAAGATTTTTCAATGCCGAGAACCTCGATCAGAGAGTAAAAAAGGCGTAAGGTTCACTATGGTGTAAAATTAAAATGGGATATACCGGGCTAGGATTCGAGTTACAGGAACAAGGGCCAAACCAACAACCCAAGAATGGTATCGTCGAGCGAAAACACTTGATAACCTCCTAGAAACAACTTTTCTTGCCGCCAGACCTTTCTCCATCAATTAGGAATCTGATGCCGTCACTAAACACATTTCTTAAATTGTAGCCATTTGTTGAGTGTTTTTTTTTGGGCCTATTCCGCATATATATCACCATTGGCCTTGATTTTCTTGACTGTATATCTCTTAAATGTCAACATATACACGTGTGATTTAGTTTACGAAGATTTTTCAGTGCCGAGAACCTCGATCAGAGAGTAAAAAAGGCGTAAGGTTCACTATGGTGTAAAATTAAAATGGGATATACCGGGCTAGGATTCGAGTTACAAGAACAAGGGCCGAACCAACCACCCAAGAATGGAATCGTTGAGCGAAAACACTTGACAACCTCCTAGAAGCAGCTTTTCTTGCCACCAGACCTTTCTCCATCAATTAGGAATCTGATGCTGTCACTAAACACATTCCTTAAATTGTAGCCATTTGTTGAGTGTTTTTTTTTGTGTCTAATCTGCATATATATCACCAATGCCCTTGATTTTCTTGACTGTATATCTCTAAAATGTCAACATATATACGTGTGATTTAGTTTACGAAGATTTTTCAATGCTGAGAACCTCGATCAGAGAGTAAAAAAGGCGTAAGGTTCACTATAGTGTAAAATTAAAATGGGATATAACTGGGCTAGGATTCGAGTTACAAGAATAAGGGCCAAACCAACCACCCAAGAATGGAATCGTCGAGCGAAAACACTTGACAACCTCCTAGAAGCAGCTTTTCTTGCCACTAGACCTTTTCCAACAATTTGGAATCTGATGCCGTCACTAAACACATTCCTTAAATTGTAGCCATTTGTTGAGTGTTTTTTTTCGGTGTCTAATCCGCATATATATCACCATTGCCGTTGATTTTCTTGACTTTATATATCTCTTAAATGTCAAAATATACATGTGTGATTTAGTTTACGAAGATTCTTCAATGCCGAGAACCTCGTTCGGAGAGTAAAAAAGGCGTAAGGTTCACAATGGTGTAAAATTAAAATGCGATATACCGGGCCAGGATTCGAGTTACAGGAACAAGGGCCAAACCAACCACCCAAGAATGGAATCGTTGAGCGAAAACACTTGACAACCTCCTAGAAGCAGCTTTTCTTGCCATCAGACCTTTCTCCATCAATTTGGAATCTGATGCCGTCACTAAACACATTCCTTAAATTGTAGCCATTTGTTGAGTGTTTTTTTTGGTGTCTAATCCGCTTATATATCACCATTGCCCTTGATTTTCTTGACTGTATATCTCTTAAATGTCAACATATATACGTGTGATTTAGTTTACGAAGATTTTTCAATGCCGATAACCTCGATCAGAGAGTAAAAAAGGCGTAAGGTTCACAACGGTGTAAAATTAAAATGGGATATACCGGGCTAGTATTCGAGTTACAGGAACAAGGGCCAAACCAACCACCCAAGAATGGTATCGTCGAGCGAAAACACTTGATAACCTCATAGAAACAACTTTTCTTGCCACCAGACCTTTCTCCATCAATTAGGAATCTGATGCCGTCACTAAACACATTTCTTAAATTGTAGCCATTTGTTGAGTGTTTTTTTTTGGGCCTATTCCGCATATATATCACCATTGGCCTTGATTTTCTTGACTGTATATCTCTTAAATGTCAACATATACACGTGTGATTTAGTTTACGAAGATTTTTCAGTGCCGAGAACCTCGATCAGAGAGTAAAAAAGGCGTAAGGTTCACTATGGTGTAAAATTAAAATGGGATATACCGGGCTAGGATTCGAGTTACAAGAACAAGGGCCGAACCAACCACCCAAGAATGGAATCGTTGAGCGAAAACACTTGACAACCTCCTAGAAGCAGCTTTTCTTGCCACCAGACCTTTCTCCATCAATTAGGAATCTGATGCCGTCACTAAACACATTCCTTAAATTGTAGCCATTTGTTAAATGCTTTTTTTGGTGTCTAATCCGCATATATATCACCATTGCCCTTGATTTTCTTGACTGTATATCTCTTAAATGTTAACATATACACGTGTGATTTAGTTTACAAAGATTTTTCAATGCCGAGAACCTCGATCAGAGAGTAAAAAAGGCGTAAGGTTCACTATGGTGTAAAATTAAAATGGGATATACCGGGCTAGGATTCGAGTTACAAGAACAAGGGCCGAACCAACCACCCAAGAATGGAATCGTTGAGCGAAAACACTTGACAACCTCCTAGAAGCAGCTTTTCTTGCCACCAGACCTTTCTCCATCAATTAGGAATCTGATGCCGTCACTAAACACATTCCTTAAATTGCAGCCATTTGTTGAGTGTTTTTTTTGGTGTCTAATCCGCATATATATCACCATTGCAGTTGATTTTCTTGACTATATATCTCTTAAATGTCAACATATATACGTGTGATTTAATTTACGAAGATTTTTCAATGCCGAGAACCTCGATCAGAGAGTAAAAAAGGAATAAGGTTCACAACGGTGTAAAATTAAAATGGGATATACCGGGCTAGGATTCGAGTTACAGGAAGAAGGGCCAAACCAACCACCCAAGAATGGAATCGTCGAGCGAAAACACTTGACAACCTCCTACAAGCAGCTTTTGTTGATTAAATAGGAATCTGATGCCGTCACTAACCACATTCCTTAAATTGTAGCCATTTGTTGATTGTTTTTTTTGGTGTCTAATCCGCATATATATCACCATTGCCTTTGATTTTCTTGACTGTATATCTCTTAAATGTTAACATATACACGTGTGATTTAGTTTACGAAGATTTTTCAATGCCGAGAACCTCGATCAGAGAGTAAAAAAGGCGTAAGGTTCACTATGGTGTAAAATTAAAATGGGATATACCGGGCTAGGATTCGAGTTACAGGAACAAGGGCCAAACCAACAACCCAAGAATGGTATCGTCGAGCGAAAACACTTGATAACCTCCTAGAAACAACTTTTCTTGCCGCCAGACCTTTCTCCATCAATTAGGAATCTGATGCCGTCACTAAACACATTTCTTAAATTGTAGCCATTTGTTGAGTGTTTTTTTTTTGGGTCTAATCCGCATATATATCACCATTGCCCTTGATTTTCTTGACTGTATATCTCTTAAATGTCAACATATACACGTGTGCTTTAGTTTACAAAGATTTTTCAATGCCCAGAACCTCGATCAGAGAGTAAAAAAGGCGTAAGGTGCATAATGGTGTAAAATTAAAATGGGATATACCGGGTTAGGATTCGAGTTACAGGAAGAAGGGCCAAACCAACCACCCAAGAATGGAATCGTCGAGCGAAAACACTTGACAACCTCCTACAAGCAGCTTTTGTTGATTAAATAGGAATCTGATGCCGTCACTAACCACATTCCTTAAATTGTAGCCATTTGTTGATTGTTTTTTTTGGTGTCTAATCCGCATATATATCACCATTGCCATAGATTTTCATGACTGTATATCTCTTAAATGTCAACATATACACGTGTGATTTAGTTTACGAAGATTTTTCACTGCCGAGAACCTCGAACCGAGAGTAAAAAGGCGTAATGTTCACAATTGTGTAAAATTAAAATGGGATATACCGGGCTAGGATTCGAGTTACAGGAACAAGGGCCGAACCAACCACCCAAGAATGGAATCGTTGAGTGAAAACACTTGACAATCTCCTAGAAGCAGCTTTTCTTGCCACCAGACCTTTCTCCATCAATTAAGAATCTGATGCCGTCACTAAACACATTCCTTAAATTGTAGCCATTTGTTGAGTGTTTTTTTTGGTGTCTAATCCGCATATATATCACCATTGCCCTTGATTTTCTTCACTGTATATCTCTTAAATGTCAACATATATACGTGTGATTTAGTTTACGAAGATTTTTCAATGCCGAGAACCTGGATCAGAGAGTAAAAAAGGCATAAGGTTCACAACGGTGGAAAATTAAAATGGGATATACCGGGCTAGGATTCGAGTTACAGGAACAAGGGCCAAACCAACCACCCAAGAAAGGAATCATCGAGCAAAAACACTTGACAACCTCCTAGAAGCGGCTTTTCTTGCCACCAGACCTTTCTCCATCAATTTGGAATCTGATGCCGTCACTAAACACATTTCTTAAATTGTAGCCATTTGTTGAGTGTTTTTTTTGGGTCTATTCCGCATATATATCACCATTACCCTTGATTTTATTGACTGTATATCTCTTAAATGTCAACATATACACGTGTGATTTAGTTTACGAAGATTTTTCAATGCCGAGAACCTCGATCAGAGAGTAAAAATGGCGTAAGGTTCACAACGGTGTAAAATTAAAATGGGATATACCGGGCTAGGATTCGAGTTACAGGAAAAACGACCGAACCAACCACCCTAGATGGAATCGTTGAGCGAAAACACTTGACAACCTCCAAGAAGCAGCTTTTCTTGCCACCAGACCTTTCTCCATCAATTAGGAATCTGATGCCGTCACTAAACACATTCCTAAAATTGTAGCCATTTGTTGAGTGTTTTTTTTTGTGTGTCTAATCCGCATATATATCACCATTTCCCTTGATTTTCTTGACTGTATATCTCTTAAATGTTAACATATACACGTGTGATTTAGTTTACGAAGATTTTTCAATGCCGAGAACCTCGATCAGAGAGTAAAAAAGGCGTAAGGTTCACAATGGTGTAAAATTAAAATGGGATATACCGGGCTAGGATTCGAGTTACAGGAAGAAGGGCCAAACCAACCACCCAAGAATGGAATCGTCGAGTGAAAACACTTGACAACCTCCTACAAGCAGCTTTTCTTGCCAGCAGACCTTTCTCCATTAATTAGGAATCTGATGCCGTCACTAAACACATTCCTTAAATTGTAGCCATTTGTTGAGTGTTTTTTTTGGTGTCTAATCCGCATATATATCACCATTGCCCTAGATTTTATTTACTGTATATCTCTTAAATGTCAACATATACACGTGTGATTTAGTTTACGAAGATTTTTCAATGCCGAGAACCTCGATCAGAGAGTAAAAAAGGCGTAAGGTTCACAACGGTGCAAAATTAAAATGGGATATACCGGGCTAGGATTCGAGTTACAGGAACAAGGGCCAAACCAACCACCCAAGAAAGGAATCAACGAGCAAAAACACTTGACAACCTCCTAAAAGCGGCTTTTCTTGCCACCAGACCTTTCTCCATCAATTAGGAATCTGATGCCGTCACTAAACACATTCCTTAAATTGTAGCCATTTTTTGAGTTTTTTTTTTTGGTGTCTAATCCGCATATCTATCACCATTGCCCTTGATTTTCTTAGCTGTATATCTCTTAAATGTCAACATATACACGTGTGATTTAGTTTACGAAGATTTTTCAATGCCGAGAACCTCGATTAGAGAGTAAAAAAGGCGTAAGGTTCACAATGGTGTAAAATTAAAATGGGATATCCCGGGCTAGGATTCGAGTTACAGGAACAAGGACCAAACCAACCACCCAAGAATGGTATCGTCGAGTAAAAACACTTGATAACCTCCTAGAAGCAGCTTTTCTTGCCACCAGACCTTTCTCCATCAATTAGGAATCTGATGCCATCACTAAACACATTTCTTAGATTGTAGCCATTTGTTGTGTGTTTTTTTTGTGTCTATTCCGCATATATATCAACATTCCCATGATTTTCTTGACTGTATATCTCTTAAATGTTAACATATACACGTTTGATTTAGTTTACGAAGATTTTTCAATGCCGAGAACCTCGATCAGAGAGTAAAAAAGGCGTAAGGTTCACAAAGGTGTAAAATTAAAATGGGATATACCGGGCTAGGATTCGAGTTACAGGAAGAAGGGCCAAACCAACCACCCAAGAATGGAATCGTCGAGCGAAAACACTTGACAACCTCCTACAAGCAGCTTTTCTTGCCACCAGACCTTTCTCCATCAATTAGGAATCTGATGCCGTCACTAAACACATTCCTTAAATTGTTGCCATTTGTTGAGTGTTTTTTTTGGTGTCTAATCCGCATATATATCACCATTGCCCTTGATTTTCCTAACTGTTTATCTCTTAAATGTTAACATACACACGTGTGATTTAGTTTACGAAGATTTTTTAATGCCGAGAACCTCGATCAGAGAGTAAAAAAGGCGTAAGGTTGACAATGGTGTAAAATTAAAATGGGATATACCGGGCTAGGATTCGAGTTACAGGAACAAGGACCCAACAAACCACCCAAGAATGGTATCGTCGAGCGAAAACACATGATAACCTCCTAGAAGCAGCTTTTCTTGACACCAGACCTTTCTCCATCAATTAGGAATCTGATGCCCATCACTAAACACATTTCTTAAATTGTAGCCATTTGTTGTGTGTTTTTTTTGTGTCTATTCCGCATATATATCAACATTCCCTTGATTTTCTTTACTGTATATCTCTTAAATGTCAACAAATACACGTGTGATTTAGTTTACGAAGATTTTTCAATGCCGAGAACCTCGATCAGAGAGTAAAAAAGGCGTAAGGTTCACAATGGTGTAAAATTAAAATGGGATATACCGGGCTAGGATTTGAGTTACAGGAAGAAGGGCCAAACCATCCACCCAAGAATGGAATCGTCGAGCGAAAACACTTGACAACCTCCTAGAAGCAGCTTTTCTTGCCACCAGACCATTCTCCATCAATTAGGAATCTGATGCCGTCACTAAACCCATTCCTTAAATTGTAGCCATTTGTTGAGTGTTTTTTTTGGTGTCTAATCCGCATATATATCACCATTTCCCTTGATTTTCTTGACTGTATATCTCTTAAATGTTAACATATACACGTGTGATTTAGTTTACGAAGATTTTTCAATGCCGAGAACCTCGATCATAGAGTAAAAAAGGCGTAAGGTTGACAATGCTGTAAAATTAAAATGGGATATACCGGGGTAGGATTCGAGTTATAGGAACAAGGGCCAAACCAACCACCCAAGAATGGTATCGTCGAGCGAAAACACTTGATAACCTCCTAGAAGCAGTTTTTCTTGCCACCAGACCTTTCTCCATCAATTAGGAATCTGATGCCATCACTAAACACATTTCTTAAATTTTAGCCATTTGTTGTGTGTTTTTTTTGTCTATTCCGCATATATATCACCATTGCCCATGATTTTCTTGACTGTATATCTCTTAAATGTCAACATATACACGTGTGATTTAGTTTACGAAGATTTTTCAATGCCGAGAACCTCGATCAGAGAGTAAAAAAGGCGTAAGGTTCACAATGGTGTAAAATTAAAATGGGATATACCAGTTTAGGATTCGAGTTACAGGAAGAAGGGCCAAACCAACCACCCAAGAATGGAATCGTCGAGCGAAAACACTTGACAACCTCCTACAAGCAGCTTTTCTTGCCAGCAGACCTTTCTCCATTAATTAGGAATCAGATGCCGTCACTAAACACATTCCTTAAATTGTAGCCATTTGTTGAGTGTTTTTTTTTGGTGTCTAATCCGCATATATATCACCATTGCCCTAGATTTTCTTGACTGTATATCTCTTAAATGTCAACATATACACGTGTGATTTAGTTTATGAAGCTTTTTCAATGCCGAGAACCTCGATCAGAGAGTAAAAAAGGCGTAAGGTTCACAACGGTGTAAAATTAAAATGGGATATACCGGGCTAGGATTCAAGTTACAGGAACAAGGGCCAAACCAACCACCCAAGAAAGGAATCATCAGGCAAAAACACTTGACAACCTCCTAGAAGCGGCTTTTCTTGCCACCAGACCTTTCTCCATCAATTAGGAATCTGATGCCGTCACTAAACACATTCCTTAAATTGTAGCCATTTGTTGAGTTTTTTTTTTTGGTGTCTAATCCGCATATATATCACCATTGCCCTTGATTTTCTTAGCTGTATATCTCTTAAAGGTCAACATATACACGTGTGATTTAGTTTACGAAGATTTTTCAATGCCGAGAACCTCGATCAGAGAGTAAAAAAGGCGTAAGGTTCACAATGGTGTAAAATTAAAATGGGATATCCCGGGCTAGGATTCGAGTTACAGGAACAAGGACCAAACCAACCACCCAAGAATGGTATCGTCGAGCAAAAACACTTGATAACCTCCTAGAAGCAGCTTTTCTTGCCACCAGACCTTTCTCCATCAATTAGGAATCTGATGCCGTCACTAAACACATTCCTTAAATTGTTGCCATTTGTTGATTTTTTTTTTGGTGTCTAATCCGCATATATATCACCATTGCCCTTGATTTTCCTAACTGTTTATCTCTTAAATGTTAACATACACACGTGTGATTTAGTTTACGAAGATTTTTTAATGCCGAGAACCTCCATCAGAGAGTAAAAAAGGCGTAAGGTTGACAATGGTGTAAAATTAAAATGGGATATACCGGGCTAGGATTCGAGTTACAGGAACAAGGACCCAACAAACCACCCAAGAATGGTATCGTCGAGCGAAAACACTTGATTACCTCCTAGAAGCAGCTTTTCTTGACACCAGACCTTTCTCCATCAATTAGGAATCTGATGCCATCACTAAACCCATTTCTTAAATTGTAGCCATTTGTTGTGTGTTTTTTTTGTGTCTATTCCCCATATATATCAACATTCCCTTGATTTTCTTGACTGTATATCTCTTAAATGTCAACAAATACACGTGTGATTTAGTTTACGAAGATTTTTCAATGCCGAGAACCTCGATCAGAGAGTAAAAAAGGCGTAAGGTTCACAATGGTGTAAAATTAAAATGGGATATACCGGGCTAGGATTTGAGTTACAGGAAGAAGGGCCAAACCATCCACCCAAGAATGGAATCGTCGAGCGAAAACACTTCACAACCTCCTAGAAGCTGCTTTTCTTGCCACCAGACCTTTCTCCATCAATTAGGAATCTGATGCCGTCACTAAACACATTCCTTAAATTGTAGCCATTTGTTGAGTGTTTTTTTGGTGTCTAATCCGCATATATATCACCATTTCCCTTGATTTTCTTGACTGTATATCTCTTAAATGTTAACATATACACGTGTGATTTAGTTTACGAAGATTTTTCAATGCCGAGAACCTCGATCATAGAGTAAAAAAGGCGTAAGGTTGACAATGGTGTAAAATTAAAATGGGATATACCGGGCTAGGATTCGAGTTACAGGAACAAGGGCCAAACCAACCACCCAAGAATGGTATCGTCGAGCGAAAACACTTGATAACCTCCTAGAAGCAGTTTTTCTTGCCACCAGACCTTTCTCCATCAATTAGGAATCTGATGCCATCACTAAACACATTTCTTAAATTTTAGCCATTTGTTGTGTGTTTTTTTTGTCTATTCCGCATATATATCACCATTGCCCTTGATTTTCTTGACTGTATATCTCTTAAATGTCAACATATACACGTGTGATTTAGTTTACGAAGATTTTTCAATGCCGAGAACCTCGATCAGAGAGTAAAAAAGGCGTAAGGTTCACAATGGTGTAAAATTAAAATGGGATATACCAGTTTAGGATTCGAGTTACAGGAAGAAGGGCCAAACCAACCACCCAAGAATGGAATCGTCGAGCGAAAACACTTGACAACCTCCTACAAGCAGCTTTTCTTGCCAGCAGACCTTTCTCCATTAATTAGGAATCAGATGCCGTCACTAAACACATTCCTTAAATTGTAGCCATTTGTTGAGTGTTTTTTTTTTGGTGTCTAATCCGCATATATATCACCATTGCCCTAGATTTTCTTGACTGTATATCTCTTAAATGTCAACATATACACGTGTGATTTAGTTTATGAAGCTTTTTCAATGCCGAGAACCTCGATCAGAGAGTAAAAAAGGCGTAAGGTTCACAACGGTGTAAAATTAAAATGGGATATACCGGGCTAGGATTCAAGTTACAGGAACAAGGGCCAAACCAACCACCCAAGAAAGGAATCATCAGGCAAAAACACTTGACAACCTCCTAGAAGCGGCTTTTCTTGCCACCAGACCTTTCTCCATCAATTAGGAATCTGATGCCGTCACTAAACACATTCCTTAAATTGTAGCCATTTGTTGAGTTTTTTTTTTTTGGTGTCTAATCCGCATATATATCACCATTGCCCTTGATTTTCTTAGCTGTATATCTCTTAAAGGTCAACATATACACGTGTGATTTAGTTTACGAAGATTTTTCAATGCCGAGAACCTCGATCAGAGAGTAAAAAAGGCGTAAGGTTCACAATGGTGTAAAATTAAAATGGGATATCCCGGGCTAGGATTCGAGTTACAGGAACAAGGACCAAACCAACCACCCAAGAATGGTATCGTCGAGCAAAAACACTTGATAACCTCCTAGAAGCAGCTTTTCTTGCCACCAGACCTTTCTCCATCAATTAGGAATCTGATGCCGTCACTAAACACATTCCTTAAATTGTTGCCATTTGTTGATTTTTTTTTTGGTGTCTAATCCGCATATATATCACCATTGCCCTTGATTTTCCTAACTGTTTATCTCTTAAATGTTAACATACACACGTGTGATTTAGTTTACGAAGATTTTTTAATGCCGAGAACCTCCATCAGAGAGTAAAAAAGGCGTAAGGTTGACAATGGTGTAAAATTAAAATGGGATATACCGGGCTAGGATTCGAGTTACAGGAACAAGGACCCAACAAACCACCCAAGAATGGTATCGTCGAGCGAAAACACTTGATTACCTCCTAGAAGCAGCTTTTCTTGACACCAGACCTTTCTCCATCAATTAGGAATCTGATGCCATCACTAAACCCATTTCTTAAATTGTAGCCATTTGTTGTGTGTTTTTTTTGTGTCTATTCCCCATATATATCAACATTCCCTTGATTTTCTTGACTGTATATCTCTTAAATGTCAACAAATACACGTGTGATTTAGTTTACGAAGATTTTTCAATGCCGAGAACCTCGATCAGAGAGTAAAAAAGGCGTAAGGTTCACAATGGTGTAAAATTAAAATGGGATATACCGGGCTAGGATTTGAGTTACAGGAAGAAGGGCCAAACCATCCACCCAAGAATGGAATCGTCGAGCGAAAACACTTCACAACCTCCTAGAAGCTGCTTTTCTTGCCACCAGACCTTTCTCCATCAATTAGGAATCTGATGCCGTCACTAAACACATTCCTTAAATTGTAGCCATTTGTTGAGTGTTTTTTTGGTGTCTAATCCGCATATATATCACCATTTCCCTTGATTTTCTTGACTGTATATCTCTTAAATGTTAACATATACACGTGTGATTTAGTTTACGAAGATTTTTCAATGCCGAGAACCTCGATCATAGAGTAAAAAAGGCGTAAGGTTGACAATGGTGTAAAATTAAAATGGGATATACCGGGCTAGGATTCGAGTTACAGGAACAAGGGCCAAACCAACCACCCAAGAATGGTATCGTCGAGCGAAAACACTTGATAACCTCCTAGAAGCAGTTTTTCTTGCCACCAGACCTTTCTCCATCAATTAGGAATCTGATGCCATCACTAAACACATTTCTTAAATTTTAGCCATTTGTTGTGTGTTTTTTTTTTTTGTCTATTCCGCATATATATCACCATTGCCCTTGATTTTCTTGACTGTATATCTCTTAAATGTCAACATATACACGTGTGATTTAGTTTACGAAGATTTTTCAATGCCGAGAACCTCGATCAGAGAGTAAAAAAGGCGTAAGGTTCACAATGGTGTAAAATTAAAATGGGATATACCGGGTTAGGATTCGAGTTACAGGAAGAAGGGCCAAACCAACCACCCAAGAATGGAATCGTCGAGCGAAAACACTTGACAACCTCCTACAAGCAGCTTTTCTTGCCAGCAGACCTTTCTCCATTAATTAGGAATCAGATGCCGTCACTAAACACATTCCTTAAACTGTAGCCATTTGTTGAGTGTTTTTTTTTTGGTGTCTAATCTGCATATATATCACCATTGCCCTAGATTTTCTTGACTGTATATCTCTTAAATGTCAACATATACACGTGTGATTTAGTTTACGAAGATTTTTCAATGCCGAGAACCTCGATCAGAGAGTAAAAAAGGCGTAAGGTTCACAACGGTGTAAAATTAAAATGGGATATACCGGGGCTAAGATTCGAGTTACAGGAACAAGGGCCAAACCAACCACCCAAGAAAGGAATCATCGAGCAAAAACACTTGACAACCTCCTAGAAGCGGCTTTTCTTGCCACCAGACCTTTCTACATCAATTAAGAATCTGATGCTGTCACTAAACACATTCCTTAAATTGTAGCCATTTGTTGAGTTTTTTTTTGGTGTCTAATCCGCATATATATCACCATTGCCCTTGATTTTCTTAGCTGTATATCTCTTAAATGTCAACATATACACGTGTGATTTAGTTTACGAAGATTTTTCAATGCCGAGAACCTCGATCAGAGAGTAAAAAAGGCTTAAGGTTCACAACGGTGTAAAATTAAAATGGGATATACCGGGCTAGGATTCGAGTTACAGGAAAAAGGGCCAAACCAACCACCCAAGAAAGGAATCATCGAGCAAAAACACTTGACAACCTCCTAGAAGCGGCATTTCTTGCCACCAGACCTTTCTCCATCAATTAGGAATCTGATGCCGTCACTAAACACATTTCTTAAATTGTAGCCATTTGTTGAGTGTTTTTTTTTGGTCTATTCCGCATATATATCACCATTACCCTTGATTTTCTTGACTGTATATCTCTTAAATGTCAACATATACACGTTTGATTTAGTTTACGAAGATTTTTCAATGCCGAGAACCTCGATCAGAGAGTAAAAAAGGCGTAAGGTTCACAACGGTGTAAAATAAAAATGGGATATACCGGGCTAGGATTCGAGTTACAGGAAAAAGGGCCGAACCAACCACCCAAGAATGGAATCGTTGAGCGAAAACACTTGACAACCTCCTAGAAGCAGCTTTTCTTGCCACCAGACCTTTCTCCATCAATTAGGAATCTGATGCCGTCACTAAACACATTCCTTAAATTTTAGCCATTTGTTGAGTGGTTTTTTTGGTGTCTAATCCGCATATATATCACCATTTCCCTTGATTTTCTTGACTGTATATCTCTTAAATGTTAACATATACACGTGTGATTTAGTTTACGAAGATTTTTCAATGCCGAGAACCTCGATCATAGAGTAAAAAAGGCGTAAGGTTGACAATGGTGTAAAATTAAAATGGGATATACCGGGCTAGGATTCGAGTTACAGGAACAAGGGCCAAACCAACCACCCAAGAATGGTATCGTCGAGCGAAAACACTTGATAACCTCCTAGAAGCAGTTTTTCTTGCCACCAGACCTTTCTCCATCAATTAGGAATCTGATGCCATCACTAAACACATTTCTTAAATTTTAGCCATTTGTTGTGTGTGTTTTTTTTTGTCTATTCCGCATATATATCACCATTGCCCTTGATTTTCTTGACTGTATTTCTCTTAAATGTCAACATATACACGTGTGATTTAGTTTACGAAGATTTTTCAATGCCGAGAACCTCGATCAGAGAGTAAAAAAGGCGTAAGGTTCACAATGGTGTAAAATTAAAATGGGATATACCGGGTTAGGATTCGAGTTACAGGAAGAAGGGCCAAACCAACCACCCAAGAATGGAATCGTCGAGCGAAAACACTTGACAACCTCCTACAAGCAGCTTTTCTTGCCAGCAGACCTTTCTCCATTAATTAGGAATCAGATGCCGTCACTAAACACATTCCTTAAATTGTAGCCATTTGTTGAGTGTTTTTTTTTGGTGTCTAATCCGCATATATATCACCATTGCCCTAGATTTTCTTGACTGTATATCTCTTAAATGTCAACATATACACGTGTGATTTAGTTTACGAAGATTTTTCAATGCCGAGAACCTCGATCAGAGAGTAAAAAAGGCGTAAGGTTCACAACGGTGTAAAATTAAAATGGGATATACCGGGCTAAGATTCGAGTTACAGGAACAAGGGCCAAACCAACCACCCAAGAAAGGAATCATCGAGCAAAAACACTTGACAACCTCCTAGAAGCGGCTTTTCTTGCCACCAGACCTTTCTCCATCAATTAAGAATCTGATGCTGTCACTAAACACATTACTTAAATTGTAGCCGTTTGTTGAGTTTTTTTTTGGTGTCTAATCCGCATATATATCACCAGTGCCCTTGATTTTCTTAGCTGTATATCTCTTAAATGTCAACATATACACGTGTGATTTAGTTTACGAAGATTTTTCAATGCCGAGAACCTCGATCAGAGACTAAAAAAGGCGTAAGGTTCACAATGGTGTAAAATTAAAATGGGATATCCCGGGCTAGGATTCGAGTTACAGGAACAAGGACCAAACCAACCACCCAAGAATGGCATCGTCGAGCGAAAACACTTGATAACCTCCTAGAAGCAGCTTTTCTTGCCACCAGACCTTTCTCCATCAATTAGGAATCAGATGCCGTCACTAAACACATTCCTTAAATTGTAGCCATTTGTTAAGTGTTTTTTTTTGGTGTCTAATCCGCATATATATCACCATTGCCCTAGATTTTCTTGACTGTATATCTCTTAAATGTCAACATATACACGTGTGATTTAGTTTACGAAGATTTTTCAATGCCGAGAACCTCGATCAGAGAGTAAAAAAGGCGTAAGGTTCACAACGGTGTAAAATTAAAATGGGATATACCGGGCTAAGATTCGAGTTACAGGAACAAGGGCCAAACCAACCACCCAAGAAAGGAATCATCGAGCGAAAACACTTGACAACCTCCTAGAAGCGGCTTTTCTTGCCACCAGACCTTTCTCCATCAATTAAGAATCTGATGCTGTCACTAAACACATTACTTAAATTGTAGCCGTTTGTTGAGTTTTTTTTTGGTGTCTAATCCGCATATATATCACCAGTGCCCTTGATTTTCTTAGCTGTATATCTCTTAAATGTCAACATATACACGTTTGATTTAGTTTACGAAGATTTTTCAATGCCGAGAACCTCGATCAGAGAGTAAAAAAGGCGTAAGGTTCACAATGGTGTAAAATTAAAATGGGATATACCGTGCTAGGATTCGAGTTACAGGAAGAAGGGCCAAACCAACCACCCAAGAATGGAATTGTCGAGCGAAAACACTTGACAACCTCCTACAAGCAGCTTTTCTTGCCACCAGACCTTTCTCCATCAATTAGGAATCTGATGCCGTCACTAAACACATTCCTTAAATTGTAGCCATTTGTTGAGTTTTTTTTTTGGTGTCTAATCTGCATATATATCACCATTACCCTTGATTTTCTTAGCTGTATATCTCTTAAATGTCAACATATACTCGTGTGATTTAGTTTACGAAGATTTTTCAATGCCTAGAACCTCGAACCGAGAGTAAAAAAGGCGTAATGTTCACAATTGTGTAAAATTAAAATGGGATATACCGGGCTAGGATTCGAGTTACAGGAACAAGGGCTGAACCAACCACCCAAGAATGGAATCATTGAGTGAAAACACTTGACAACCTCCTAGAAGCAGCTTTTCTTGCCACCAGACCTTTCTCCATCAATTAGGAATCTGATGCCGTCACTAAACACATTCCTTGAATTGTAGCCATTTGTTGAGTGTTTTTTTTGGTGTCTAATCTGCATATATATCACCATTGCCCTTGATTTTCTTGACTGTATATCTCTTAAATGTCAACATATATACGTGTGATTTAGTTTACGAAGATTTTTCAATGCCGAGAACCTGGATCAGAGAGTAAAAAAGGCGTAAGGTTCACAACGGTGTAAAATTAAAATGAGATATATCGGACTAGGATTCGAGTTACAGGAAAAAGGGCCGAACCAACCACCCAAGAATGGAATCGTTGAGCGAAAACACTTGTCAACCTCCTAGAAGCAGCTTTTCTTGCCACCAGACCTTTCTCCATCAATTAGGAATCTGATGCCGTCACTAAACACATTCCTTAAATTGTAGCCATTTGTTGAGTGTTTTTTTTGGTGTCTAATCCGCATATATATCACCATTTCCCTTGAATTTCTTGATTGTATATCTTTTAAATGTTAACATATACACGTGTGATTTAGTTTACGAAGATTTTTCAATGCCGAGAACCTCGATCATAGAGTAAAAAAGGCGTAAGGTTGACAATGGTGTAAAATTAAAATGGGATACACCGGGCTAGGATTCGAGTTACAGGAAGAAGGGCCAAACCAACCACCCAAGAATGGAATCGTCGAGCGAAAACACTTGACAACCTCCTACAAGCAGCTTTTCTTGCCAGCAGACCTTTCTCCATTAATTAGGAATCCGATGCCGTCACTAAACACATTCCATAAATTGTAGCCATTTGTTGAGTGTTTTTTTTGGTGTCTAATCCGCATATATATCACCGCTGCCCTAGATTTTCTTGACTGTATATCTCTTAAATGTCAACATATACACGTGTGATTTAGTTTACGAAGATTTTTCAATGCCGAGAACCTCGATCAGAGAGTAAAAAAGGCGTAAGGTTCACAACGGTGTAAAATTAAAATGGGATATACTAGGCTGGGATTCGAGTTACAGGAACAAGGGCCAAACCAACCACCTAAGAAAGGAATCATCGAGCAAAAACACTTGACAACCTCCTAGAAGCGGCTTTTCTTGCCACCAGACCTTTCTCCATCAATTAGGAATATGATGCCGTCACTAAACACATTCCTTAAATTGTAGCCATTTGTTGAGTATTTTTTTGGTGTCTAATCCGCATATATATCACCATTTCCCTTGATTTTCTTGATTGTATATCTCTTAAATGTTAACATATACACGTGTGATTTAGTTTACGAAGATTTTTCAATCCCGAGAACCTCGATCAGAGAGTAAAAAAGGCGTAAGGTTCACAATGGTGTAAAATTAAAATGGGATATACCGGGCTAGGATTCGAGTTACAGGAAGAAGGGCCAAACCAACCACCCAAGAATGGAATCGTCGAGCGAAAACACTTGACAACCTCCTACAAGCAGCTTTTCTTGCCACCAGACCTTTCTCCATCAAATAGGAATCTGATGCCGTCACTAAACACATTCCTTAAATTGTAGCCATTTGTTGAGTGTTTTTTTTGGTGTCTAATCCGCATATATATCACCATTGCCCTTGATTTTCTTGACTGTATATCTCTTAAATGTTAACATATACACGTGTGATTTAGTTTACGAAGATTTTTCAATGCCGAGAACCTCGATCAGAGAGTAAAAAAGGCGTAAGGTTGACAATGGTGTAAAATTAAAATGGGATATACCGGGCTAGGATTCGAGTTACAGGAACAAGGACCTAACCAACCACCCAAGAATGGTATCGTCGAGCGAAAACACTTGATAACCTCCTAGAAGCAGCTTTTCTTGCCACCAGACCTTTCTCCATCAATTAGGAATCTGATGCCATCACTAAACACATTTCTTAAATTGTAGCCATTTGTTGTGTGTTTTTTTTGTGTCTATTCTGCATATATATCAACATTCCCTTGATTTTCTTGACTGTATATCTCTTAAATGTCAACATATACACGTGTGATTTAGTTTACGAAGATTTTTCAATGCCGAGAACCTCGATCAGAGAGTAAAAAAGGCGTAAGGTTCACAATGGTGTAAAATTAAAATGGGATATACCGGGCTAGGATTCGAGTTACAGGAAGAAGGGCCAAACCAACCACCCAAGAATGGAATTGTCGAGCGAAAACACTTGACAACCTCCTACAAGCAGCTTTTCTTGCCACCAGACCTTTCTCCATCAATTAGGAATCTGATGCCGTCACTAAACACATTCCTTAAATTGTAGCCATTTGTTGAGTTTTTTTTTGGTGTCTAATCTGCATATATATCACCATTGCCCTTGATTTTCTTAGCTGTATATCTCTTAAATGTCAACATATACTCGTGTGATTTAGTTTACGAAGATTTTTCAATGCCTAGAACCTCGAACCGAGAGTAAAAAAGGCGTAATGTTCACAATTGTGTAAAATTAAAATGGGATATACCGGGCTAGGATTCGAGTTACAGGAACAAGGGCTGAACCAACCACCCAAGAATGGAATCATTGAGTGAAAACACTTGACATCCTCCTAGAAGCAGCTTTTCTTGCCACCAGACCTTTCTCCATCAATTAGGAATCTGATGCCGTCACTAAACACATTCCTTAAATTGTAGCCATTTGTTGAGTGTTTTTTTTGGTGTCTAATCCGCATATATATCACCATTGCCTTTGATTTTCTTGACTGTATATCTCTTAAATGTCAACATATATACGTGTGATTTAGTTTACGAAGATTTTTCAATGCCGAGAACCTCGATCAGAGAGTAAAAAAGGCGTAAGGTTCACAACGGTGTAAAATTAAAATGGGATATACCGGGCTAGGATTCGAGTTACAGGAAAAAGGGCCGAACCAACCACCCAAGAATGGAATCGTTGAGCGAAAACACTTGACAACCTCCTAGAAGCAGCTTTTCTTGCCACCAGACCTTTCTCCATCAATTAGGAATCTGATGCCGTCACTAAACACATTCCTTAAATTGTAGCCATTTGTTGAGTGTTTTTTTTGGTGTCTAATCCGCATATATATCACCATTTCCCTTGATTTTCTTGATTGTATATCTCTTAAATGTTAACATTTACACGTGTGATTTAGTTTACGAAGATTTTTCATTGCCGAGAACCTCGATCATTGAGTAAAAAAGGCGTAAGGTTGACAATGGTGTAAAATTAAAATGGGATATACCGGGCTAGGATTCGAGTTACAGGAAGAAGGGCCAAACCAACCACCCAAGAATGGAATCGTCGAGCGAAAACACTTGACAACCTCCTACAAGCAGCTTTCTTGCCAGCAGACCTTTCTCCATTAATTAGGAATCCGATGCTGTCACTAAACACATTCCATAAATTGTAGCCATTTGTTGAGTGTTTTTTTTTTGGTGTCTAATCCGCATATATATCACCACTGCCCTAGATTTTCTTGACTGTATATCTCTTAAATGTCAACATATACACGTGTGATTTAGTTTACGAAGATTTTTCAATGCCGAGAACCTCAATCAGAGAGTAAAAAAGGCGTAAGGTTCACAACGGTGTAAAATTAAAATGGGATATACTAGGCTGGGATTCGAGTTACAGGAACAAGGGCCAAACCAACCACCTAAGAAAGGAATCATCGAGCAAAAACACTTGACAACCTCCTAGAAGCGGCTTTTCTTGCCACCAGACCTTTCTCCATCAATTAGGAATATGATGCCGTCACTAAACACATTCCTTAAATTGTAGCCATTTGTTGAGTATTTTTTTGGTGTCTAATCCGCATATATATCACCATTGCCCTTGATTTTCTTAGCTGTATATCTCTTAAATGTCAACATATACACGTGTGATTTAGTTTACGAAGATTTTTCAATGCCGAGGACCTCGATCAGAGAGTAAAAAAGGCGTAATGTTCACAATTGTGTAAAATTAAAATGGGATATACCGGGCTAGGATTCGAGTTACAGGAACAAGGGCCGAACCAACCACCCAAGAATGGAATCGTTGAGTGAAAACACTTGACAACCTCCTAGAAGCAGCTTTTCTTGCCACCAGACCTTTCTCCATCAATTAGGAATCTGATGCCGTCACTAAACACATTCCTTAAATTGTAGCCATTTGTTGAGTGTTTTTTTTGGTGTCTAATCCGCATATATATCACCATTGCCCTTGATTTTCTTGACTGTATATCTCTTAAATGTCAACATATATACGTGTGATTTAGTTTACGAAGATTTTTCAATGCCGAGAACCTCGATCAGATAGTTAAAAAGGCATAAGGTACACAACGGTGTAAAATTAAAATGGGATATACCGGGCTAGGATTCGAGTAACAGGAACAAGGGCCAAACCAACCACCCAAGAATGGTATGGTCAAGCGAAAACACTTGATAACCTCCTAGAAGCAGCTTTTCTTGCCACCAGACCTTTCTCCATCAACTAGGAATCTGATGCCACCACTAAACACATTTCTTAAATTGTAGCCATTTGTTGTGTGCTTTTTTTGTGTCTATTCCGCATATATATCAACATTCCCTTGATTTTCTTGACTGTATATCTCTTAAATGTCAACATATACACGTGTGATTTAGTTTACGAAGATTTTTCAATCCCGAGAACCTCGATCAGAGAGTAAAAAAGGCGTAAGGTTCACAATGGTGTAAAATTAAAATGGGATATACCGGGCTAGGATTCGAGTTACAGGAAGAAGGGCCAAACCAACCACCCAAGAATGGAATCGTCAAGCGAAAACACTTGACAACCTCCTACAAGCAGCTTTTCTTGCCACCAGACCTTTCTCCATCAATTAGGAATCTGATGCCGTCACTAAACACATTCCTTAAATTGTAGCCATTTGTTGAGTGTTTTTTTTGGTGTCTAATCCGCATATATATCACCACTGCCCTTGATTTTCTTGACTGTATATCTCTTAAATGTCAACATATACACGTGTGATTTAGTTTACGAAGATTTTTCAATGCTGAGAACCTCGATCAGAGAGTAAAAAAGGCGTAAGGTTCACAACGGTGTAAAATTAAAATGGGATATACTAGGCTGGGATTCGAGTTACAGGAACAAGGGCCAAACCAACCACCTAAGAAAGGAATCATCGAGCAAAAACACTTGAAAACCTCCTAGAAGCGGCTTTTCTTGCCACCAGACCTTTCTCCATCAATTAGGAATATGATGCCGTCACTAAACACATTCCTTAAATTGTAGCCATTTGTTGGGTTTTTTTTGGTGTCTAATCCGCATATATATCACCATTGCCCTTGATTTTCTTAGCTGTATATCTCTTAAATGTCAACATATACACGTGTGATTTAGTTTACGAAGATTTTTCAATGCCGAGAACCTCGATCAGAGAGTAAAAAAGGCGTAAGGTTCACAATGGTGTAAACTTAAAATGGGATATCCCGGGCTAGGATTCGAGTTACTGGAACAAGGACCAAACCAACCACCCAAGAATGCTATCGTCGAGCAAAAAAACTTGACAACCTCCTAGAAGCAGCTTTTCTTGCCACCAGACCTTTCTCCATCAATTAGGAATCTGATGCCGTCACTAAACACATTCCTTAAATTGTAGCCATTTGTTGAGTGTTTTTTTTGGTGTCTAATCCGCATATATATCACCATTGCCCTTGATTTTCTTGACTGTATATCTCTTAAATGTCAACATATATACGTGTGATTTAGTTTCAAAGATTTTTCAATGCCGAGAACCTCGATCAGAGAGTAAAAAAGGCATAAGGTTCACAACGGTGTAAAATTAAAAAGGGATATACCGGGCTAGGATTCGAGTTACAGGAACAAGGGCCAAACCAACCACCCAAGAAAGGAATCATCGAGCGAAAACACTTGACAACCTCCTACAAGCAGCTTTTCTTGCCAGCAGACCTTTCTCCATTAATTAGGAATCCGATGCCGTCACTAAACACATTCCATAAATTGTAGCCATTTGTTGAGTGTTTTTTTTTTGGTGTCTAATCCGCATATATATCACCACTGCCCTAGATTTTCTTGACTGTATATCTCTTAAATGTCAACATATACACGTGTGATTTAGTTTACGAAGATTTTTCAATGCCGAGAACCTCGATCAGAGAGTAAAAAAGGCGTAAGGTTCACAACGGTGTAAAATTTAAATGGGATATACTAGGCTGGGATTCGAGTTACAGGAACAAGGGCCAAACCAACCACCTAAGAAAGGAATCATCGAGCAAAAACACTTGACAACCCCCTAGAAGCGGCTTTTCTTGCCACCAGACCTTTCTCCATCAATTAGGAATATGATGCCGTCACTAAACACATTCCTTAAATTGTAGCCATTTGTTGAGTATTTTTTTGGTGTCTAATCCGCATATATATCACCATTGCCCTTGATTTTCTTAGCTGTATATCTCTTAAATGTCAACATATACACGTGTGATTTAGTTTATGAAGATTTTTCAATGCCGAGAACCTCGATCAGAGAGTAAAAAAGGCGTACGGTTCACAATGGTGTAAAATTAAAATGGGATATCCCGGGTTAGGATTCGAGTTACTGGAACAAGGACCAAACCAACCACCCAAGAATGGTATCGTCGAGCGAAAAAACTTAACAACCTCCTAGAAGCAGCTTTTCTTGCCACCAGACCTTTCTCCATCAATTAGGAATCTGATGCCGTCACTAAACACATTCCTTAAATTGTAGCCATTTGTTGAGTGTTTTTTTTGGTGTCTAATCCGCATATATATCACCATTGCCCTTGATTTTCTTGACTGTATATCTCTTAAATGTCAACATATATACGTGTGATTTAGTTTACAAATATTTTTCAATGCCGAGAACCTCGATCAGAGAGTAAAAAAGGCATAAGGTTCACAACGGTGTAAAATTAAAATGGGATGTAACGGGCTAGGATTCGAGTTACAGGAACAAGGGCCAAACCAACCACCCAAGAAAGGAATCATCGAGCAAAAACACTTGACAACATCCTAGAAGCGGCTTTTCTTGCCACCAGACCTTTCTCCATCAATTAGGAATCTGATGCCGTCACTAAACACATTTCTTAAATTGTAGCCATTTGTTGAGTGTTTTTTTTTGGGTCTATTCCGCATATATATCACCATTACCCTTGATTTTCTTGACTGTATATCTCTTAAATGTCAACATATACACGTGTGATTTAGTTTACGAAGATTTTTCAATGCCGAGAACCTCGATCAGAGAGTAAAAAAGGCGTAATGTTCACAATTGTGTAAAATTAAAATGGGATATACCGGGCTAGGATTCGAGTTACAGGAACAAGGGCCGAACCAACCACCCAAGAATGGAATCGTTGAGTGAAAACACTTGACAACCTCCTAGAAGCAGCTTTTCTTGCCACCAGACCTTTCTCCATCAATTAGGAATCTGATGCCGTCACTAAACACATTCCGTAAATTGTAGCCATTTGTTGAGTGTTTTTTTTGGTGTCTAATCCGCATATATATCACCATTGCCCTTGATTTTCTTGACTGTATATCTCTTAAATGTCAACATATATACGTGTGATTTAGTTTACGAAGATTTTTCAATGCCGAGAACCTCGATCAGATAGTTAAAAAGGCATAAGCTACACAACGGTGTAAAATTAAAATGGGATATACCGGGCTAGGATTCGAGTTACAGGAACAAGGGCCAAACCAACCACCCAAGAATGGTATGGTCGAGCGAAAACACTTGATAACCTCCTAGAAGCAGCTTTTCTTGCCACCAGACCTTTCTCCATCAACTTGGAATCTGATGCCACCACTAAACACATTTCTTAAATTGTAGCCATTTGTTGTGTGTTTTTTTTGTGTCTATTCCGCATATATATCAACATTCCCTTGATTTTCTTGACTGTATATCTCTTAAATGTCAACATATACACGTGTGATTTAGTTTACGAAGATTTTTCAATCCCGAGAACCTCGATCAGAGAGTAAAAAAGGCGTAAGGTTCACAATGGTGTAAAATTAAAATGGGATATACCGGGCTAGGATTCGAGTTACAGGAAGAAGGGCCAAACCAACCACCCAAGAATGGAATCGTCAAGCGAAAACACTTGACAACCTCCTACAAGCAGCTTTTCTTGCCACCAGACCTTTCTCCATCAATTAGGAATCTGATGCCGTCACTAAACACATTCCTTAAATTGTAGCCATTTGTTGAGTGTTTTTTTTGGTGTCTAATCCGCATATATATCACCATTGCCCTTGATTTTCTTGACTGTATATCTCTTAAATGTCAACATATACACGTGTGATTTAGTTTACGAAGATTTTTCAATGCCGAGAACCTCGATCAGAGAGTAAAAAAGGCGTAATGTTCACAATTGTGTAAAATTAAAATGGGATATACCGGGCTAGGATTCGAGTTACAGGAACAAGGGCCGAACCAACCACCCAAGAATGGAATCGTTGAGTGAAAACACTTGACAACCTCCTAGAAGCAGCTTTTCTTGCCACCAGACCTTTCTCCATCAATTAGGAATCTGATGCCGTCACTAAACACATTCCTTAAATTGTAGCCATTTGTTGAGTGTTTTTTTTGGTGTCTAATCCGCATATATATCACCATTGCCCTTGATTTTCTTGACTGTATATCTCTTAAATGTCAACATATATACGTGTGATTTAGTTTACAAAGATTTTTCAATGCCGAGAACCTCGATCAGAGAGTAAAAAAGGCATAAGGTTCACAACGGTGTAAAATTAAAATGGGATATAACGGGCTAGGATTCGAGTTACAGGAACAAGGGCCAAACCAACCACCCAAGAAAGGAATCATCGAGCAAAAACACTTGACAACATCCTAGAAGCGGCTTTTCTTGCCACCAGACCTTTCTCCATCAATTAGGAATCTGATGCCGTCACTAAACACATTTCTTAAATTGTAGCCATTTGTTGAGTGTTTTTTTTTTGGGTCTATTCCGCATATATATCACCATTACCCTTGATTTTCTTGACTGTATATCTCTTAAATGTCAACATATACACGTGTGATTTAGTTTACGAAGATTTTTCAATGCCGAGAACCTCGATCAGAGAGTAAAAAAGGCGTAATGTTCACAATTGTGTAAAATTAAAATGGGATATACCGGGGTAGGATTCGAGTTACAGGAACAAGGGCCGAACCAACCACCCAAGAATGGAATCGTTGAGTGAAAACACTTGACAACCTCCTAGAAGCAGCTTTTCTTGCCACCAGACCTTTCTCCATCAATTAGGAATCTGATGCCGTCACTAAACACATTCCGTAAATTGTAGCCATTTGTTGAGTGTTTTTTTTGGTGTCTAATCCGCATATATATCACCATTGCCCTTGATTTTCTTGACTGTATATCTCTTAAATGTCAACATATATACGTGTGATTTAGTTTACGAAGATTTTTCAATGCCGAGAACCTCGATCAGATAGTTAAAAAGGCATAAGGTACACAACGGTGTAAAATTAAAATGGGATATACCGGGCTAGGATTCGAGTTACAGGAACAAGGGCCAAACCAACCACCCAAGAATGGTATGGTCGAGCGAAAACACTGGATAACCTCCTAGAAGCAGCTTTTCTTGCCACCAGACCTTTCTCCATCAACTAGGAATCTGATGCCACCACTAAACACATTTCTTAAATTGTAGCCATTTGTTGTGTGCTTTTTTTGTGTCTATTCCGCATATATAACAACATTCCCTTGATTTTCTTGACTGTATATCTCTTAAATGTCAACATATACACGTGTGATTTAGTTTACGAAGATTTTTCAATCCCGAGAACCTCGATCAGAGAGTAAAAAAGGCGTAAGGTTCACAATGGTGTAAAATTAAAATGGGATATACCGGGCTAGGATTCGAGTTACAGGAAGAAGGGCCAAACCAACCACCCAAGAATGGAATCGTCAAGCGAAAACACTTGACAACCTCCTACAAGCAGCTTTTCTTGCCACCAGACCTTTCTCCATCAATTAGGAATCTGATGCCGTCACTAAACACATTCCTTAAATTGTAGCCATTTGTTGAGTGTTTTTTTTGGTGTCTAATCCGCATATATATCACCATTGCCCTTGATTTTCTTGACTGTATATCTCTTAAATGTCAACATATATACGTGTGATTTAGTTTACGAAGATTTTTCAATGCCGAGAACCTCGATCAGAGAGTAAAAAAGGCATAAGGTACACAACGGTGTAAAATTAAAATGGGATATACCGGGCTAGGATTCGAGTTACAGGAACAAGGGCCAAACCAACCACCCAAGAATGGTATGGTCGAGCGAAAACACTTGATAACCTCCTAGAAGCAGCTTTTCTTGCCACCAGACCTTTCTCCATCAACTAGGAATCTGATGCCACCACTAAACACATTTCTTAAATTGTAGCCATTTGTTGTGTGTTTTTTTTTGTGTCTATTCCGCATATATATCAACATTCCCTTGATTTTCTTGACTGTATATCTCTTAAATGTCAACATATACACGTGTGATTTAGTTTACGAAGATTTTTCAATCCCGAGAACCTCGATCAGAGAGTAAAAAAGGCGTAAGGTTCACAATGGTGTAAAATTAAAATGGGATATACCGGGCTAGGATTCGAGTTACAGGAAGAAGGGCCAAACCAACCACCCAAGAATGGAATCGTCAAGCGAAAACACTTGACAACCTCCTACAAGCAGCTTTTCTTGCCACCAGACCTTTCTCCATCAATTAGGAATCTGATGCCGTCACTAAACACATTCCTTAAATTGTAGCCATTTGTTGAGTGTTTTTTTTGGTGTCTAATCCGCATATATATCACCATTGCCCTTGATTTTCTTGACTGTATATCTCTTAAATGTCAACATATACACGTGTGATTTAGTTTACGAAGATTTTTCAATGCCGAGAACCTCGATCAGAGAGTAAAAAAGGCGTAATGTTCACAATTGTGTAAAATTAAAATGGGATATACCGGGCTAGGATTCGAGTTACAGGAACAAGGGCCGAACCAACCACCCAAGAATGGAATCGTTGTGTGAAAACACTTGACAACCTCCTAGAAGCAGCTTTTCTTGCCACCAGACCTTTCTCCATCAATTAGGAATCTGATGCCGTCACTAAACACATTCCTTAAATTGTAGCCATTTGTTGAGTGTTTTTTTTGGTGTCTAATCCGCATATATATCACCATTGCCCTTGATTTTCTTGACTGTATATCTCTTAAATGTCAACATATATACGTGTGATTTAGTTTACAAAGATTTTTCAATGCCGAGAACCTCGATCAGAGAGTAAAAAAGGCATAAGGTTCACAACGGTGTAAAATTAAAATGGGATATAACGGGCTAGGATTCGAGTTACAGGAACAAGGGCCAAACCAACCACCCAAGAAAGGAATCATCGAGCAAAAACACTTGACAACATCCTAGAAGCGGCTTTTCTTGCCACCAGACCTTTCTCCATCAATTAGGAATCTGATGCCGTCACTAAACACATTTCTTAAATTGTAGCCATTTGTTGAGTGTTTTTTTTGGGTCTATTCCGCATATATATCACCATTACCCTTGATTTTCTTGACTGTATATCTATTAAATGTCAACATATACACGTGTGATTTAGTTTACGAAGATTTTTCAATGCCGAGAACCTCGATCAGAGAGTAAAAAAGGCGTAATGTTCACAATTGTGTAAAATTAAAATGGGATATACCGGGGTAGGATTCGAGTTACAGGAACAAGGGCCGAACCAACCACCCAAGAATGGAATCGTTGAGTGAAAACACTTGACAACCTCCTAGAAGCAGCTTTTCTTGCCACCAGACCTTTCTCCATCAATTAGGAATCTGATGCCGTCACTAAACACATTCCGTAAATTGTAGCCATTTGTTGAGCGTTTTTTTTGGTGTCTAATCCGCATATATATCACCATTGCCCTTGATTTTCTTGACTGTATATCTCTTAAATGTCAACATATATACGTGTGATTTAGTTTACGAAGATTTTTCAATGCCGAGAACCTCGATCAGATAGTTAAAAAGGCATAAGGTACACAACGGTGTAAAATTAAAATGGGATATACCGGGCTAGGATTCGAGTTACAGGAACAAGGGCCAAACCAACCACCCAAGAATGGTATGGTCGAGCGAAAACACTTGATAACCTCCTAGAAGCAGCTTTTCTTGCCACCAGACCTTTCTCCATCAACTAGGAATCTGATGCCACCACTAAACACATTTCTTAAATTGTAGCCATTTGTTGTGTGCTTTTTTTGTGTCTATTCCGCATATATATCAACATTCCCTTGATATTCTTGACTGTATATCTCTTAAATGTCAACATATACACGTGTGATTTAGTTTACGAAGATTTTTCAATCCCGAGAACCTCGATCAGAGAGTAAAAAAGGCGTAAGGTTCACAATGGTGTAAAATTAAAATGGGATATACCGGGCTAGGATTCGAGTTACAGGAAGAAGGGCCAAACCAACCACCCAAGAATGGAATCGTCAAGCGAAAACACTTGACAACCTCCTTCAAGCAGCTTTTCTTGCCACCAGACCTTTCTCCATCAATTAGGAATCTGATGCCGTCACTAAACACATTCCTTAAATTGTAGCCATTTGTTGAGTGTTTTTTTTGGTGTCTAATCCGCATATATATCACCATTGCCCTTGATTTTCTTGACTGTATATCTCTTAAATGTCAACATATATACGTGTGATTTAGTTTACGAAGATTTTTCAATGCCGAGAACCTCGATCAGAGAGTAAAAAAGGCGTAATGTTCACAACGGTGTAAAATTAAAATGGGATATACCGGGCTAGGATTCGAGTTACAGGAACAAGGGCCGAACCAACCACCCAAGAATGGAATCGTTGAGTGAAAACACTTGACAACCTCCTAGAAGCAGCTTTTCTTGCCACCAGACCTTTCTCCATCAATTAGGAATCTGATGCCGTCACTAAACACATTCCTTAAATTGTAGCCATTTGTTGAGTGTTTTTTTTGGTGTCTAATCCGCATATATATCACCATTTCCCTTGATTTTCTTGACTGTATATCTTTTAAATGTTAACATATACACGTGTGATTTAGTTTACGAAGATTTTTCAATGCCGAGAACCTCGATCAGAGAGTAAAAAAGGCATAAGGTTCACAACGGTGTAAAATTAAAATGGGATATAACGGGCTAGGATTCGAGTTACAGGAACAAGGGCCAAACCAACCACCCAAGAAAGGAATCATCGAGCAAAAACACTTGACAACATCCTAGAAGCGGCTTTTCTTGCCACCAGACCTTTCTCCATCAATTAGGAATCTGATGCCGTCACTAAACACATTTCTTAAATTGTAGCCATTTGTTGAGTGTTTTTTTTGGGTCTATTCCGCATATATATCACCATTACCCTTGATTTTCTTGACTGTATATCTCTTAAATGTCAACATATACACGTGTGATTTAGTTTACGAAGATTTTACAATGCCGAGAACCTCGATCAGAGAGTAAAAAGGGCGTAATGTTCACAATTGTGTAAAATTAAAATGGGATATACCGGGCTAGGATTCGAGTTACAGGAACAAGGGCCGAACCAACCACCCAAGAATGGAATCGTTGAGTGAAAACACTTGACAACCTCCTAGAAGCAGCTTTTCTTGCCACCAGACCTTTCTCCATCAATTAGGAATCTGATGCCGTCACTAAACACATTCCGTAAATTGTAGCCATTTGTTGAGTGTTTTTTTTGGTGTCTAATCCGCATATATATCACCATTGCCCTTGATTTTCTTGACTGTATATCTCTTAAATGTCAACATATATACGTGTGATTTAGTTTACGAAGATTTTTCAATGCCGAGAACCTCGATCAGATAGTTAAAAAGGCATAAGGTACACAACGGTGTAAAATTAAAATGGGATATACCGGGCTAGGATTCGAGTTACAGGAACAAGGGCCAAACCAACCACCCAAGATTGGTATGGTCGAGCGAAAACACTTGATAACCTCCTAGAAGCAGGTTTTCTTGCCACCAGACCTTTCTCCATCAACTAGGAATCTGATGCCACCACTAAACACATTTCTTAAATTGTAGCCATTTGTTGTGTGCTTTTTTGTGTCTATTCCGCATATATATCAACATTCCCTTGATTTTCTTGACTGTATATCTCTTAAATGTCAACATATACACGTGTGATTTAGTTTACGAAGATTTTTCAATCCCGAGAACCTCGATCAGAGAGTAAAAAAGGCGTAAGGTTCACAATGGTGTAAAATTAAAATGGGATATACCGGGCTAGGATTCGAGTTACAGGAAGAAGGGCCAAACCAACCACCCAAGAATGGAATCGTCAAGCGAAAACACTTGACAACCTCCTACAAGCAGCTTTTCTTGCCACCAGACCTTTCTCCATCAATTAGGAATCTGATGCCGTCACTAAACACATTCCTTAAATTGTAGCCATTTGTTGAGTGTTTTTTTTGGTGTCTAATCCGCATATATATCACCATTGCCCTTGATTTTCTTGACTGTATATCTCTTAAATGTCAACAAATATACGTGTGATTTAGTTTACGAAGATTTTTCAATGCCGAGAACCTCGATCAGAGAGTAAAAAAGGCGTACGGTTCACAACGGTGTAAAATTAAAATGGGATATACCGGGCTAGGATTCGAGTTACAGGAACAAGGGCCAAACCAACCACCCAATAAAGGAATCATCGAGCAAAAACACTTGACAACCTCCTAGAAACGGCTTTTCTTGCCACCAGACCTTTCTCCATCAATTAGGAATCTGATGCCGTCACTAAACACATTCCTTAAATTGTAGCCATTTGTTGAGTGTTTTTTTTGGTGTCTAATCCGCATATATATCACCATTTCCCTTGATTTTCTTGACTGTATATCTTTTAAATGTTAACATATACACGTGTGATTTAGTTTACGAAGATTTTTCAATGCCGAGAACCTCGATCATAGTGTAAAAAAGGCGTAAGGTTGACAATGGTGTAAAATTAAAATGGGATATACCGGGCTAGGATTCGAGTTACAGGAAGAAGGGCCAAACCAACCACCCAAGAATGGAATCGTCGAGCGAAAACACTTGACAACCTCCTACAAGCAGCTTTTCTTGCCAGCAGACCTTTCTCCATTAATTAGTAATCCGATGCCGTCACTAAACATATTCCATAAATTGTAGCCATTTGTTGAGTGTTTTTTTTTTGGTGTCTAATCCGCATATATATCACCATTGCCCTAGATTTTCTTGACTGTATATCTCTTAAATGTCAACATATACACGTGTGATTTAGTTTACGAAGATTTTTCAATGCCGAGAACCTCGATCAGAGAGTAAAAAAGGCGTAAGGTTCACAACGGTGTAAAATTAAAATGGGATATACTAGGCTGGGATTCGAGTTACAAGAACAAGGGCCAAACCAACCACCTAAGAAAGGAATCATCGAGCAAAAACACTTGACAACCTCCTAGAAGCGGCTTTTCTTGCCACCAGACCTTTCTCCATCAATTAGGAGTATGATGCCGTCACTAAACACATTCCTTAAATTGTAGCAATTTGTTGAGTTTTTTTTTGGTGTCTAATCCGCATATATATCACCATTGCCCTTGATTTTCTTAGCTGTATATCTCTTAAATGTCAACATATACACGTGTGATTTAGTTTACGAAGATTTTTCAATGCCGAGAACCTCGATCAGAGAGTAAAAAAGGCATAAGGTTCACAACGGTGTAAAATTAAAATGGGATATAACGGGCTAGGATTCGAGTTACAGGAACAAGGGCCAAACCAACCACCCAAGAAAGGAATCATCGAGCAAAAACAGTTGACAACCTCCTAGAAGCGGCTTTTCTTGCCACCAGACCTTTCTCTATCAATTAGGAATCTGATGCCGTCACTAAACACATTTCTTAAATTGTAGCCATTTGTTGAGTGTTTTTTTTGGGTCTATTCCGCATATATATCACCATTACCCTTGATTTTCTTGGCTGTATGTCTCTTAAATGTCAACATATACACGTGTGATTTAGTTTACGAAGATTTTTCAATGCCGAGAACCTCGATCAGAGAGTAAAAAAGGCGTAATGTTCACAATTGTGTAAAATTAAAATGGGATATACCGGGCTAGGATTCGAGTTACAGGAACAAGGGCCGAACCAACCACCCAAGAATGGAATCGTTGAGTGAAAACACTTGACAACCTCCTAGAAGCAGCTTTTCTTGCCACCAGACCTTTCTCCATCAATTAGGAATCTAATGCCGTCACTAAACACATTCCTTAAATTGTAGCCATTTGTTGAGTGTTTTTTTTGGTGTCTAATCCGCATATATATCACCATTGCCCTTGATTTTCTTGACTGTATATCTTTTAAATGTCAACATATATACGTGTGATTTAGTTTACGAAGATTTTTCAATGCCGAGAACCTCGATCTGATAGTTAAAAAGGCATAAGGTACACAACGGTGTAAAATTAAAATGGGATATACCGGGCTAGGATTCGAGTTACAGAAACAAGGGCCAAACCAACCACCCAAGAATGGTATCGTCAAGCGAAAACACTTGATAACCTCCTAGAAGCAGCTTTTCTTGCCACCAGACCTTTCTCCATGAACTAGGAATCTGATGCCACCACTAAACACATTTCTTAAATAGTAGCCATTTGTTGTGTGTTTTTTTTGTGTCTATTCCGCATATATATCAACATTCCCTTGATTTTCTTGACTGTATATCTCTTAAATGTCAACATATACACGTGTGATTTAGTTTACGAAGATTTTTCAATCCCGAGAACCTCGATCAGAGAGTAAAAAAGGCGTAAGGTTCACAATGGTGTAAAATTAAAATGGGATATACCGGGCTAGGATTCGAGTTACAGGAAGAAGGGCCAAACCAACCACCCAAGAATGGAATCGTCGAGCGAAAACACTTGACAACCTCCTACAAGCAGCTTTTCTTGCCACCAGACCTTTCTCCATCAATTAGGAATCTGATGCCGTCACTAAACACATTCCTTAAATTGTAGCCATTTGTTGAGTGTTTTTTTTTGGTGTCTAATCCGCATATATATCACCATTGCCCTTGATTTTCTTAACTGTATATCTCTTAAATGTCAACATATATACGTGTGATTTAGTTTACGAAGATTTTTCAATGCCGAGAAGCTCGATCAGAGAGTAAAAAAGGCGTAAGGTTCACAACGGTGTAAAATTAAAATGGGATATACCGGGCTAGGATTCGAGTTACAGGAACAAGGGCCAAACCAACCACCCAATAAAGGAATCATCGAGCAAAAACACTTGACAACCTCCTAGAAACGGCTTTTCTTGCCACCAGACCTTTCTCCATCAATTAGGAATCTGATGTCGTCACTAAACACATTCCTTAAATTGTAGCCATTTGTTGAGTGTTTTTTTTGGTGTCTAATCCGCGTATATATCACCATTGCCCTAGATTTTCTTGACTGTATATCTCTTAAATGTCAACATATATACGTGTGATTTAGTTTACGAAGATTTTTCAACGCCGAGAACCTCGATCAGAGAGTAAAAAAGGCGTAAGGTTGAGAATGGTGTAAAATTAAAATGGGATATACCGGGCTAGGATTCGAGTTACAGGAACAAGGGCCAAACCAACCACCCAAGAATGGTATCGTCGAGCGAAAACACTTGATAACCTCCTAGAAGCAGCTTTTCTTGCCACCAGACCTTTCTACATCAATTAGGAAACCGATGCCTTCACTAAACACATTTCTTAAATTTTAGCCATTTGTTGTGTGTTTTTTTTTTTGTGTCTATTCCGCATATATATCACCATTGCCCTTGATTTTCTTGACTGTATATCTCTTAAATGTCAACATATACACGTGTGATTTAGTTTACGAAGATTTTTCAATGCCGAGAACCTCGATCAGAGAGTAAAAAAGGCGTAAGGTTCACAATGGTGTAAAATTAAAATGGGATATCCCGGGCTAGGATTCGAGTTACAGGAAGAAGGGCCAAACCAACCACCCAAGAATGGAATCGTCGAGCGAAAACACTTGACAACCTCCTAGAAGCAGCTTTTCTTGCCAGCAGACCTTTCTCCATTAATTAGGAATCTGATGGCGTCACTAAACACATTCCTTAAATTGTAGCCATTTGTTGAGTGTGTTTTTTGGTGTCTAATCCGCATATGTATCACCATTGCCCTAGATTTACTTGACTGTATATCTCTTAAATGTCAACATATACACGTGTGATTTAGTTTACGAAGATTTTTCAATGCCGAGAACCTCGATCAGAGAGTAAAAAAGGCGTAAGGTTCACAATGGTGTAAAATTAAAATGGGATATACCGGGCTAGGATTCGAGTTACAGGAACAAGGGCCAAACCAACCACCCAAGAAAGGAATTATCGAGCAAAAACAATTGACAACCTCCTAGAAGCGGCTTTTCTTGCCACCAGACCTTTCTCCATCAATTAGGAATCTGATGCCGTCACTAAACACATTCCTTAAATTGTAGCCATTTGTTGAGTTTTTTTTTTGGTGTCTAATCCGCATATATGTCACCATTGCCCTAGATTTTCTTGACTGTATATCTCTTAAATGTCAACATATACACGTGTGATTTAGTTTACGAAGATTTTTCAATGCCGAGAACCTCGATCGGAGAGTAAAAAATGCATAAGGTTCACAATGGTGTAAAATTAAAATGGGATATACCGGGCTAGGATTCGAGTTACAGGAAGAAGGTCCAAACCAACCACCCAAGAATGGTATCGTCGAGCGAAAACACTTGATAACCTCCTAGAAGCAGCTTTGCTTGCCACCAGACCTTTCTCCATCAATTAGGAATCTGATGCCATCACTAAACACATTTCTTAAATTTTAGCCATTTGTTGTGTTTTTTTTTGTCTATTCCGCATATATATCACCATTGCCCTTGATTTTATTGACTGTATATCTCTTAAATGTCAACATATACACGTGTGATTTAGTTTACGAAGATTTTTCAATGCCGAGAACCTCGATCAGAGAGTAAAAAAGGCGTAAGGTTCACAACGGTGTAAAATTAAAATGGGATATACCGGGCTAGGATTCGAGTTACAGGAACAAGGGCCAAACCAACCACCCAAGAATGGTATTGTCGAGCGAAAACACTTGATTAAATCCTAGAAACAGCTTTTCTTGCCACCAGACCTTTCTCCATCAATTAGGAATCTGATGCCGTCACTAAACACATTTCTTAAATTGTAGCCGTTTGTTGAGTGTTTTTTTTTTGGGTCTATTGCGCATATATATCACCATTGCCCTTGATTTTCTTGACTGTATATCTCTTAAATGTCAACATATACACGTGTGATTTAGTTTACGAAGATTTTTCAATGCCGAGAACCTCGATCAGAGAGTAAAAAAGGCGTAAGGTTCACAACGGTGTAAAATTAAAATGGGATATACCGGGCTAGGATTCGAGTTACAGGAACAAGGGCAGAACCAACTACCCAAGAATGGAATCGTTGAGAGAAAACACTTGAAAACCTCCTAGAAGCAGCTTTTCTTGCCACCGGACCTTTCTCCATCAATTAGGAATCTGATGCCGTCACTAAACACATTCCTTAAATTGTAGCCATTTGTTGAGTGTTTTTTTGGTGTCTAATCCGCATATATAACACCATTGCCCTTGATTTTCTTGACTGTATATCTCTTAAATATTAACATATACACGTGTGATTTAGTGTACGAAGATTTTTCAATGCCGAGAACCTCGATCAGAGAGTAAAAAAGGCGCAAGGTTCACAATGGTGTAAAATTAAAATGGGATATACTGGGCTAGGATTCGAGTTACAGGAACAAGGGCCAAACCAACCACCCAAGAATGGAATCGTCGAGCGAAAACACTTGACAACCTCCTACAAGCAGCTTTTCTTGCCAGCACACCTTTCTCCATTAATTAGGAATCTGATGCCGTCACTAAACACATTCCTTAAATTGTAGCCATTTGTTGAGTGTTTTTTTGGTGTCTAATCCGCATATATATCACCATTTCCCTAGTCTTTCTTGACTGTATATCTCTTAAATGTCAACATATACACGTGTGATTTAGTTTACGAAGATTTTTCAATGCCGAGAACCTCGATCATAGAGTAAAAAAGGCGTAAGGTTCACAACGGTGTAAAATTAAAATTGGATATACCGGGCTAGGATTCGAGTTACAGGAACAAGGGCCAAACCAACCACCCAAGAAAGGAATCATCGAGCAAAAACACTTGACAACCTCCTAGAAGTGGCTTTTCTTGCCACCAGACATTTCTCCATCAATTAGGAATCTGACGCCATCGCTAAACTCATTCCTTAAATTGTAGCCATTTGTTGAGTGTTTTTTTTGGTGTCTAATCCGCATATATATCACCATTGCCCTAGATTTTTCTTGACTGTATATCTCTTAAATGTCAACATATATACGTGTGATTTAGTTTACGAAGATTTTTCAATGCCGAGAACCTCGATCAGAGAGTAAAAAAGGCGTAAGGTTGACAATGGTGTAAAATTAAAATGGGATATACCGGGCTAGGATTCGAGTTACAGGAACAAGGGCCAAACCAACCACCCAAGAATGGTATCGTCGAGCGAAAACACTTGATAACCTCCTAGAAGCAGCTTTTCTTGCCACCAGACCTTTCTCCATCAATTAGGAATCTGATGCCATCACTAAACACATTTCTTAAATTTTAGCTATTTGTTGTGTGTGTTTTTTTTTGTGTCTATTCCGCATATATATCACCATTGCCCTTGATTTTCTTGACTGTATATCTCTTAAATGTCAACATATACACGTGTGATTTAGTTTACGATGATTTTTCAATGCCGAGAACCTCGATCAGAGAGTAAAAAAGGCGTAAGGTTCACAATGGTGTAAAATTAAATTGGGATATCCCGGGCTAGGATTTGAGTTACAGGAAGAAGGGCCAAACCAACCAACCAAGAATGGAATCGTCGAGCGAAAACACTTGACATCCTCCTACAAGCAGCTTTTCTTGCCAGCAGACCTTTCTCCATTAATTAGGAATCTGATGGCGTCACTAAACACATTCCTTAAATGGTAGCCATTTGTTGAGTGTGTTTTTTGGTGTCTAATCCGCATATGAATCACCATTGCCTTAGATTTTCTTGACTGTATATCTCTTAAATGTCAACATATACACGTGTGATTTAGTTTACGAAGATTTTTCAATGCCGAGAACCTCGATCAGAGAGTAAAAAATGCATAAGGTTCACAATGGTGTAAAATTAAAATGGGATATACCGGGCTAGGATTCGAGTTACAGGAAGAAGGACCAAACCAACCACCCAAGAATGGAATCGTCGAGCGAAAACACTTGACAACCTCCTACAAGCAGCTTTTCTTGCCAGCAGACCTTTCTCCATTAATTAGGAATCTGATGCCGTCACTAAACACTTTCCTTAAATTGTAGCCATTTGTTGAGTGTTTTTTTTGTTGTCTTATCCGCATATATATCACCATTACCCTAGATTTCTTGACTGTATATCTCTTAAATGTCAACATATACACGTGTGATTTAGTTTACGAATATTTTTCAATGCCGAGAACCTCGATCAGAGAGTAAAAAAGGCGTAAGGTTCACAATGGTGTAAAATTAAAATGGGATATACCGGGCTAGGATTCGAGTTACAGGAACAAGGGCCAAACCAACCACCCAAGAAAGGAATCATCGAGCAAAAACAATTGACAACCTCCTAGAAGCGGCTTTTCTTGCCACCAGACCTTTCTCCATCAATTAGGAATCTGATGCCGTCACTAAACACATTCCTTCAATTGTAGCCATTTGTTGAGTTTTTTTTTTGGTGTCTAATCCGCATATATGTCACCATTGCCCTTTATTTTCTTGACTGTATATCTCTTAAATGTCAACATATACACGTGTGATTTAGTTTACGAAGATTTTTCAATGCCGAGAACCTCGATCAGAGAGTAAAAAAGGCGTAAGGTTCACAACGGTGTAAAATTAAAATGGGATATACCGGGCTAGGATTCGAGTTACTGGAACAAGGGCCGAACCAACCACCCAAGAATGGAATCGTTGAGCGAAAACACTTGACAACCTCCTAGAAGCAGCTTTTCTTGCCACCAGACCTTTCTCCATCAATTAGGAATCTGATGCCATCACTAAACACATTCCTTAAATTGTAGCCATTTGTTGAGTGTTTTTTTTGGTGTCTAATCCGCATATATATCACCATTGCCCTTGATTTTCTTGACTGTATATCTCTTAAATGTTAACATATACACGTGTGATTTAGTTTACGAAGATTTTTCAATGCCGAGAACCTCTATCAGAGAGTAAAAAAGGCGTAAGGTTCACAAGGGTATAAAATTAAAATGGGATATACCGGGCTAGGATTCGAGTTACAGGAACAAGGGCCAAACCAACCACCTAAGAATGAAATCGTTGAGCGAAAACACTTGATAACCTCCTAGAAGCAGCTTTTCTTGCCACCAGACCTTTCTCCATCAATTAGGAATCTGATGCCATCACTAAACACATTTCTTAAATTGTAGCCATTTGTTTTGTGTTTTTTTTTGTGTCTATTCCGCATATATATCACAATTTCCCTTGATTTTCTTGACTGTATACCTCTTAAATGTAAACATATACACATGTGATTTAGTTTACGTAGAATTTTCGATGCCGAGAACCTCGATCAGAGAGTAAAAAAAGCGTAAGGTTCACAACGGTGTAAAATTAAAATGGGATATACCGGGCGTTGATTCGAGTTACAGGATCAAGGGCCAAACCAACCACCCAAGAGAGGAATCATCGAGTGAAAACACTTGACAACCTCCTAGAAGCGGCTTTTCTTGCCACCAGACCTTTCTCCATCAATTAGGAATCTGATGCCGTCACTAAACACATTCCTTAAATTGTAGCCATTTGTTGAGTTTTTTTTTTGGTGTCTAATCCGCATATATATCACCATTACCCTTGATTTTCTTGACTGTATATCTCTTACATGTCAACATATACACATGTGATTTAGTTTACAAAGATTTTTCAATGCCGAGAACCTCGAACAGAGAGTAAAAAAAGGACTAAGGTTCACAATGGTGTAAAATTAAAATCGGATATACCGGGCTTTGATTCGAGTTACAGGAACAAGGGCTAAACCAACCACCCAAGAAAGGAATCATCGAGCGAAAACACTTGACATCCTCCTAGAAGCGTCTTTTCTTGCCACCAGACCTTTCTCCATCAATTAGGAATCTGATGCCGTCACTAAACACATTCCTTAAATTGTAGCCATTTGTTGAGTTTTTTCTTCTGTCTATTCCGCATATATATCACCATTGCCTTTGATTTTCTTAACTGTATATCTCTTAAATGTCAACATATACACGTGTGATTTAGTTTACGAAGATTTTTTCAATGCCGAGAACCTCGATCAGAGAGTAAAAAAGGCGTAAGGTTCACAACGGTGTATAATTAAAATGGGATATACCGGGCTTTGATTCGAGTTACAGGAACAAGGGCCAAACCAACCACCCAAGAAAGGAATCATCGAGCGAAAACACTTGACAACCTCCTAGAAGCGGCTTTTCTTGCGACCAGACCTTTCTCCATCAATTAAGATTCTGATGCCGTCACTAAACACATTCCTTAAATTGTAGCCATTTGTTGAGATTTTTTTTTGGTGTCTAATCCGCATATATATCACCATTACCCTTGATTTTCTTGACTGTATATCTCTTAAATGTCAACTTATACACATGTGATTTAGTTTACGTAGGTTTTTCAATGCCGAAAACCTCGATCAGAGAGTAAAAAAGGCGTAAGGTTCACAAAGGTGTAAAATTAAAATCGGATATACCGGACTAGGATTCGAGTTACAGGAACAAGGGCCAAACTAACCACCCAAGAATGGAATCGTCAAGCGAAAACACTTGACAACCTCCTAGAAGAAGCTTTTCTAGCCACCAGACATTTCTCCCTCATTTAGGAGTCTGATGCCGTCACTAAACACATTCCTTAAATTGTAGCCATTTGTTGAGTGTTTTTTTTGTCTAATCCGCATATATATCCCCATTTCCCTTGATTTTCTTGACTGTATATCTCTTAAATGTCAACATATACACGTGTGATTTAGTTTACGAAGATTTTTCAATGCCGAGAACCTCGATCAGAGAGTAAAAGAGGCGTAAGGTTCACAAAGGTATAAAATTTAAATGGGATATAACGGACTATGATTCGAGTTACAGCAACAAGGGCCAAACCAACCACCAAAGAATGGAATCGTCGATCGAAAACACTTGATAACCTCCTAGAAGCAGCTTTTCTTGCCACTAGACCTTTCTCCATCAATTAGGAATCTGATGCCGTCACTAAACATATTCTTTAAATTGAAGCCATTTGTTGAGTGTTTTTTCTATGGTGTCTAATCCGCATATATATCACCGTTGCCCTTGATTTTCTTGACTGTATATCTCTTTAATGTCAACATATACACGTGTGATTTAGTTTACGAAGATTTTTCAATGCCGAGAACCTCGATCAGAGAGTAAAAAAGGCGTAAGGTTCACAAAGGTATAAAATTTAAATGGGATATAACGGACTAGGATTCGAGTTACAGGAACAAGGGCCAAACCAACCACCCAAGAATGGAATCGTCGATCGAAAACACTTGATAATCTCCTAGAAGCAGCTTTTTTTGCCACTAGACCTTTCTCCATCAAATAGGAATCTGATGCCGTCACTAAACACATTCTTTAAATTGAAGCCATTTGTTGAGTGTTTTTTCTTTGGTGTCTAATCCGCATATATATCACCATTGCCCTTGATTTTCTTGACTGTATATCTCTTAAATGTCAACATATACACGTGTGATTTAGTTTACGAAGATTTTTCAATGCCGAGAACCTCGATCAGAGAGTAAAAAAGGCGTAAGGTTCACAAAGATATAAAATTTAAATGGGATATAACGGACTAGGATTCGAGTTACAGGAACAAGGGCCAAACCAACCACCAAACAATGGAATCGTCGATCGAAAACACTTGATAACCTCCTAGAAGCAGCTTTTCTTGCCACTAGACCTTTCTCCATCAATTAGGAATCTGATGCCATCACTAAACATATTCTTTAAATTGAAGCCATTTGTTGAGTGTTTTTTCTTTGGTGTCTAATCCGCATATATATCACTGTTGCCCTTGATTTTCTTGACAGTATATCTCTTAAATGTCAACATATACACGTGTGATTTAGTTTACGAAGATGTTTCAATGCCGAGAACCTCGATCAGAGAGTAAAAAAGGCGTAATGTTCACAAAGGTATAAAATTTAAATGGGATATAACGGACTAGGATTCGAGTTACAGGAACAAGGGCCAAACCAACCACCCAAGAATGGAATCGTCGATCTAAAACACTTGATAATCTCCTAGAAGCAGCTTTTCTTGCCACTAGACCTTTCTCCATTAATTAGGAATCTGATGCCGTCACTAAACACATTCTTTAAATTGAAGCCATTTGTTGAGTGTTTTTTCTTTGGTGTCTAATCCGCATATATATCACCATTGCCCTTGATTTTCTTGACTGTATATCTCTTAAATGTCAACATATACACGTATGATTTAGTTTACGAAGATTTTTCAATGCCGAGAACCTCGATCAGAGAGTAAAAAAGGCGTAAGGTTCACAAAGATATAAAATTTAAATGGGATATAACGGACTAGGATTCGAGTTACAGGAACAAGGGCCAAACCAACCACCAAACAATGGAATCGTCGATCGAAAACACTTGATAACCTCCTAGAAGCAGCTTTTCTTGCCACTATACCTTTCTCCATCAATTAGGAATCTGATGCCGTCACTAAACATATTCTTTAAATTGAAGCCATTTGTTGAGTGTTTTTTCTTTGGTGTCTAATCCGCATATATATCACCGTTGCCCTTGATTTTCTTGACTGTATATCTCTTAAATGTCAACATATACACGTGTGATTTAGTTTACGAAGATTTTTCAATGCCGAGAACCTCGATCAGAGAGTAAAAAAGGCGTAAGGTTCACAAAGGTATAAAATTTAAATGGGATATAATGGTCTAGGATTCGAGTTACAAGAACAAGGGCCAAACGAACCACCCAAGAATGGATTCGTCGAGCGAAAACACTTGACAACCTCCGAGAAGCAACTTTTCTTGCCATCATACCTTTCTCCATCAATTAGGAATCTGTTGCCATCACTAAACACATTCCTTAAATTGTAGCCAATTGTTGAGTGTTTTTTTTGGTGTCTAATCCGCATATATATCACCATTACCCTTGATTTTCTTGACTATATATCTCTTAAATGTCAACATATACACGTGTGATTTAGTTTACGAAGATTTTTCAATGCCGAGAACCTCGATCAGAGAGTAAAAGAGGCGTAAGGTTCACAAAGGTATAAAATTTAAATGGGATATAACGGACTATGATTCGAGTTACAGCAACAAGGGCCAAACCAACCACCAAAGAATGGAATCGTCGATCGAAAACACTTGATAACCTCCTAGAAGCAGCTTTTCTTGCCACTAGACCTTTCTCCATCAATTAGGAATCTGATGCCGTCACTAAACATATTCTTTAAATTGAAGCCATTTGTTGAGTGTTTTTTCTATGGTGTCTAATCCGCATATATATCACCGTTGCCCTTGATTTTCTTGACTGTATATCTCTTTAATGTCAACATATACACGTGTGATTTAGTTTACGAAGATTTTTCAATGCCGAGAACCTCGATCAGAGAGTAAAAAAGGCGTAAGGTTCACAAAGGTATAAAATTTAAATGGGATATAACGGACTAGGATTCGAGTTACAGGAACAAGGGCCAAACCAACCACCCAAGAATGGAATCGTCGATCGAAAACACTTGATAATCTCCTAGAAGCAGCTTTTTTTGCCACTAGACCTTTCTCCATCAAATAGGAATCTGATGCCGTCACTAAACACATTCTTTAAATTGAAGCCATTTGTTGAGTGTTTTTTCTTTGGTGTCTAATCCGCATATATATCACCATTGCCCTTGATTTTCTTGACTGTATATCTCTTAAATGTCAACATATACACGTGTGATTTAGTTTACGAAGATTTTTCAATGCCGAGAACCTCGATCAGAGAGTAAAAAAGGCGTAAGGTTCACAAAGATATAAAATTTAAATGGGATATAACGGACTAGGATTCGAGTTACAGGAACAAGGGCCAAACCAACCACCAAACAATGGAATCGTCGATCGAAAACACTTGATAACCTCCTAGAAGCAGCTTTTCTTGCCACTAGACCTTTCTCCATCAATTAGGAATCTGATGCCATCACTAAACATATTCTTTAAATTGAAGCCATTTGTTGAGTGTTTTTTCTTTGGTGTCTAATCCGCATATATATCACTGTTGCCCTTGATTTTCTTGACAGTATATCTCTTAAATGTCAACATATACACGTGTGATTTAGTTTACGAAGATGTTTCAATGCCGAGAACCTCGATCAGAGAGTAAAAAAGGCGTAATGTTCACAAAGGTATAAAATTTAAATGGGATATAACGGACTAGGATTCGAGTTACAGGAACAAGGGCCAAACCAACCACCCAAGAATGGAATCGTCGATCTAAAACACTTGATAATCTCCTAGAAGCAGCTTTTCTTGCCACTAGACCTTTCTCCATTAATTAGGAATCTGATGCCGTCACTAAACACATTCTTTAAATTGAAGCCATTTGTTGAGTGTTTTTTCTTTGGTGTCTAATCCGCATATATATCACCATTGCCCTTGATTTTCTTGACTGTATATCTCTTAAATGTCAACATATACACGTATGATTTAGTTTACGAAGATTTTTCAATGCCGAGAACCTCGATCAGAGAGTAAAAAAGGCGTAAGGTTCACAAAGATATAAAATTTAAATGGGATATAACGGACTAGGATTCGAGTTACAGGAACAAGGGCCAAACCAACCACCAAACAATGGAATCGTCGATCGAAAACACTTGATAACCTCCTAGAAGCAGCTTTTCTTGCCACTATACCTTTCTCCATCAATTAGGAATCTGATGCCGTCACTAAACATATTCTTTAAATTGAAGCCATTTGTTGAGTGTTTTTTCTTTGGTGTCTAATCCGCATATATATCACCGTTGCCCTTGATTTTCTTGACTGTATATCTCTTAAATGTCAACATATACACGTGTGATTTAGTTTACGAAGATTTTTCAATGCCGAGAACCTCGATCAGAGAGTAAAAAAGGCGTAAGGTTCACAAAGGTATAAAATTTAAATGGGATATAATGGTCTAGGATTCGAGTTACAAGAACAAGGGCCAAACGAACCACCCAAGAATGGATTCGTCGAGCGAAAACACTTGACAACCTCCGAGAAGCAACTTTTCTTGCCATCATACCTTTCTCCATCAATTAGGAATCTGTTGCCATCACTAAACACATTCCTTAAATTGTAGCCAATTGTTGAGTGTTTTTTTTGGTGTCTAATCCGCATATATATCACCATTACCCTTGATTTTCTTGACTATATATCTCTTAAATGTCAACATATACACGTGTGATTTAGTTTACGAAGATTTTTCAACGCCGAGAAACTAGATCAGAGAGTAAAAAAGGCGTAAGGTTCACAATGGTGTAAAATTAAAATGGGATATACCGGGATAGGATTCGAGTTACAGGAACAAGGGCCAAACCAACCACCCAAGAAAGGAATCATCGAGCGAAAACACTTGACAACCTCCTAGAAGCAGCTTTTCTTGCCACCAGACCTCTCCATCAATTAGGAAATTAGGAATCTGATGCCGTCAGTAAACACATTCCTTAAATTATAGCCATTTGTTGAGTGTTTTTTTTGGTGTCTGATCCGCATATATATCACCGTTGCCCATGATTTTCTTGACTGTATATCTCTTAAATCTCAACATATACACGTGTGATTTAGTTTACGAAATTTTTTCAATGCCGAGAACCTCGATCATAGAGTAAAAAAGGCGTATGGTTCACAATGGTGTAAAATTAAAATGGGATATACCGGGCTAGGATTCGACTTACAGGAACAAGGGCCAAACCAACCACCCAAGAATGGAATCGTCGAGCGAAAACACTTGACAACCTCCTAGAAGCAGCTTTTCTTGCCACCATACCTTTCTCCATCAATTAGGAATCTGATTTCGTTACTAAACACATTCCTTAAATTGTAACCATTTGTTGAGTGTTTTCTTTTGTGTCTAATCCGCATATATATCACCATCGCCCTTGATTTTCTTGACTGTATATCTATTAAATGTCAACTTATACACGTGTGATTTAGTTGACGAAGATTTTCAATGTCGAGAACCTCGATCAGAGAGTAAAAAAGGCGTAAGGTTCACAATGGTGTAAAATTAAAATGGGATATACCGGGCTAGGATTTGAGTTACAGGAACAAGGGCAAAACCAACCACCCAAGAATGGAAACGCGAGCGAAAACACTTGACAACCTCCTAGAAGCATCTTTTCTTGCCACCAGACCTTTCTCCATCAATTAGGAATCTGATGTCGTCACTAAACACATTCCTTAAATTGAAGCCATTTGTTGAGTGTTTTTTCTTTGGTGTCTAATCCGCATATATATATATCACCATTACCCTTGATTTTCTTGACTGTATATCTCTTAAATGTCAACATATACACGTGTGATTTAGTTTACGAAGATTTTTCAATGCCGAAAACCTCGATCAGAGAGTAAAAAAGGCGTAAAGTTCACAAAGGAATAAAATTTAAATGGGATATAACGGACTAGGATTCGAGTTACAGGAACAAGGGCCAAACCAGCCACCCAAGAATGGAATCGTCGAGCGAAAACACTTGACAACCTCCTAGAAGCAGCTTTTCATGCAACCAGACCTTTCTCCAACAATTAGGAATCTGATGCCGTCACTAAACACATTTCTTAAATTGAAGCCATTTGTTGAGTGTTTTTTTTGTGTCTAATCCGCATATATATCACCTTTTCCCTTGATTTTCTTTGCTGTATATCCCTTAAATGTCGACATATACACGTGTGACTTAGTTTACGAAGATTTTTCAATGCCGAGAACCTCGATCAGAGAGTAAAAAAGGCGTAAGGTTCACAATGGTGTAAAATTAAAATGGGATATACCGGAATAGGATTCGAGTTACAGGAACAAGGACCAAACCAACCACCCAAGAATGGATTCGTCGAGCGAAAACACTTGACAACCTCCTAGAAGCAGCTTTTCTTGCCACCATACCTTTCTCCATCAATTAGGAATCTGATTTCGTTACTAAACACATTCCTTAAATTGTAACCATTTGTTGAGTGTTTTCTTTTGTGTCTAATCCGCATATATATCACCATCGCCCTTGATTTTCTTGACTGTATATCTATTAAATGTCAACTTATACACGTGTGATTTAGTTGACGAAGATTTTCAATGTCGAGAACCTCGATCAGAGAGTAAAAAAGGCGTAAGGTTCACAATGGTGTAAAATTAAAATGGGATATACCGGGCTAGGATTTGAGTTACGGGAACAAGGGCAAAACCAACCACCCAAGAATGGAATCGCGAGCGAAAACACTTGACAACCTCCTAGAAGCAACTTTTCTTGCCACCAGACCTTTCTCCATCAATTAGGAATCTGATGTCGTCACTAAACACATTCCTTAAATTGAAGCCATTTGTTGAGTGTTTTTTCTTTGGTGTCTAATCCGCATATATATATCACCATTACCCTTGATTTTCTTGACTGTATATCTCTTAAATGTCAACATATACACGTGTGATTTAGTTTACGAAGATTGTTCAATGCCGAAAACCTCGATCAGAGAGTAAAAAAGGCGTAAAGTTCACAAAGGAATAAAATTTAAATGGGATATAACGGACTAGGATTCGAGTTACAGGAACAAGGGCCAAATCAGCCACCCAAGAATGGAATCGTCGAGCGAAATCACTTGACAACCTCCTAGAAGCAGCTTTTCATGCTACCAGACCTTTCTCCAACAATTAGGAATCTGATGCCGTCACTAAACACATTTCTTAAATTGTAGCCATTTGTTGAGTGTTTTTTTTTGTGTCTAATCCGCATATATATCACCTTTTCCCTTGATTTTCTTTGCTGTATATCCCTTAAATGTCAACATATACACGTGTGACTTAGTTTACGAAGATTTTTCAATGCCGAGAACCTCGATCAGAGAGTAAAAAAGGCGTAAGGTTCACAATGGTGTAAAATTAAAATGGGATATACCGGGATAGGATTCGAGTTACAGGAACATGGGCCAAACCAACCACCCAAGAATGAAATCGTCGAGCGAAAACACTTGACAAACTCCTAGAAGCAGCTATTCTTACCACCAGACCTTTCTCCATTAATTAGGAATCTGATGCCGTCACTAAACACATTCTTTAAATTGAAGCCATTTGTTGAGTGTTTTTTCTTTGGTGTCTAATCCGCATATGTATCACCATCGCCCTTGATTTTCTTGACTGTATATCTCTTAAATGTCAACATATACACGTGTGATTTAGTTTACGAAGATTTTTCAATGCCGAGAACCTCGATCAGAGAGTAAAAAAGGCGTAAGGTTCAGAATGGTGTAAAATTAAAATGGGATATTCCGGGCTAGGATTCGAGTTACAGGAACAAGGGCCAAACCAACCACCCAAGAATGGATTCGTCGAGCGAAAACACTTGACAACCTCCTAGAAGCAGCTTTTCTTGCCACCAGACCTTTCTCCATTAATTAGGAATCTGATGCCGTCACTAAACACATTCTTTAAATTGAAGCCATTTGTTGAGTGTTTTTTCTTTGGTGTCTAATCCGCATATATATCACCATTACCCTTGATTTTCTTGACTGTATATCTCTTAAATGTCAACATATACACGTGTGATTTAGTTTACGAAGATTTTTCAATGCCGAGAACGTCGATAAGAGAGTAAAAAAGGCGTAAGGTTCACAAAGATATAAAATTTAAATGGGATATAACGGACTAGGATTCGAGTTACAGGAACAAGGGCCAAACCAACCACCAAACAATGGAATCGTCGATCGAAAACCCTTGATAACCTCCTAGAAGCAGCTTTTCTTGCCACTAGACCTTTCTCCATCAATTAGGAATCTGATGCCGTCACTAAACATATTCTTTAAATTGAAGCCATTTGTTGAGTGTTTTTTCCTTGGTGTCTAATCCGCATATATATCACCGTTGCCCTTGATTTTCTTGACTATATATCTCTTAAATGTCAACATATACACGTGTGATTTAGTTTACGAAGATTTTTCAATGCCGAGAACCTCGATCAGAGAGTAAAAAAGGCGTAAGGTTCACAAAGGTATAAAATTTAAATGGGATATAACGGACTAGGATTCGAGTTACAGGAACAAGGGCCAAACCAACCACCCAAGAATGGAATCGTCGAGCGAAAACACTTGACAACCTCCTAGAAGCAACTTTTCTTGCCACCATACCTTTCTCCATTAATTAGCAATCTGTTGCCATCACTAAACACATTCCTTAAATTGTAGCCATTTGTTGAGTGTTTTTTTTGGTGTCTAATCCGCATATATATCACCATTACCCTTGATTTTCTAGACTGTATATCTCTTAAATGTCAACATATACACGTGTGATTTAGTTTACGGAGATTTTTCAACGCCGAGAAACTAGATCAGAGAGTAAAAAAGGCGTAAGGTTCACAATGGTGTAAAATTAAAATGGGATATACCGGGATAGGATTCGAGTTACAGGAACAAGGACCAAACCAACCACCCAAGAAAGGAATCATCGAGCGAAAACACTTGACAACCTCCAAGAAGCAGCTTTTCTTGCCACCAGACCTCTCCATCAATTAGGAAATTAGGAATCTGATGCCGTCACTAAACACATTTCTTAAATTATAGCCATTTGTTGAGTGTTTTTTTTTTGGTGTCTAATCCGCATATATATCACCGTTGCCCTTGATTTTCTTGACTGTATATCTCTTAAATCTCAACATATACATGTGTGATTTAGTTTACGAAAATTTTTCAATGCCGAGAACCTCGATCTTAGAGTAAAAAAGGCGTAAGGTTCACAATGGTGTAAAATTAAAATGGGATATACCGGGCTAGGATTCGACTTACAGGAACAAGGGCCAAACCAACCACCCAAGAATGGAATCGTCGAGCGAAAACACTTGACAACATCCTAGAAGCAGCTTTTCTTGCCACCATACCTTTCTCCATCAATTAGGAATCTGATTTCGTTACTAAACACATTCCTTAAATTGCAACCAATTGTTGAGTGTTTTTTTTGTGTCTAATCCGCATATATATCACCATCGCCCTTGATTTTCTTGACTGTATATCTCTTAAATGTCAACATATACACGTGTGATTTAGTTGACGAAGATTTTTCAATGCCGAGAACCTCGATCAGAGAGTAAAAAAGGCGTAAGGTTCACAATGGTGTAAAATTAAAATGGGATATACCGAGCAAGGATTTGAGTTACAGGAACAAGGGGAAAACCAACCACCCAAGAATGGAATCGCGAGCGAAAACACTTGACAACCTCCTAGAAGCAACTTTTCTTGCCACCAGACCTTTCTCCATCAATAAGGAATCTGATGTCGTCACTAAACACATTCCTTAAATTGAAGCCATTTGTTGAGTGTTTTTTCTTTGGTGTCTAATCCGCATATATATATCACCATTACCCTTGATTTTCTTGACTGTAAATCTCTTAAATGTCAACATATACACGTGTGATTTAGTTTACGAAGATTTTTCAATGCCGAAAACCTCGATCAGAGAGTAAAAAAGGCGTAAAGTTCACAAAGGAATAAAATTTAAATGGTATATAACGGACTAGGATTCGAGTTACAGGAACAAGGGCCAAACTAACCACCCAAGAATGGAATCGTCGAGCGAAAACACTTGACAACCTCCTAGAAGCAGCTTTTCATGCCACCAGACCTTTCTCCAACAATTAGGAATCTGATGCCGTCACTAAACACATTCCTTAAATTGTAGCCATTTGTTGAGTGTTTTTTTTGTGTCTAATCCGCATATATATCACCATTTCCCTTGATTTTCTTTATTGTATATCTCTTAAATGTCAACATATACACGTGTGACTTAGTTTACGAAGATTTTTCAATGCCGAGAACCTCGATCAGAGAGTAAAAAAAGGCGTAAGGTTCACAATGGTGTAAAATTAAAATGAGATATATCGGGCTAGAATTCGAGTTACAGGAACATAGGCCAAACCAACCACCCAAGAATGAAATCGTCGAGCGAAAACACTTGACAACCTCCTAGAAGCAGCTATTCTTGCCACCAGACCTTTCTCCATTAATTAGGAATCTGATGCCGTCACTAAACACATTTTTTAAATTGAAGCCATTTGTTGAGTTTTTTTCTTTGGTGTCTAATCCGCATATGTATCACCATTGCCCTTGATTTTCTTGACTGTATATCTCTTAAATGTCAACATATACACGTGTGATTTAGTTTACGAAGATTTTTCAATGCCGAGAACCTCGATCAGAGAGTAAAAAAGGCGTAAGGTTCACAACGGTGTAAAATTAAAATGGGATATTCCGGGCTAGGATTCGAGTTACAGGAACAAGGGCCAAACCAACCACCCAAGATTGGATTCGTTGAGCGAAAACACTTGACAACCTCCTAGAAGCAGCTTTTCTTGCCACCATACCTTTCTCCATCAATTAGGAATCTGATGCCGTCACTAAACACATTCTTTAAATTGAAGCCATTTGTTGAGTGTTTTTTCTTTGGTGTCTAATCCGCATATATATCACCATTACCCTTGATTTTCTTGACTGTATATCTCTTAAATGTCAACATATACACGTGTGATTTAGTTTACGAAGATTTTTCAATGCCGAGAAAATCGATCAGAGAGTAAAAAAGGCGTAAGGTTCACAATGGTGTAAAATTAAAATGGGATATACCGGGCTAGGATTCGAGTTAGAAGAACAAGGGCCAAACGAACCACCCAAGAAAGGAATCATCGAGCGAAAACACTTGACAACCTCTTAGAAGCAGCTTTTCTTGCCACCAGACCTTTCTCCATCAATTAGGAAATTAGGAATCTGATGCCGTCACTAAACACATTCCTTAAATTATAGCCATTTGTTGAGTGTTTTTTTTTTTGTGTCTAATCCGCATATATATCACCATTGCCCATGATTTTCTTGACTGTATATCTCTTAAACCTCAACATATACACGTGTGATTTAGTTTACGAAGATTTTTCAATGCCGAGAACCTCGATCAGAGAGTAAAAAAGGGGTAAGTTTCACAATGGTGTAAAATTAAAATGGGATATTCCGGGCTAGGATTCGAGTTACAGGAACAAGGGCCAGACCAACCACCCAAGAATGGATTCGTCGAGCGAAAACGCTTGACAACCTCCTAGAAGCAGCTTTTCTTGCCACCAGACCGTTCTCCATTAATTAGGAATCTGATGCCGTCACTAAACACGTTCTTTAAATTGAAGCCATTTGTTGAGTGTTTTTTCTTTGGTGTCTAATCCGCATATGTATCACCATTGCCCTTGATTTCTTGACTGTATATCTCTTAAATGTCAACATATACACGTGTGATTTAGTTTACGAATATTTTTCATTGCCGAGAACTTCGATCAGAGAGTAAAAAAGGCGTAAGGTTCACAATGGTGTAAAATTAAAATGGGATATACCGGGCTAGGATTCGAGTTACAGGAACAAGGGCCAAACAAACCACCCAAGAAAGGAATCATCGAGCGAAAACACTTGACAACCTCCTAGAAGAAGCTTTTCTTGCCACCAGACCTTTCTCCATCAATTAGGAATCTGATGCTGTTACTAAACACATTCCTTAAATTGTAACCATTTGTTGAGTGTTTTTTTTTTGTGTCTTATCCGCATATATATCACCATCGCCCTTGATTTTCTTGACTGTATATCTCTTAAATGTCAACATATACACGTGTGATTTAGTTGACGAAGATTTTTCAATGCCGAGAACCTCGATCAGAGAGTAAAAAAGGCATAAGGTTCACAATGGTGTAAAATTAAAATGGGATATACCGAGCTAGGATTCGAGTTACAAGAACAAGGGCCAAACCAACCACCCAAGAATGGAATCGTCAAGCGAAAACACTTGACAACCTCCTAGAAGCAGCTTTTCTTTCCACCAGACCTTTCTCCATCAATTAGGAATCTGATGCCGTCACTAAACACATTCCTTAAATTGTAGCCATTTGTTGATTCTTTTTTTTTTGGTGTCTAATCCGCATAAATATCACCATTGCCCTTGATTTTCTTGACTGTATATCTCTTAAAAGTCAACATATACAAGGGTTATTTAGTTTACAAAGATTTTTCAATGCCGAGAACCTCGATTAGAGAGTAAAAAAGGCGTAAGTTTCACCATGGTGTAATATTAAAATGGGATATACAGGGCTAGGATTCGAGTTACAGGAACAAGGGCCAAACCAACCACCCAAGAATTGAATCGTCGAGCGAAAACACTTGACAACCTCCTAGAAGCAGCTTTTCTTGCCACCAGACCTTTCTCCATCAATTAGGAATCTGATGCCGTCACTAAACACATTCCTTAAATTGTAGCCATTTGTTGATTCTTTTTTTTTTTGGTGTCTAATCCGCATAAATATCACCATTGCCCTTGATTTTCTTGACTGTATATATCTTAAAAGTCAACATATACAAGGGTGATTTAGTTAACGAAGATTTTTCAATGCCGAGAACCTCGATTAGAGAGTAAAAAAGGCGTAAGTTTCACCATGGTGTAATATTAAAATGGGATATACCGGGCTAGGATACGAGTTACAGGAACAAGGGCCAAACCAACCACCCTAGAATGGAATCGTCGAGAGAAAACACTTGACAACCTCCTAGAAGCAGCTTTTCTTGCCACCAGACCTTTCTCCATCAATTAGGAATCTGATGCCGTCACTGAACACATTCCTTAAATTGTAGCCATTTGTTGAGCGTTTTTTTTTTTGTGTCTAATCCGCATATATATCACCATTGCCCTTGATTTTCTTGACTGTATATCTCTTAAATGTCAACATATACACGTGTGAGTTAGTTTACGAAGATTTTTCAAAGCCGAGAACCTCGATCAGATAGTAAAAAAGGCGTAAGGTTCAAAATGGTGTAAAATTAAAATGGGATATACCGGGCTTGGATTCGAGTTACAGGAACAAGGGCCAAACCAACCACCCAAGAATGGAATAGTCGAGCGAAAACACTTGAAAACCTCCTAGAAGCAGCTTTTCTTGCCACCAGATCTTTCTCCATCAATAAGGAATCTGATGTCATCACTAAACACATTCCTTAAATTGTAGCCATTTGTTGATTGTTTTTTTTTTTGTGTGTAATCCACATATATATCTCCATTGCCGTTAATTTTCTTGACTATATATCTCTTAAATGTCAACATATACACGTGTGATTTAGTTTACAAAGATTTTTCAATGCCGAGAAGCTCGATTAGAGAGTAAAAAAGGCGTAAGGTTCACAATGGTGTAAAATTAAAATGGGATATACCGGGCTAGGATTCGAGTTGCAGGAACAAGGGCAAAACCAACCACCTAAGAATGGAATCGTCGAGCGAAAACACTTGACAACCTACTAGAAGCAGCTTTTCTTGCCACCAGATCTTTCTCCATCAATTAGGAATCTGATGTCATCACTAAACACATTCCTTAAATTGTAGCCATTTGTTGAGTGTTTTTTTTTTTTTGTGTCTAATCCGCATATATATCACCATTGTCCTTGATTTTCTTGACTGTATATCTCATAAATGTCAACAAATACACGTGTGATTTAGTTTACGAAGATTTCTCAATGCCGAGAACCTCGATCAAAGAGTAAAAAAGGCGTAAGGTTCACAATGGTGTAAAATTAAAATGGGATATACCGGGCTAGGATTCGAGTTACAGGAACAAGGGCCTGAAGAAAAACTAGATAAATGGTCGGAACCGAGATATCTAGGGGGTTTGAATCCGCATAAAAAGGTGGGTTTCCTCTCGCCTGATTCGGTCACAACTGATCTCCTTCTCCGGTAACTCTGCAAAAAAGAAGCACCGTTAGCCTCGCCAAGGGGAGAAAAGGGTTCTCTCCTTGACCCGACTCCGGTGTGAGAATAAGTATGGGTTATGGAGAAGAAGATGTATTTGAGAAGTGTGTGTAACTTGAGGTTCATACCTGAATTATTCTTGTATTTATAGCCGAGAGTTTTGGGCGGGAAAACTTGTTAATGAAAGATTAACGGAAGATGCTGACACCGTAGCGGTTACGTTTTCTCCGTTAATCTTCTTGATTGAACTGTGAAGTCACACGGATCGTGATCCTGATCGACAACTGGGGTTTGGCCACGTGGAAAGTGGGCAAGTGGTGGTTTTCCTCTAATTCCATGCTATCATTGTGATTTTAGGGAGGTCTGAGATGACGACACGTGTCCCAGACGGTTATAACCGTCTTAGTGGTGCACGATTGTGCTTTCTAGAAGATTATTGCTATAATCTGATGTGACTCTTTTATCGTGTGGAGTCAGCTTAAGTAATCTCCAAGTCTGGGTATTTACTAAGCGGGAATGTCTGTTGGGACTTTCGTCCTTTATTTGTTATGAGAGTGGCGCAAGGATTTATTAATCTCCTTTTGGCGCGGGTGTTGTTTGTTGTCTTTCTTCCGTGTCCTCTTTGTTAGACCCGTGCGCGGCCGCGCAAGGTCTAAAGAGGGTTAAGGATGAGTTTGTGGTTTTTCTCTTAAGTCTTCTTTATTGGACCAGTGTGCGGCCGCGCAAGGTCTAAAGAAGGTTAGAAAATCGAGGTTGTGGTATGGTTCAAACGCTCGGAACGAGGTTTTTGGGACCTTACCCCTTCAGGGCCAAACCAACCACCCAAGAATGGAATCTTCGAGAGAAAACACTTGACAACCTCCTAGAAGCAGCTTTTCTTGCCACCAGACCTTTCTACATCAATTAGGAATCTGATGCCGTCACTAAACACATTCCTTAAATTGTAGCCATTTGTTGAGTGTTTTTTTTTGTGTCTAATCCGCATATATATCACCATTGCCCTTGATTTTCTTGACTGTATATCTCTTAAATGTCAACATATACACGTGTGAGTTAGTTTACGAAGATTTTTCAAAGCCGAGAACCTCGATCAGATAGTAAAAAAGGCGTAAGGTTCACAATGGTGTAAAATTAAAATGGGATATACCGGGCTTGGATTCGAGTTACAGGAACAAGGGCCAAACCAACCACCCAAGAATGGAATAGTCGAGCGAAAACACTTGACAACCTCCTAGAAGCAGCTTTTCTTGCCACCAGATCTTTCTCCATCAATAAGGAATCTGATGTCGTCACTAAACACATTCCTTAAATTGTAGCCATTTGTTGATTGTTTTTTTTTTGTGTGTAATCCGCATATATATCACCATTGCCGTTAATTTTCTTGACTGTATATCTCTTAAATGTCAACATATACACGTGTGATTTAGTTTACAAAGATGTTTCAATGCCGAGAACATCGATTAAAGAGTAAAAAAGGCGTAAGGTTCACAATGGTGTAAAATTAAAATGGGATATCCCGGGCTAGGATTCGAGTTGCAGGAACAAGGGCCAAACCAACCACCTAAGAATGGAATCGTCGAGCGAAAACACTTGACAACCTCCTAGAAGCAGCTTTTCTTGCCACCAGATCTTTCTCCATCAATTAGGAATCTGATGTGATCACTAAACACATTCCATAAATTGTAGCCATTTGTTGTGTGTTTTTTTTTTGGTGTCTAATCCGCATATATATCACCATTGCCCTTGATTTTCTTGATTGTATATCTCTTAAATGTCAACATATACACGTGTGATTTAGTTTACAAAGATTTTTCAAAGCCGAGAACCTCGATCAGAGAGTAAAAAAGGCGTAAGGTTCACAATGGTGTAATATTAAAATGGGATATACCGGGCTAGGATTCGAGTTACAGGAACAAGGGCCAAACCAACCACCCAAGAATAGAATCGTCGAGCGAAAACACTTGACAACCTCTTAGAAGCAGCTTTTCTTGCAACCAGACCTTTTTCCATCAATTAGGAATCTGATGCCGTCACTAAACACATTTCTTAAATTGTAGCCATTTGTTGAGTATTTTTTTGGTGTCTAATCCGCATATATATCATCATTGCCCTTGATTTTCTTGACTGTATATCTCTTAAATGTCAACATATACACGTGTGATTTAGTTTATGAATATTTTTCAATGCCGAGAACCTCGGTCAGAGAGTAATAAAGGCGTAAGGTTCACAACGGTGTAAAATTAAAATGGGATATACCGGGCTAGGATTTGAGTTATAGGAACAAGGACCAAACGAACCACCCAAGAATGGAATCGTCGAGCGAAAACACTTGACAACCTCTTTGAAGCAGCTTTTCTTGCCACCATATCTTTCTCCATCAATTAGGAATCTGATGTCGTCACTAAACACATTCTTTAAATTGTAGACATTTGTTGATTGTTTTTTTTTGTTTCTAATTCGCATATATATCACCATTGCCGTTAATTTTCTTGACTGTATATCTCTTAAATGTCAACATATACACGTGCGATTTAGTTTACAAAGATTTTTCAATGCCGAGAACCTCGATCAGAGAGTAAAAATGGTGTAAGGTTCACAATGGTGTAAAATTAAAATGGGATATACCGGGCTAGGATTCGAGTTACAGGAACAAGGGCCAAACCAACCACCCAAAAATGGAATTGTCGAGCGAAAACACTTGACAAACTCCTAGAAGCAGCTTTTCTTGCCACCAGACCATTCTCCATCAATTAGGAATCTGATGCCGTCACTAAACACAATTCTTAAAATGTAGCCATTTGCTGAGTGTTTTTTTTGGTGTCTAATCCGCATATATATCACCATTGCCCTTGATTTTCTTGACTGTATATCTCTCAAATGTCAACATATACACGTGTGATTTAGTTTACGAAGATTTTTCAATGCCGAGAACCTCGATCAGAGGGTAAAAACGGCGTAAGGTTCACAATGGTGTAAAATTAAAATGAGATATATCGGGCTAGGATTCGAGTTACAGGTACAAGGGCCAAACCAACCACCCAAGAACGGAATCGTCGAGCGAAAACACATGACAACCTCCTAGAAGCAGCTTTTCTTGCCACCAGACCTTTCTTCATCAGTTAGGAATCTGATGCCGTCACTAAACACATTCCTTAAATTGTAGCCATTTGTTGAGTGTTTTTTTCTTGGGTGTCTAATCCGCATATATATCACCATTGCCGTTAATTTTCTTGACTGTATATCTCTTAAATGTCAACATATACACGTGTGATTTAGTTTACGAAGATTTTTCAATGCCGAGAACCTCGATCAAAGGGTAAAAAAGGCGTAAGGTTCACAATGGTGTAAAATTAAAATGGGATATATCGGGCTAGGATTCGAGTTATAGGTACAAGGGCCAAACCAACCACCCAAGAACGGAATCGTCGAGCGAAAACACTTGACAACCTCCTAGAAGCAGCTTTTCTTGCCACCAGACCTTTCATCATCAATTAGGAATCTAATGCCGTCACTAAACACATTCCTTAAATTGTAGCCATTTGTTGAGTGTTTTTTTTGGGTGTCTAATCCGCATATATATCACCATTGCCCTTGATTTTCTTGACTGTATATCTCTTAAATGTCAACATATACACGTGTGATTTAGTTTACAAAGATTTTTCAACGCCGAGAACCTCGATCAGAGAGTAAAAAAGGCGTAAGGTTCACAATGGTGTAAAATTAAAATGGGATATATCGGGCTAGGATTCGAGTTACCGGAACAAGGGCCAAACCAACCACCCTTGAACGGATTAATCGAGCGAAAACACTTGACAACCTCCTAGAAGCAGCTTTTCTTGCCACTAGACCTTTCTTCATCAATTAGGAATCTGATGCCGTCACTACACACATTCCTTAAATTGTAGCCATTTGTTGAGTGTTTTTTTTTGGTGTCTAATCCGCATATATATCACCATTGCCCTTGATTTTCTTGACAGTATATCTCTTAAATGTCAACATATACACGTGTGATTTAGTTTACCAAGATTTTTCAATGCTGAGAACCTCGATCAGAGAGTAAAAAAGGCGTAAGGTTCACAATGGTGTAAAATTAAAATGGGATATACCGGGCTGAGATTCGAGTTACAGGAACAAGGGCCAAACCAACCTCGCAAGAATGGAATCGTCGATCGAAAACACTTAACAACTTCCTACAAGCAGTTTTTCTTGCCACCAGACCTTTCTCCATCAATTAGGAATCTGATGCCATCACTAAACACATTCCTTAAATTGTAGCCATTTGTTGATTGTTTTTTTTGGTGTCTAATCCGCATATATCACCATTGCCCTTGATTTTCTTGACTGTATATCTCATAAATGTCAACATATACCCGTGTGATTTAGTTTACGAAGATTTTTCAACGCCGAGAACCTCGATCAGAGAGTAAAAAAGGCGTAAGGTTCACAATGGTGTAATATTAAAATGGGATATACCGGGCTAGGATTTGAGTTACAGGAACAAGGGCCAAACCAACCACCCAAGAATGGAATCGTTGAGAAAAAACACTTAACAACCTCCTAGAAGCATCTTTTCTTGCCACCAGACCTTTCTCCATCAATTAGGAATCTGATGCCGTCACTAAACACATTTCTTAAATTGTAGCCATTTGTTGAGTGTTTTTTTTGGTGTCTAATCCTCATATATATCCCCATCGCCCTTGATTTTCTTGACTGTATATCTCTTAAATGTCAACATATACACGTGTGATTTAGTTTACGAAGATTTTTCAATGCCGAGAACCTCGATCAGAGAGTGAAAAAGGTGTAAGGTTCACAATAGTGTAAAATTAAAATGGGATATACCGGCCTAGGATTCGAGTTACAGGAACAAGGGCCAAACCAACCTCCCAAGAATGGAATCGTCGAGCGAAAACACTTGACAACCTCCTAGAAGCTGCTTTTCTTGCCACCAAACCTTTCTCCATCAATTAGGAATCTGATGTCGTCACTAAATACATTCCTTAAATTGTAGCCAATTGTTGAGTGTTTTTTGTTGTTGTCTAATCCGAATATATATCACCATTGCCATAGATTTTCTTGATTGTATATCTCTTAAATGTCAACATATACACGTGTGATTTAGTTTACGAAGATTTTTCAATGCCGAGGACCTCGATCTGAGAGTAAAAAAGGCGTAAGGTTCACAATGGTGTAAAATTAAAATGGGATATACCGGGCTTGGATTCGACTTACAGGAACAAGGGCCAAACCAACTACCCAAGAATGGAATCATCGAGCGAAAACACTTGACAACCTCATAGAAGAAGCTTTTCTAGCCACCAAACCTTTCTCCATCAATTAGGAATCGATGCCGTCACAAAACACATTCCTTAAATTGTAGCCATTTGTTGACTGCTTTTTTTTTTTGAGTCTAATCTGCATATATATCACCATTGCCCTTGATTTTCTTGACCGTATATCTCTTAAATGTCAACATATACACGTATGATTTAGTTTACGAAGATTTTTCAATGCCGAGAACCTAGATCAGAGAGTAAAAAAGCCGTAAGGTTCACAAGGGTGTAAATTTAAAATGGGATATACCGGGCCAGGATTCGAGTTACAGGAACAAGGGCCAAACCAACCACCCAAAAATGGAATCGTCGAGCGAAAACACTTGACAACCTCCTAGAAGCAGGTTTTCTTCCCACCAGACCTTTCTCCATCAATTAGGAATCTGATGCCGTCACTAAGCACATTCCTTAAATTGTAGCCATTTGTTGAGTGTTTTTTTTTGTCTAATCCTCATATATAACACCATCGCCCTTGATTTTCTTGACTGTATATCTGTTAAATGTCAACATATACACGTGTGGTTTAGTTTACGAAGATTTTTCAATGCCGAGAACCTCGATCAGAGAGTAAAAAAGGAGTAAGGTTCACAATGGTGTAAAATTAAAATGGGATATACCGGGCTAGGATTCGAGTTACAGGAACAAGGGCCAAACCAACCACCCAAGAATGGAATCGTCGAGCGAAAACACTTGACAACCTCCAAGAAGCTGCTTTTTTTGCCACCAAACCTTTCTCCATCAATTAGGAATCTGATGTCGTCACTAAGCACATTCCTTAAATTATAGCCATTTGTTGAGTGTTTTTTTTGGTGTCTAATCCGCATATATATCACCATTGGCCCTGATTTTCTTGACCGTATATCTCTTAAATGTCAACATATACACGTGTGATTTAGTTTACGAAGATTTTTCAATGCCGAGAACCTCGATCAGAGGGTAAAAAAGGCGTAAGGTTCACAATGGTGTAAAATTAAAATGAGATATACCGGGCTGAGATTCGAGTTACAGGAACAAGGGCCAAACCAACCTCCCAAGAATGGAATCGTCGAGCGAAAACACTTGACAACTTCCTAGAAGTAGGTTTTCTTGCTACCAGACCTTTATCCATCAATTGGGAATCTGATGCCGTCACTAAACACGTTCCTTAAATTGTAGCCATTTGTTGAGTGTTTTTTTTGGGTGTCTAATCCGCATATATATCACCATTGCCCTTGATTTTCTTGACTGTATATCTCTTAAATGTCAACATATACACGTGTGATTTAGTTTACGAAGATTTTTCAATGCCGAGAACCTCGATCAGAGGGTAAAAAAGGCGTAAGGTTCACAATGGTGTAAAATTAAAATGGGATATACCGGGCTAGGACTCGAGTTACAGGAACAAGGGTTAAACTAACCACCCAAGAATGGAATCATCGAGCGAAAACACTTGACAACCTCCTAGAAGCGGCTTTTCTTGCCACCAGACCTTTCTCCATCTGTTAGGAATCTGATGCCATCACTAAACACATTCCTTAAATTGTAGCCATTTGTTGAGTGTTTTTTTTGGTGTCTAATCCGCATATATATCAGCATTGCCCTTGATTTTCTTAACTGTATATCTCTTAAATGTCGACATATACACGTGTGATTTAGTTACGAAGATTATTCAATGCCGAGAACCTCGTTCAGAGAGTAAAAAAGGCATAAAGTTCATAATGGTGTAAAATTAAAATGGAATATACCGGGCTAGGATTCGAGTTACAGGAACAAGGGCCAAACCAACCACCCAAGAATGGAATCGTCGAGCGAAAACACTTGACAACCTCCTAGAAGCTGCTTTTCTTGCCACCAAACCTTTCTCCATCAATTAGGAATCGATAACGTCACTAACCACATTCCTTAAATTGTAGCTATTTGTTGAGTGTTTTTTTTTGTTGTCTAATCCAAATATATATCACCATTGCCCTATATTTTCTTGATTGTATATCTCTTAAATGTCAACATATACACGCGTGATTTAGTTTACGAAGATTTTTCAATGCCGAGGACCTCGATCAGAGAGTAAAAAAGGCGTAAGGTTCACAATGGTGTAAAATTAAAATGGGATATACCAGGCTTGGATTCGAGTTACAGGAACAAGGGCCAAACCAACTACCCAAGAATGGAATCGTCGAGCGAAAACACTTGACAACCACCTAGAAGAAGCTTTTCTTGCCACCAAACATTTCTCCATCAATTAGGAATCGATGCCGTCACTAAACACATTCCTTAAATTGTAGCCATTTGTTGAGTGTTTTTTTTTGTAGTCTAATCTGCATATATATCACCATTGCCCTTGATTTTCTTGATCGTATATCTCATAAATGTCAACATATACACGTATGATTTTGTTTACGAACATTTTTCAATGCCGAGAACCTAGATTAGAGAGTAAAAAAGCCGTAAGGTTCACAAGGGTGTAATATTAAAATGGGATATATCGGGCTAGGATTCGAGTTATAGGTACAAGGGCCAAACCACCCACCCAAGAACGGAATCGTCGAGCGAAAACACTTGACAACCTCCTAGAAGCAGCTTTTCTTGCCACCAGACCTTTCTCCATCAATTAGGAATCGATGCCGTCACTAAACACATGTCTTAAATTGTAGCCATTTGTTGAGTGTTTTTTTTTGGAGTCTAATCTGCATATATATCACCATTGCCCTTGATTTTCTTGACTGTATATCTCTTAAATGTCAACATATACACGTATGATTTAGTTTACGAAGATTTTTCAATGCCGAGAACCTAGATCAGAGAGTAAAAAGGCGTAAGGTTCACAATGGTGTAAAATTAAAATGGGATATACCGGGCTAGGACTCGAGTTACAGGAACAAGGGCTAAAACAACCACCCAAGAATGGAATCATCGAGCGAAAACACTTGATAACCTCCTAGAAGCAGCTTTTCTTGACACCAGACCTTTCTCCATCAGTTAGGAAACTGATGCCGTCACTAAACACATTCCTTAAATTGTAGCCATTTGTTGAGTGTTTTTTTTTTGTGTCTAATCCGCATATATATCACCATAGCCCTTGATTTTCTTAACTGTATATCTCTTAAATGTCGACATATACACGTGAGATTTAGTTTACGAAGATTATTCAATGCCGAGAACCTCGTTCAGAGAGTAAAAAAGGCATAAAGTTCATAATGGTGTAAAATAAAAATGGGATATACCGGGCTAGGATTCGAGTTACAGGAACAAGGACCAAACCAACCACCCAAGAATGGATTCGTCGAGCGAAGACACTTGACCACCTCCTAGAAGCAGTTTTTCTTGCCACCAGACCTTTCTCCATCAATTAGGAATCTGATGCTGTCACTAAACACATTCCTTAAATTGTAGCTATTTGTTGAGTGTTTTTTTTGGTGTCTAATCCGCATATATATCACCATTCACTTTGATTTTCTTGACTATATATCTCTTAAATGTCAACATATACACGTGTGATTTAGTTTACGAAGATTTTTCAATGCCGATAACCTCGATCAGAGAGTAAAAATGGCGTAAGGTTCACAATGGTGTAGAATTAAAACGGGATATACCGGGCTAGGATTCGAGTTACAGGAACAAGGGCCAAACCAACCACCCAAGAATGGAATCGTCGAGCGAAAACACTTGACAACCTCCTAGAAGCAGCTTTTCTTGCCACCAGATCTTTCTCCATCAATTAGGAATCTGATGTCGTCACTAAACACATTCCTTAAATTGTAGACATTTGTTGATTGTTAATTTTCTTGACTGTATATCTCTTAAATGTCAACATATACACGTGTGATTTAGTTTACGAAGATTTTTCAATGCCGAGAACCTCGATCAGAGAGTAAAAAAGGCGTAAGGTTCACAATGGTGTAAAATTAAAATGGGATATAACGGGCTAGGATTCGAGTTACAGGAACAAGGGCCAAACCAACCACCCAAGAATGGAATTGTCGAGCGAAAACACTTGACAAACTCCTAGAAGCAGCTTTTCTTTCCACCAGACCATTCACCATCAATTAGGAATCTGATGCCGTCACTAAACACATTCCTTAAATTGTAGCCATTTGCTGAGTGTTTTTTTTTGGTGTCTAATCCGCATATATATCACCATTGCCCTTGATTTTCTTGACTGTATATCTCTTAAATGTCAACATATACACGTGTGATTTAGTTTACGAAGATTTTTCAATGCCGAGAACCTCGATCAGAGAGTAAAAAAGGCGTAAGGTTCACAACGGTGTAAAATTAAAATGGGATATATCGGGCTAGGATTCGAGTTACAGGAACAAGGGCCAAACCAACCACCCAAGAATGGATTAATCGAGCGAAAACACTTGACAACCTCCTAGAAGCAGCTTTTCTTGCCACCAGACCTTTCTTCATCAATTAGGAATCTGATGCCGTCACTACACACATTCCTTAAATTGTAGCCATTTGTTGAGTGTTTTTTTTTGGGTCTAATCCGCATATATATCACCATTGCCCTTGATTTTCTTGACAGTATATCTCTTAAATGTCAACATATACACGTGTGATTTAGTTTACCAAGATTTTTCAATGCTGAGAACCTCGATCAGAGATTAAAAAAGGCGTAAGGTTCACAATGGTGTAAAATTAAAATGGGATATACCGGGCTGAGATTCGAGTTACAGGAACAAGGGCCAAACCAACCTCGCAAGAATGGAATCGTCGAGCGAAAACACTTAACAACTTCCTAGAAGCAGCTTTTCTTGCCACCAGACCTTTCTCCATCAATTAGGTATCTGATGCCATCACTAAACACATTCCTTAAATTGTAGCCATTTGTTGAGTGTTTTTTTGGGTGTCTAATCCGCATATATCACCATTGCCCTTGATTTTCTTGACTGTATATCTCATAAATGTCAACATATACACGTGTGATTTAGTTTACGAAGATTTTTCAACGCCGAGAACCTCGATCAGAGAGTAAAAAAGGCGTAAGGTTCACAATGGTATCTGATGCCATCACTAAACACATTCCTTAAATTGTAGCCATTTGTTGAGTGTTTTTTTGGGTGTCTAATCCGCATATATCACCATTGCCCTTGATTTTCTTGACTGTATATCTCATAAATGTCAACATATACACGTGTGATTTAGTTTACGAAGATTTTTCAACGCCGAGAACCTCGATCAGAGAGTAAAAAAGGCGTAAGGTTCACAATGGTGTAATATTAAAATGGGATATACCGGGCTAGGATTCGAGTTACAGGAACAAGGGCCAAACTAACCACCCAAGAATGGAATCGTTGAGAAAAAACACTTAACAACCTCCTAGAAGCATCTTTTCTTGCCACCAGACCTTTCTCCAACAATTAGGAATCTGATGCCGTCACTAAACACATTCCTTAAATTGTAGCCATTTGTTGAGTGTTTTTTTTTGGTGTCTAATCCTCATATATATCCCCATCGCCCTTGATTTTCTTGACTGTATATCTCTTAAATGTCAACATATACACGTGTGATTTAGTTTACGAAGATTTTCAATGCCGAGAACCTCGATCAGAGAGTGAAAAAGGTGTAAGGTTCACAATGGTGTAAAATTAAAATGGGATATACCGGGCTAGGATTCGAGTTACAGGAACAAGGGCCAAACCAACCACCCAAGAATGGAATCGTCGAGCGAAAACACTTGACAACCTCCTAGAAGCTGCTTTTCTTGCCACTAAACCTTTCTCCATCAATTAGGAATCTGATGTCGTCACTAAATACATTCCTTAAATTGTAGCTAATTGTTGAGTGTTTTTTGTTGTTGCCTAATCCAAATATATATCACCATTGCCCTAGATTTTCTTGATTGTATATCTCTTAAATGTCAACATATACACGTGTGATTTAGTTTACGAAGATTTTTCAATGCCGAGGACCTCGATCAGAGAGTAAAAAAGGCGTAAGGTTCACGATGGTGTAAAATTAAAATGGGATATACCGGGCTTGGATTCGAGTTACAGGAACAAGGGCCAAACCAACTACCCAAGAATGGAATCGTCGAGCGAACACACTTGACAACCTCCTAGAAGAAGCTTTTCTTGCCACCAAACCTTTCTCCATCAATTAGGAATCGATGCCGTCACTAAACACATTCCTTAAATTATAGCCATTTGTTGACTGTTTTGTTTTTTTGGAGTCTAATCTGCATATATATCACCATTGCCCTTGATTTTCTTGACCGTATATCTCTTAAATGTCAACATATACACGTATGATTTAGTTTACGAAGATTTTTCAATGCCGAGAACCTAGATCAGAGAGTAAAAAAGCCGTAAGGTTCACAAGGGTGTAAAATTAAAATGGGATATACCGGGCTAGGATTCGAGTTACAGGAACAAGGGCCAAACCAACCACCCAAAAATGGAATCGTCGAGCGAAAACACTTGACAACCTCCTAGAAGCAGGTTTTCTTCCCACCAGATCTTTCTCCATCAATTAGGAATCTGATGCCGTCACTAAGCACATACCTTAAATTGTAGCCATTTGTTGAGTGTTTTTTTTTTGGTCTAATCCTCATATATATCACCATCGCCCTTGATTTTCTTGACTGTATATCTCTTAAATGTCAACATATACACGTGTGGTTTAGTTTACGAAGATTTTTCAATGCCGATAACCTCGATCAGAGAGTAAAAAAGGAGTAAGGTTCACAATGGTGTAAAATTAAAATGGGATATACCGGGCTAGGATTCGAGTTACAGGAACAAGGGCCAAACCAACCACCCAAGAATGGAATCGTCGAGCGAAAACACTTGACAACCTCCTAGAAGCTGCTTTTCTTGCCACCAAACCTTTCTCCATCAATTAGGAATCTGATGTCGTCACTAAACACATTCCTTAAATTGTAGCCATTTGTTGAGTGTTTTTTTGGTGTCTAATCCGCATATATATCACCATTGCCCTTGATTTTCTTGACCGTATATCTCTTAAATGTCAACATATACACGTGTGATTTAGTTTACGAAGATTTTTCAATGCCGAGAACCTCGATCAGAGGGTAAAAAAGGCGTAAGGTTCACAATGGTGTAAAATTAAAATGAGATATACCGGGCTGAGATTCGAGTTACAGAACAAGGGCCAAACCAACCTCCCAAGAATGGAATCGTCGAGCGAAAACACTTGACAACTTCCTAGAAGCAGCTTTTCTTGCTACCAGACCTTTCTCCATCAATTAGGAATCTGATGCCGTCACTAAACATATTCCTTAAATTGTAGCCATTTGTTGAGTGTGTTTTTTTGGTGTCTAATCCGCATATATATTACCATTGCCCTTGATTTTCTTGACTGTATATCTCTTAAATGTCAACATATACACGTGTGATTTAGTTTACGAAGATTTTTCAATGCCGAGAACCTCGATCAGAGGGTAAAAAAGGCGTAAGTTTCACAATGGTGTAAAATTAAAATGGGATATACCGGGCTAGAACTCGAGTTACAGGAACAAGGGCTAAACCAACCACCCAAGAATGGAATCATCGAGCGAAAACACTTGACAACCTCCTAGAAGCGGCTTTTCTTGCCACCAGACCTTTCTCCATCAGTTAGGAATCTGATGCCGTCACTAAACACATTCCTTAAATTGTAGCCATTTGTTGAGTGTTTTTTTGGTGTCTAATCCGCATATATATCACCATTGCCCTTGATTTTCTAAACTGTATATCTCTTAAATGTCGACATATACACGTGTGATTTAGTTTACGAAGATTATTCAATGCCGAGAACCTCGTTCAGAGAGTAAAAAAGGCATAAAGTTCATAATGGTGTAAAATCAAAATGGAATATACCGGGCTAGGATTCGAGTTACAGGAACAAGGGCCAAACCAACCACCCAAGAATGGAATCGTCGAGCGAAAACACTTGACAACCTCCTAGAAGCTGCTTTTCTTGCCACCAAACCTTTCTCCATCACTTAGGAATCTGATGTCGTCACTAAACACATTCCATAAATTGTAGACATTTGTTGAGTGTTTTTTGTTGTTGTCTAATCCGAATATATATCACCATTGCCCTATATTTTCTTGATTGTATATCTCTTAAATGACAACATATACACGCGTGATTTAGTTTACGAAGATTTTTCAATGCCGAGGACCTCGATCAGAGAGTAAAAAAGGCGTAAGGTTCACAATGGTGTAAAATTAAAATGGGATATACCGGGCTTGGATTCGAGTTACAGGAACAAGGGCCAAACCAACTACCCAAGAATGGAATCGTCGAGCGAAAACACTTGACAACCTCTTAGAAGAAGCTTTTCTTGCCACCAAACCTTTCTCCATCAATTAGGAATCGATGCCGTCACTAAACACATTCCTTAAATTGTAGCCATTTGTTGAGTGTTTTTTTTTGGAGTCTAATCTGCATATATATCACCATTGCCCTTGATTTTCTTGACCCTATATCTCTTAAATGTCAACATATACACGTATGATTTAGTTTACGAAGATTTTTCAATGCCGAGAACCTAGATCAGAGAGTAAAAAAGCCGTAAGGTTCACAAGGGTGTAAAATTAAAATGGGATATATCGGGCTAGGATTCGAGTTATAGGGACAAGGGCCAAACCAACCACCTAAGAACGGAATCGTCGAGCGAAAACACTTGACAACCTCCTAGAAGCAGCTTTTCTTGCCACCAGACCTTTCTTCATCAATTAGGAATCTGATGCCGTCACTAAACAGATTCCTTAAATTGTAGCCATTTGTTGAGTGTTTTTTGTTGTTGTCTAATCCGAATATATATCACCATTGCCTTTTATTTTCTTGATTGTATATCTCTTAAATGTCAACATATACACGCGTGATTTAGTTTACGAAGATTTTTCAATGCCGAGGACCTCGATCAGAGAGTAAAAAAGGCGTAAGGTTCACAATGGTGTAAAATTAAAATGGGATATACCGGGCTTGGATTCGAGTTACAGGAACAAGGGCCAAACCAACTACCCAAGAATGGAATCGTCGAGCGAAAACACTTGACAACCTCCTAGAAGAAGCTTTTCTTGCCACCAAACCTTTCTCCATCAATTAGGAATCGATGCCGTCACTAAACACATTCCTTAAATTGTAGCCATTTGTTGAGTGTTTTTTTTTTGTAGTCTAATCTGAATATATATCACCATCGCCCTTGATTTTCTTGACTGTATATCTCTTAAATGTCAACATATACACGTATGATTTAGTTTACGAAGATTTTTCAATGCCGAGAACCTAAATCAGAGAGTAAAAAAGGCGTAAGGTTCACAATGGTGTAAAATTAAAATGGGATATACCGGGCTAGGACTCGAGTTACAGGAACAAGGGCCAAACCAACTACCCAAGAATGGAATCGTCGAGCGAAAACACTTGACAACCTCCTAGAAGAAGCTTTTCTTGCCACCAAACCTTTCTCCATCAATTAGGAATCGATGCCGTCACTAAACACATTCCTTAAATTGTAGCCATTTGTTGAGTGTTTTTTTTTGGTGTCTAATCCGCATATATATCACCATTGCCCTTGATTTTCTTAACTGTATATCTCTTAAATGTCGACATATACACGTGTGATTTAGTTTACGAAGACTATTCAATGCCGAGAACCTCGTTCAGAGAGTAAAAAGGCATAAAGTTCATAATGGTGTAAAATAAAAATGGGATATACCGGGCTAGGATTCGAGTTACAGGAACAAGGACCAAACCAACCACCCAAGAATGGATTCGTCGAGCGAAGACACTTGACCACCTCCTAGAAGCAGCTTTTCTTGCCACCAGACCTTTCTCCATCAATTAGGAATCTGATGCCGTCACTAAACACATTCCTTAAATTGTAGGTATTTGTTGAGTGTTATTTTTGGTGTCTAATCCGCATATATATCACCATTCACTTTGATTTTCTTGACTATATATCTCTTAAATGTCAACATATACACGTGTGATTTAGTTTACGAAGATTTTTCAATGCCGATAACCTCGATCAGAGAGTAAAAAAGGCGTAAGGTTCACAATGGTGTAAAATTAAAACGGGATATACCGGGCTAGAATTCGAGTTACCGGAACAAGGGCCAAACCAACCACCCAAGAATGGAATCGTCGAGCGAAAACACTTGACAACCTCCTAAAAGCAACTTTTCTTGCCACCAGATCTTTCTCCATCAATTAGGAATCTGATGTCGTCACTAAACACATTCCTTAAATTGTAGACATTTGTTGATTGTTTTTTTTGTGTCTAATTCGTATATATATCGCCATTGCCGTTAATTTTCTTGACTGTATATCTCTTAAATGTCAACATATACACGTGTGATTTAGTTTTCGAAGATTTTCAATGCCGAGAACCTCGATCAGAGAGTAAAAAAGGCGTAAGGTTCACAATGGTGTAAAATTAAAATGGGATATAACGGGCTAGGATTCGAGTTACAGGAACAAGGGCCAAACCAACCACCCAAGAATAGAATTGTCGAGCGAAAACACTTGACAAACTCCTAGAAGCAGCTTTTCTTTCCACCAGACCATTCACCATCAATTAGGAATCTGATGCCGTCACTAAACACATTCCTTAAATTGTAGCCATTTGCTGAGTGTTTGTTTTGGTGTCTAATCCGCATATATATCACCATTGCCCTTGATTTTCTTGACTGTATATCTCTTAAATGTCAACATATACACGTGTGATTTAGTTTACGAAGATTTTTCAACGCCGAGAATCTCGATCAGAGAGTAAAAAAGGTGTAAGGTTCACAATGGTATAATATTAAAATGGGATATACCGGGCTAGGATTCGAGTTACAGGAACAAGGGCCAAACCAACCTCCCAAGAATGGAATCATTGAGAAAAAACACTTAACAACCTCCTAGAAGCATCTTTTCTTGCCACCAGACCTTTCTCCATCAATTAGGAATCTGATGCCGTCACTAAACACATTCCTTAAATTGTAGCCATTTGTTGAGTGTTTTTTTTGGTGTCTAATCCTCATATATATCTCCATCGCCCTTGATTTTCTTGACTGTATATCTCTTAAATGTCAACATATACACGTGTGATTTAGTTTACGAAGATTTTTCAATGCTGAGAACCTCGATCAGAGAGTAAAAAAGGCGTAAGGTTCACAATGGTGTAAAATTAAAATGGGATATATCGGGCTGAGATTCGAGTTATAGGAACAAGGGCCAAACCAACCTCCCAAGAATGGAATCGTCGAGCGAAAACACTTAATAACTTCCTAGAAGCAGCTTTTCTTGCCACCAGACCTTTCTCCATCAATTAGGAATCTGATGCCATCACTAAACACATTCCTTAAATTGTAGCCATTTGTTGAGTGTTTTTTATGGGTGTCTAATCCTTATATATATCACCATCGCCCTTGATTTTCTTGACTGTATATCTCTTAAATGTCAACATATACACGTATGATTTAGTTTACGAAGATTTTTCAATGCCGAGAACCAAGATCAGAGAGTAAAAAAGGCGTAAGGTTCACAATGGTGTAAAACTAAAATGGGATATACCGGGCTAGGACTCGAGTTACAGGAACAAGGGCTAAACCAACCACCCAAGAATGGAATCATCGAGCGAAAACACTTGACAACCTCCTAGAAGCAGCTTTTCTTACCACCAGACCTTTCTCCATCAGTTAGGAATCTGATGCCGTCACTAAACACATTCCTTAAATTGTAGCCATTTGTTGAGTGTTTTTTTTGGTGTATAATCCGCATATATATCACCATTGCCGTTGATTTTCTTAACTGTATATCTCTTAAATGTCAACATATACACGTGTGATTTAGTTTACGAAGATTATTCAATGCCGAGAACCTCGTTCAGAGAGTAAAAAAGGCATAAAGTTCACAATGGTGTAAAATTAAAATGGGATATACCGGGCTAGGATTCGAGTTACAGGAACAAGGGCCAAACCAACCACCCAAGAATGGAATAGTCGAGCGAAAACACTTGATAACCTCCTAGAAGCTGCTTTTCTTGCCACCAAACCTTTCTCCATCAATTAGGAATCTGATGTCGTCACTAAACACATTCCTTAAATTGTAGCCATTTATTGAGTGTTTTTTGTTGTTGTCTAATCCGAATATATATCACCATTGCCCTAGATTTTCTTGATTGTATATCTCTTAAATGTCAACATATACACGTGTGATTTAGTTTACGAAGATTTTTCAATGCCGAGGACCTCGATCAGAGAGTAAAAAAGGCGTAAGGTACACAATGGTGTAAAATTAAAATGGGATATACCGGGCTTGGATTCGAGTTACAGGAACAAGGGCCAAACCAACTACCCAAGAATGGAATCGTCGAGCGAAAACACTTGACAACCTCCTAGAAGAAGCATTTCTTGCCACCAAACCTTTCTCCATCAATTAGGAATCGATGCCGTCACTAAACACATTCCTTAAATTGTAGCCATTTGTTGAGTGTTTTTTTTTGGAGTCTAATCTGCATATATATCACCATTGCCCTTGATTTTCTTGACCGTATATCTCTTAAATGTCAACATATACACGTATGATTTAGTTTACGAAGATTTTTCAATGCCGAGAACCTAGATCACAGAGTAAAAAAGCCGTAAGGTTCACAAGGGTGTAAAATTAAAATGGGATATATCGGACTAGGATTCGAGTTATAGGTACAAGGGCCAAACCAACCACCCAAGAACGGAATCGTCGAGCAAAAACACTTGACAACCTCCTAGAAGCAGCTTTTCTTGCCATCAGACCTTTCTTCATCAATTAGGAATCTGATGCCGTCACTAAACACATTCCTTAAATTGTAGCCATTTGTTGAGTGTTTTTTTTTTGTCTAATCCCCATATATATCACCATCGCCCTTGATTTTCTTGACTGTATATCTCTGAAATGTCAACATATACACGTATGATTTAGTTTACGAAGATTTTTCAATGCCGAGAACCTAGATCAGAGAGTAAAAAAGGCGTAAGGTTCACAATGGTGTAAAATTAAAATGGGATATACCGGGTTAGGACTCGAGTTACAGGAACAAAGGCTAAACCAACCACCCAAGAATGGAATCATCGAGCGAAAACACTTGACAACCTCCTAGAAGCAGCTTTTCTTGCCACCAGACCTTTCTCCATCAGTTAGGAATCTGATGCCGTCACTAAACACATTCCTTAAATTGTAGCCATTTGTTGAGTGTTTTTTTTGGTGTCTAATCCGCATATATATCACCATTGCCCTTGATTTTCTTAACTGTATATCTCTTAAATGTCGACATATACACGTGTGATTTAGTTTACGAAGATTATTCAATGCCGAGAACCTCGTTCAGAGAGTAAAAAAGGCATAAAGTTCATAATGGTGTAAAATTAAAATGGAATATACCGCGTTAGGATTCGAGTTACAGGAACAAGGGCCAAACCAACCACCCAAGATGGAATCGTCGAGCGAAAACACTTGACAACCTCCTAGAAGCTGCTTTTCTTGCCACCAAACCTTTCTCCATCAATTAGGAATCTGATGTCGTCACTAAACACATTCCTTAAATTGTAGCCATTTGTTGAGTGTTTTTTGTTGTTGTCTAATCCGAATATATATCACCATTGCCCTAGATTTTCTTGATTGTATATCTCTTAAATGTCAACATATACACGCGTGATTTAGTTTACGAAGATTTTTCAATGCCGAGGACCTCGATCAGAGAGTAAAAAAGGCGTAAGGTTCACAATGGTGTAAAATTAAAATGGGATATACCGGGCTTGGATTCGAGTTACAGGAACAAGGGCCAAACCAACTACCCAAGAATGGAATCGTCGAGCGAAAACACTTGACAACCTCCTAAAAGAAGCTTTTCTTGCCACCAAACCTTTTCCATCAATTAGGAATCGATGCCGTCACTAAACACATTCCTTAAATTGAAGCCATTTGTTGAGTGTTTTTTTTTTGAATCTAATCTGCATATATATCACCATTGCCCTTGATTTTCTTGACCGTATATCTCTTAAATGTCAACATATACACGTATCATTTAGTTTACGAAGATTTTTCAACGCCGAGAACCTAGATCAGAGAGTAAAAAAGTCGTAAGGTTCACAAGGGTGTAAAATTAAAATGGGATATATCGGGCTAGGATTCGAGTTATAGTTACAAGGGCCAAACCAACCACCCAAGAATGGAATCGTCGAGCGAAAACACTTGACAACCTCCTAGAAGCAGCTTTTCTTGCCACCAGACCTTTCTTCATCAATTAGAAATCTGATGCCGTCACTAAACACATTCCTTAAATTGTAGCCATTTGTTGAGTGTTTTTTTTGTCTAATCCTCATATATATCACCATCGCCCTTTATTTTCTTGACTGTATATCTCTTAAATGTCAACATATACACGTATGATTTAGTTTACGAAGATTTTTCAATGCCGGGAACCTAGATCAGAGAGTAAAAAAGGCGTAAGGTCCACAATGGTGTAAAATTAAAATGGGATATACCGGGCTAGGACTCGAGTTACAGGAACAAGGGCTAAACCAACCACCCAAGAATGGAATCATCGAGCGAAAACACTTGATAACCTCCTAGAAGCAGCTTTCCTTGCCACCAGACCTTTCTCCATCAGTTAGGAATCTGATGCCGTCACTAAACACATTCCTTAAATTGTAGCCATTTGTTGAGTGTTTTTTTGTGTCTAATCCACATATATATCACCATTGCCCTTGATTTTCTTAAATGTATATCTCTTAAATGTCGACATATACACGTGTGATTTAGTTTACGAAGATTATTCAATGCCGAGAACCTCGTTCAGAGAGTAAAAAAGGCATAAAGTTCATAATGGTGTAAAATAAAAATGGGATATACCGGGCTAGGATTCGAGTTACAGGAACAAGGACCAAACCAACCACCCAACAATGGATTCGTCGAGCGAAGACACTTGACCACCTCCTAGAAGCAGCTTTTCTTGCCACCAGACCTTTATCCATCAATTAGGAATCTGATGCCGTCACTAAACACATTCCTTAAATTGTAGCTATTTGTTGAGTGTTTTTTTTGGTGTCTAATCCGCATATATATCACCATTCACTTTGATTTTCTTGACTATATATCTCTTAAATGTCAACATATACACGTGTGATTTAGTTTACGAAGATTTTTCAATGCCGATAACCTCGATCAGAGAGTAAAAAAGGTGTAAGGTTCACAATGGTGTAAAATTAAAATGGGATATACCGGGCTAGGATTCGAGTTACAGGAACAAGAGCCAAACCAACCACCCAAGAATGGAATCGTCGAGCGAAAACACTTGACAACCTCCTAGAAGCAGCTTTTCTTGCCACCAGACCTTTCTCCATCAATTAGGAATCTGATGCCATCACTAAACACATTCCTTAAATTGTAGCCATTTGTTGAGTGTTTATTTTTGTTGTCTAATCGGCATATATATCACCATTGCCCTTGATTTTCTTGACTGTATATCTATTAAATGTCAACAAATACACATGTGATTTAGTTTACGAAGATTTTTCAATGCCGATAACCTCGATCAGAGAGTAAAAAAGGCCTAAGGTTCACAATGGTGTAAAATTAAAATGGGATATACCGGGCTAGGATTCGAGTTACAGGAACAAGGGCCAAACCAACCACTCAAGAATGGAATCGTCGAGCGAAAACACTTGACAACCTCCTAGAAGCAGCTTTTCTTGCCGCCAGAGCTTTCTCCATCAATTAGGAATCTGATGCCGTCACTAAACACATTCCTTAAATTGTAGCCGTTTGTTGACTGTTTTTTTTGTGTCTAATCCGCATATATATCACCATTGCCCTTAATTTTCTTGACTGTATATCTCTTAAATGTCAAGATATACACGTGTGATTTAGTTTACGAAGATTTTTCAATGCCGATAACCTCGATCAGAGAGTAAAAAAGGCGTAAGGTTCACAATGGTGTAAAATGAAAATGGGATATACCGGGCTAGGATTCGAGTTACAGGAACAAGGGCCAAACCAACCACCCAAGAATGGAATCGTCGAGCGAAAACACTTGACAACCTCCTAGAAGCTGCTTTTCTTGCCACCAAACCTTTCTCCATCAATTAGGAATCTGATGTCGTCACTAAACACATTCCTTAAATTGTAGCCATTTGTTGAGTGTTTTTTGTTGTTGTCTAATCCGAATATATATCACCATTGCCCTAGATTTTCTTGATTGTATATCTCTTAAATGTCAACATATACACGTGTGATTTAGTTTACGAAGATTTTTCAATGCCGAGGACCTGGATCAGAGAGTAAAAAACGCGTAAGGTTCACAATGGTGTAAAATTAAAATGGGATATACCGGGCTTGGATTCGAGTTACAGGAACAAGGGCCAAACCAACTACCCAAGAATGGAATCGTCGAGCGAAAACACTTGACAACCTCCTAGAAGAAGCTTTTCTTGCCACCAAACCTTTCTCCATCAATTAGGAATCGATGCCGTCACTAAACACATTCCTTAAATTGTAGCCATTTGTTGAGTGTTTTTTTTTTTTGGAGTCTAATCTGCATATATATCACCATTGCCCTTGATTTTCTTGACCGTATATCTTTTAAAAGTCAACATATACACGTATGATTTAGCTTACGAAGATTTTTTAATGTCGAGAACCTCGATCAGAGAGTAAAAAACGCGTAAGGTTCACAATGGTGTAAAATTAAAATGGGATATACCGGGCTAGGATTCGAGTTACAGGAACAAGGGCCAAACCAACCACCCAAGAATGGAATCGTCGAGCGAAAACACTTGACAACCTCCTAGAAGCAGCTTTTCTTGCCACCAGACTTTTCTCCATCAATTAGGAATCTGATGCCGTCACTAAACACATTCCTTAAATTGTAGCCATTTGTTGAGTGTTTTTTTGTGTCTAATCCGTATATATATCACCATTGCCCTTGATTTTCTTGACTGTATATCTATTAAATGTCAACATATACACGTGTGATTTAGTTTACCAAGATTTTTCAATGCCGAGAAACTCGATCAGAGAGTAAAAAAGGCGTAGGGTTCATAATGGTGTAAAATTAAAATGGGATATACCTGGCTAGGATTCGAGTTACAGGAACAAGGGCCAAACCAACCACCCAAGAATGGAATCGTCGAGCGAAAACACTTGACAACCTCCTAGAAGCAGCTTTTCTTGCCACCCGACCTTTCTCCATCAATTAGGAATCCGATGCCGTTACTAAACCCATTTCTTAAATTGTAGCCATTTGTTGAGTGTTTTTTTTTTGTGTCTAATCCGCATATATATCACCATTGCCCATGATTTTCTTGACTGTATATCTCTTAAATGGCAAGATATACACGTGTGATTTAGTTTACATAGAATTTTCAATTCCGAGAACCTCGACCAGAGAGTAAAAAAGGCGTAAGGTTCACAATTGTGTAAAATTAAAATGGGATATACCGTGCTAGGATTCGAGTAACAGGAACAAGGGCCAAACCAACCACCCAAGAATGGAATCGTCGAGCGAAAACACTTGACAAGCTCCTAGAAGCAGCTTTTCTTGCCACCAGATTTATCTCCATCAATTAGGAATCTGATGCCGTCACTAAACATATTCCTTAAATTGTAGCCATTTGTTGAGTGTTTTTTTTGGTGTCTAATCCGCATATATAACACCATTGCCCTTGATTTTCTTGACCGTATATCTCTTAAATGTTAACATATACACGTGTGATTTAGTTTACCAAGATTTTTCAATGCCGAGAAACTCGATCAGAGAGTAAAAAAGGCGTAAGGTTCATATTGGTGTAAAATTAAAATGGGATATACCGGGCTATGATTCGAGTTACAGGAACAAGGGCCAAACCAACCACCCAAGAATGGAATCGTCGAGCGAAAACACTTGACAAGCTCCTAGAAGCAGCTTTTCTTGCCACCAGACTTTTCTCCATCAATTAGGAATCTGATTCCGTCACTAAACACATTCCTTAAATTGTAGCCATTTGTTGAGTGTTTTTTTTTGGTGTCTAATACGAATATATATCACCATTGCCCTTGATTTTCTTGACTGTATATCTCTTAAATGTCAACGTATACACGTGTGATATAGTTTACGAAGATTTTTCAACACCGAGAACCTCGATCAGAGAGTAAAAAAGGCGTAAGGTTCACAACGGTGTAATATTAAAATGGGATATACCGGCTAGGATTCGAGTTACAGGAACAAGGGCCAAACCAACCACCCAAGAATAGAATCGTCGAGCGAAAACACTTGACAACCTCCTAGAAGCAGCTTTTCTTTCAACCAGACCTTTCTCCATCAATTAGGAATCTGATGCCGTCACTAAACACATTCCTTAAATTGTAGCCATTTGTTGAGTGTTTTTTTTGGTGCCAAATCCGCATATATATCATCGATGCCCTTGATTCTCTTGACTGTATATCTCTTAAATGTCAACATATACACGTGTGATTTAGTTTACGAATATTTTTCAATGCCGAGAACCTCGGCCAGAGAGTAAAAAAGGCGTAAGGTTCACAATGGTGTAAAATTAAAATGGGATATATCGGGCTAGGATTCGAGTTACAGGAACAGGGGCCAAACCAACCACCCAAGAATGGAATCGTCGAGCGAAAACACTTGACAACCTCCTAGAAGAAGCTTTTCTTGCCACCAGACCTTTCTCCATCAATTAGGAATCTGATGCCGTCACTAAGCACATTCCTTAAATTTTAGCCATTTGTTGAGTGTTTTTTTTGTGTCTAATCTGCATATATATCTCCATTGCCGTTAATTTTCTTGACTGTATATCTCTTAAATGTCAACATATACACGTGTGATTTAGTTTAAGAAGATTTTTCAATGCCAAGAACCTCGATCAGAGAGTAAAAAAGGCGTAAGGTTCACAATGGTGTAAAATTAAAATGGGATATACCGGGCTAGGATTCGAGTTACAGGAACAAGGGCCAAACCAACTACCCAAGAATGGAATCGTCGAGCGAAAACACTTGACAACCTCCTAGAAGAAGCTTTTCTTGCCACCAAACCTTTCTCCATCAATAAGGAATTTTATGCCGTCACTAAACACATTCCATAAATTGTAGCCATTTGTTGAGTGTTTTTTTTTTTGAGTCTAATCCGCATATATATCACCATTTCCCTTGATTTTCTTGACCGTATATCTCTTAAATGTCAACATATACACGTGTGATTTAGTATACGAAGATTTTTCAATGCCGAGAACCTAGATCAGAGAGTAAAAAAGGCGTAAGGTTCACAATGGTGTAAAATTAAAATGAGATATACCGGGCTAGGATTCGAGTTACTGGAACAAGGGCCAAACCAACCACCCAAAAATGGAATCGTCGAGCGAAAACACTTGACAACCTCCTAGAAGCAGCTTTTCTTGCCCCCAGACCTTTCTCCATTAATTAGGAATATGATGCCGTCACTAAGCACATTCCTTAAATAGTAGCCATTTGTTGAGTGTTTTTTTTTTGTGTCTAATCCGCATATATATCACCATTGCCCTTGATTTTCTTGACTGTATATCTCTTAAATGTCAACATATACACGTGTGATTTAGCCTACGAAGATTTTTCAATGCCGAGAACCTCGATCAGAGAGTAAAAAACGCGTAAGTTTCACAATGGTGTGTAAAATTAAAATGGGATATACCGGGCTAGGATTCGAGTTACAGGAACAAGGGCCAAACCAACCACTCAAGAATGGAATTGTCGAGCGAAAACACTTGAGAACCTCCTAGAAGCAGCTTTTCTTGCCACCAGACCTTTCTACATCAATTAGGAATCTGATGCCGTCACTAAGCACATTCCTTAAATTGTAGCCAATTGTTGAGTGTTTTTTTTTTGGTGTCTAATCCGCATATATATCACCATTGCCCTTAATTTTCTTGACTGTATATCTCTTAAATGTCAACATATACACGTGTGATTTAGTTTACGAAGATTTTTCAATGCCAAGAACCTCGATCAGAGAGTGAAAAAGGTGTAAGGTTCACAATGGTGTAAAATTAAAATGGGATATACGGGGCTAGGATTCGAGTTACACGAACAAGGGCCAAACCAACTACCCAAGAATGGAATCGTCGAGCGAAAACACTTGACAACCTCCTAGAAGAAGCTTTTCTTGCCACCAAACCTTTCTCCATTAATAAGGAATTTTATGCCGTCTCTAAACACATTCCTTAAATTGTAGCCATTTGTTGAGTGTTTTTTTTTTGGAGTCTAATCCGCATATATATCACCAGTGCCCTTGATTTTCTTGACCGTATATCTCTTAAATGTCAACATATACACGTGTGATTTAGTATACGAAGATTTTTCAATGCCGAGAACCTAGATCAAGGAGTAAAAAAGGCGTAAGGTTCTCTTGGTGCATGTTTGTGACAACAGCTTAGATTTGGCCTTTGGATATCTTGTAATTAGTTAAACGATAAACAGTTAGCGGGTTTAGCTTTGTATTAGTGAGTTGTAATGTTTAGGCTAACCAAACCCAAACAGATTGGGTGTATGGGGGCGAATTGGGCTTAGACCAATTCGCAGTCCATGTGGTTTTGACCAAGCCCAAGTTGCAAACCTTGTGTTATATAAACAATGTTATGCATTAGGGTTTAGGTTAATCAGCCAAAACAGTTTTGAGAGATAAAGAATTCGTGAGAGCTTGTGCTTGGATGAATTTGTAGTTGGTTAGGGGTTTTGATTGATTGTAATACTTTGGTTTGATAATCAATAGAAAACCCGGTTTGAAAGTGAATTGCTGATTTCTGTTCCTACACGTTTTCTGCTATATTCTGATCAAGAGGATTCTGCACTCTTGATTAGATTGACAATTCTGTGAAAGATCCATACATCAAGGGGACCTACAATTGGTATCAGAGCGTTAGGCTCTTGAAGGCTCGGTTCAGAATTGTTGGCTGTAGAAACAGGAAGAAATTTTCGAAATCTTTGAAATCTGAAAATTAGGGTTTTAAAATTTTCGAAATTTTTGATAAAATTTTCAAAATTTGTTGGCTGATTTGATCTTCTGGTTTGTTTGATTGTTGTTTTGCAGGTTTCAGGGTTTCCAGGAAAGGTTTTGGGTGATTCTGGAAGAATTTTTGTCTAAATTTCTTGAAGATTCGAAGACTGTTCTTCGTGTTCTTCGTGGTTTTCCATCTGTTCTTCATAATTTTTGAAAATTTTGAGCTGATTAGGTTTTCTGATTTTGCAGATTTGTGTTGGAAAATCTTCAGATTTTCGAACAGATTGAGTTTCCCAAGTTACTGGGCGATTTTAACAAATTCGCAGACTAATCTGCGAATTTGAGTCTTGATATCTCGGTGAACGGCGAAGTTAAATCCAAAGGCGACTTTGGTAACCGTGTAATTGTCCACAGCGAAATTACTACGGTTTTTGGCGACTTTACTGGTCGTCGTAATAGCGAAAACAGACAGCGAATTTGACCTGCGAACTTGTGAACTTGATCAGCGAAATAAGCTTGAACTGATTAGCGAAATTAAGGTTGACTGGCTAGCGAAATTATCAGCATAATTAAAAAGGTGGAAGATTTTTTGGCAAGCGTAACTAAAAATTCACGTTTTTGAAAATAGAAAGTGAACCGTAAGTCATCTGAAGAAACCGTCTGCACCGTTGAACTCGGTAGATTTTTAAGGAAAAAAAATGTCGAACATGTCAAGTTTGGTGTAATTTAGATATCATTGGATATCATTGGATTCGTCTTTTCGAGACGATTCTAACGGTGTAATTTGGTAACCACTGTTTTCAGAAACTTTTTGTACGGTTTTATCAATCTTCATCGTTTAAAATGTCGAACATGTCAAGTTTGAATGAGCTTTTGAGAATGGAGCATGAGGTTGGCACTACCAACAAACCACCTAAGATGATGAAGGTGGAAAATTACTTGACATGGAAGGATCATTTTCAATCCTTCATTGAATATCAGGACACTCGCATGTGGATATGCATTGAAGATGGGTACACAAACCCAACACACGACTTTGAGGGCAGACCACGTAGAACTGCCTATGTGAACATGGAAGATGCTGATAAAAAGATGTATGAGGCTAAAAAGAGAGCCTTGGCTGCAATCAAAATGTCCTTACCTGATAGCATCAAGCATACTTTCAAGAAGTACACAAATTCCAAGGATATGTGGGATGCATTGGAAAAGAGATATGCGGGAAATGCAGATGTCAAGAAAAACCAAGTTGATCTATTGAAGAAGCAGTTTGTTGTTTTCAAGTTCATGAAACATGAGTCACTTGAGGACATCATCACTCGCTACTATCATCTGATGTCAGAAATGGAAAATTATGAGATCGATTGCTATACTGACGTAGAGAAGAATGACAAGCTGCTCGATGCCTTACCTACTAAGTGGGATATCTACACTCTCATGATTAAGGGAGAGGCAGATTATGAGACAAAGGAGCTGGAAGAAGTAGTTGGCAAGCTGAGAGCTTATGAGCTCAGTATGAAGAAGAAAGATACTGGATATGATCAGGTTTAAGATCCAGCGATTTACAATGGGCTTACATCTTCTTCATCTCACAACAGTTCTAGCGACTCTGCTACTGCTTTTCTTTCGTGTGAGAATGAGCAGGTCACAGTGAATGAAGATGGTGATGTGTGTTTTGTAGCTGCTTCAGGAGGATCATCGGGAGCCAAGAGAACATCAGGTTCTAAGCAGAGCAGTGGTGTTAAGTCGATGCCAATGAGTGTGAAGTCTGCTGAAGAGCATCTTGCTCTTCTTGCTTCATTTGTTGCTTCTTAGGAGAACTACATTCAGGGGAAGATATCTGATCCTGCTACTTTAGATGAAGACTATGATCAGATTGACCCTGATGATCTTGAGGAGATGGATTTGCAATGGCAAATGGCCATGATTTCTAGACGAGTGAAGAGATTCATGAACAGAACAGTTAGGATGTTTGTAGGGAGGAGTGTTGGTTTTGACAAAACCAAAGTGAGGTGCTTTAACTGTCAAAGTTATGGGTATTTCGCTAGGGAATGTCAAAAACAAAAGCAAGAGACTTCGAGTCAAAGTTCAAACAACAGGAATGCGTCAAACAATTCTAGCTCAAAGGCTTTGATCTCTACAGCACGAGAAGGTTCTTATGATTGGAGTATTCATCTAGAAGATAATGAGAATGCCACTCAGGCATTCATGGCAGAGATCGTGCCAGTTGAGGATGATGAAGCTACTGTAGGAGATGCTCAAGCAAAAGTGGATGCTGAGGCTGAGGTGAAGATGGAGAGTAAAGCTGAAGAAGAGAAGGGTGATCAGACAACAGATGCTAAAGAGGAAAAGCAGAAGTCTGACCATGAAAGGGAAGCTGAAGAAAAGGATGCTAAATATAAGAGAATGGAAGCTCAACTTGCGGCTCTCATGGCCAACCTTGACAAACAACCAGGAGAGGTAAAGTCTAATTCTGTGTGTTTAAAATGTCGTGAATTACAGGGTGAAGTTGACAGGTTGTCCACACAAAACCAAAGTTTGGTAAGTGAGATATCTAACATTAAAGAATCAAACTTTTTTGCTAAAAGAAATGAATCGTCATACTTGAAGAAAATTAAAGGTTATGAAAGTAAAATTGAAGCATTAACCTGCAAATTAAACGAAAAACTTCAAGTCATAGACTTAGCTCATGAAATGATGGCTGAGAAAACAAAAGAGATTTCTGATAAAAGCAAAGAGTTGTCAGATGCACAACTCAAAATTGTTGAACTTGAAAAGAAATTAGGTCAATTCAGGGACTCTACTTTTGTTATGAAACACATGATGGGTGGCTTGAAGAAGAGTAATGACAAAACCAGTGTGGGATTCCATGGTTTCAATGAAGTTCCACCTCCTGTTAGTCATGACTATTCTTTCTTGCCTGATGAAGATGAGCTAACAAATTTTATGTCAACAGCACCAAGTTCCACATCAAGGCAAGGTGATGAGTCTGCGTGTGATGATGCTAAGAAGAATGATAACAACAAACCAGTTTTGAAAAAGAAAACTTCACATCCTAAGAATAAGAATCCAACTGTTGTTAAACAGATTAATTTTGTTCAAGGAAGTGACATGAAAAACGAAACAGCTGTTATTGAAAATGAATCTAATGTAGAGTTTGCTAAAAACAAGAATAAAGAAAATTCTGAAACTAAGCAAACTGAACCAAATTCTTCTAAGGCATCATCATCAAAACCTGAATCTAGTTCAAAGGATTCAGATAAGAAGTCTTTGAAAAAGAGATCGTGCTTCAAATGTCACACAAAGGGACATGTAGCTAGCTGCTGTCCTAACAAAAAGAGTGAAGCACAAATTAGTGAGAAACAGAGAGGGAAGTCACCAGAGAATAGTGGTGATAAAAAGGAGAAGGAGTCTAACTCTCCAAAGAAATCTGCTCCTAAGCAACCAGAGAATGTTGCTGTTGGTGTAGATAAGGCTGAAAAAGGAACTCCACAAGTTCCACGTTTTCAAAGAAATCAACCAAGATTTCAGCCTAGATCTCCACCTGGCAGATATGAGAGACCTAGAAGCAGTTCACCAAGAATGAACAATTACAATTATAATAATTTCAGGAGTCAAGGTCAATATCAAAATCGATACCAAAATAATGGTGGTCGAACTTTTTATAACAATGGCTTTAGAAATTATAACAATCAAGCTTCTTGGAATCAAAACTCATGGTATCAAAATCAAAATTTCCAACGGTCAGATAGTCCAAACACATATAGGAACCCTCAGGACCAAAGACCTAGTGGAAATCAAAATCAAACCCCATTTCCATCAATAGGTCTGAGATTCAAGACTCCAATTAGGAGTAGTGGATATTGGATGGATGTTCCAGTAGTTGGTGAATTTGGACGACCCAAGACTATTAAGGCTTGGGTCCCCTAATCTAACTAATTTCTTAGTTGGTGTGTGCAGGAGCTGCTAAGGAGGATTATCAACTTATGTTGATAGTGGCTGCTTCAGGCACATGACGGGGGGATGTGAGATTGTTGATATATATATATATATATATATATATATATTAATTGATTTAAATTGAAGTTCAAAGTGCTAAGTCGACACACTAGCTAACCTGGCAGATCTTTATACTAAAGCTTTTGACAGGGCTCGCTTTGAACATTTAGTCGCACTCAACGGGATAAGGAATCCTGAATAACTGGTTTTTCATAAGAATTTTTGTAAATAGTTTACTGCTTTCTTAAAAAATTAAAAATACAAAAACATTGAAAAATAAAAAACATAAAAAAATAGAAAATAAAAAAATGAGTTATTACTGTGTGAAAAAAGGAGAAATGATAGTACATCAGCAAGTTAGACTGTCACACTTGAACTTGAAATTAAATTGCTTAAGTGTGATAGCAGCTTCATTATACGATGTACCAGTAGGCAAAAAGCATGAAATAATCAACTTACTGTAGGTCCCCTATTCGTATGGATCTTCAACAGAATTGTCTTTCCAATCAAGAGTGCGGAATCTTCTTGATCAGAATATCACAGAAACAAGTAGAAAACAGAAACAGTAAATCACTTTCAACCAGGGTTTCTATTGATTATCGATTACTCAAGAATTACAATCAATCAAACCCTAACAACCACTAATTTCGTCCAAGCCCTAGCTCTCACGAAATTCTATCTCTCAAACTATGTTCTGGCTGATCAACTGATTAACCTAAACCCTAAAGCCTAACCTTGTTTATATAACACAAGGTTTACTACTTGGGCCAAGGTTAAACATCATGGACTGCGAATTGGACAAGCCCAATTCGCCTCCACACACCCAATTCGTTGGGTTTGGTTAGCCCAAACATTACAACTAACTATTACAAAGCTAAACCCGCTAACTGTTTATCGTTTATCTAATTACAAGATATCCAAAGACCAAATCTAAGCTGTTGTCACAAACATGCACCAACAAACTCCCCCTTGACAATAGCTTCATAAAATAACTTTGTCTTCAGTCATCTTGCAATCTTCATGTAATCTTGCACTGTCTTTGGTCTTTGGATAGCTTCAGCTTCAATAGCTCTGTCAGCAACAGACTCCCCCTAAGCTGATGCATCCAATCACCAAATCTTCAAAAACTTTAGCGTTTGAGTAAACTCCAGTTCAGCATTTGAATAGCGATCTTCAAACTCTGCAACTTTGTCTGCAATATAGAAAGGAGGTTCTACCATGCATCCAATCAAACTCTCATCTTTTCACAGCAACTCATCACTTTAACTTCTCAGCAACACACTGCTTCAATCTGTATACTATAAAACAAACATCTCGAGAAAGCATAAGAATTTTTCAACATAAGTTAAACAAATTATTATTATTCAAGAGATTTGTTAAACTGTATAACAGATTAAGCCTTTTCCAATTTATCACCAACACGCAAAACTTTTTAATCACACACCCTATAACCCGCATGATTTAAAATTTTGAACTCACTTTCCAACACCGTCTCCCCCTATCAGTAACAATTCCTCCAAGAATAACAGTTTTCCGTACGTTAAGAATTTTAAACAGAAAAAGACACTATTTTTGGATTTTTATATTTTTCTGAAAGCAAGTAAATAACAAAAACAATAAACACTCTATTTTTGTGAGAATCACTGGTAAGAAGATCATATCAGCACAATCAAACTGTTTCACACTATTAGATAATTCTTTATTTAATTTTTCATGAAAAGCAGTTCAAGACGATTACCAGTATGTTTGTCCTCTTAAACAAAATGCATGAACATTTCAAGTACCATTACCGTATGATACATTAAGGTAATTTAATTACTGATATACTAGCGTGTCCCACTTCAGGATATACCCCCACGATCAAGGTATGCACAAAGATTCATCGTAGTAGGTGAGTATACTGATGTCATCCTTTAAGATATCCTGACAGTGACTAGGTCTGCATATAATCTGTTTTATCATGTTTTGATTGCTTAACTATGAACACCCAAATAAATAGTAATCAAATCCTGGAAATATAAACAACACACTCTATCATGCAAGTATCTTCCCTACCACATATTTCACAAGTCCAATCCAGATTTCTGAAATCTTAACTGGGAATAGGTTGAGAAGAGAACATAATAGATCTTTAGGAGAGATGGTATAATATACAGATCAAATGAGTTTTCTCAGTTTGATATAGGTTTATTGGGTTTCATTTGGGCACTTGAGGGCCTCTTTCGGGTGTATTAGATCTATAGCGCGACAACGTACAGCTAGGTCAGCATGTATCTGGATGCAGCAGATACTGTCGTTGCCTAGCACCTCCAGGTCAGCATATATCTGGATGCAGCAGAGGAGGTACACGACTTTTTTCAAAGAAGATTTCAGAATCAGATCAAAATTGTGTGTATCGGGACAACATACAGACATTCAAATAGAAATGTGCTAATTCCAAGTGACTTTCTTTCCTGGGGTCATGTACAATTTTAGTTCTGAACAGAAATACAGCCAAGATATCCCCAGAAGAAATAACAGTATAAAGACCCAAAACTTCAGATTTTGGCAATCTATCAACGCAAGATTTAAGGTCATTAAACCATACACCACTGATGTGTTCCCCACTCAAACACAGTTCATTTAAGTTTATATCACATTGGTAAGTTGATTATTTCATGTTTTTTGCCTACTGGTACATCGTATGATGAAGCTGCTATCACACTTAAGCATTTTAAGTTCAGTTTCAGTGTGACAGTCTAACTTGCTGATGTACTATCATTTCTCCTTTTTCACACAGTGATAACTCATTTTTTTTTCATTTTTTTTATGTTTTTGATTTTTCAATTTTTTTTTTATTTTTTATTTTTAAGAAAAGCAGTAAACTATTTACAAAAATTCTTATGAAAAACCAGTTATTCAGGATTCCTCATCCCGTTGAGTTCGACTAAATGTTCAAAGCGAGCCCTGTCAAAAGCTTTAGTATAAAGATCTGCCAGGTTATCTTCTGTGTCAACTCGATGTAATTCAATTAGTCGTTTTTCAGCACAATCCCGTATAAAATGATGACGTATGTCAATATGTTTAGTTCTACTGTGCTTTACGGGATTGTTTGTGATTGAAATAGTGGCATTATTGTCTATCATAATAGGAGTACGAGTGAAATCCAAACCGTAATCGCGCATCTGCTGTTGTATCCAGAGAACCTGAGAGCAGCAGCTACCCGCAGCAATATATTCAGCTTCACACGTAGATGTAGACACACAAGATTGCTTCTTGCATTGCCAAGACACGATCCTGCCTCCTAAGAACTGACAACCACCTGTTGTAGACTTTCTGTTCGACTTGCACCCTCCAAAGTCTGAGTCAGTGTAAGCGACAAAATTCAAATCACTAGCAGCTGGATACCACAACCCAAGTTTAGGTTTCCCCTTCAAGTAACGAAGAATACGCTTCACTGCTTTCATGTGTGACTCTTTTGGATTAGCCTGATATCTGGCACACAAGCATACTGCAAACATAATGTCAGGTCTTGAAGCAGTCAAGTACATTAGAGAACCAATCATTGCCCTGTATTGAGTTGGACCAACGTCTTCAGTACTTTCGTGATCTGGGCCAAGATTGTGATTTTCACATATGGGTGTGTTGAAAGTAGAGCAATCATTCATTTTGAACCGATCCAAAATGTCATACACATACTTCGTTTGATGAATAAACATCCCATCCTCCTTCTGTTCAACTTGTAATCCCAGAAAGTAAGACAGCTCACCCATAGCACTCATTTCAAACTTGCTCTTCATCACCTGCTCGAACTCTTTACACATGCTCTCATCTGATGACCCAAAGATGATGTCATCCACGTACACCTGTACTAGCAGAAAATCTTCCTTCTTCCTCTTGATGAACAGTGTACTGTCAATCTGACCTCTTTCAAAACCATTTTTGTCAGATGTGTAGACAGAGTCTCGTACCACGCCCTGGGAGCTTGATGTAACCCATACAAAGCCTTATCAAGTTTGTACACTCGATCTGGATAATCTGGATCAACGAACCCATCTGGTTGTGAGACATACACCACTTCTTGGACTTTCCCGTAAAGAAATGCACTCTTCACGTCTAGTTGGTAAACTTTGAAGCCCTTGAATGTTGCGAAAGCTAGAAACAAACGAATTGACTCCAACCTTGCCACTGGTGCAAACACTTCATTATAATCAATCCCTTCCTGCTGATTGAACCCTTTTACCACCAATCGAGCCTTGTTTCGCGTCACTATCCCTCTGTCATCCTTCTTGCACTTAAACACCCACTTAGTGCCTATCTCTCTTTCACCTTTAGGAAGGTCAACTAACTCCCAAACCTTCAACTTTGCAAACTGGGCCAATTCCTCTTGCATAGCTTCAACCCATGAATTGTCTTTAAGAGCCATATAAATGTTCTTCGGCTCCTCTTGGGAAATAAAACAGCTATACAAGCACTCATTCACAATCCCAGTCTTCTCAATCGACACAAATAAACCAGAATTCGCTGCTATGCTTCTCCTTGTCTGAAGACCTGCAGTAGGATCTCCAAGTATCATGTCAACTGGATGATCTCTATTTGCTCGTGTAGAAGCAACAGTATCCACTTCTAAATTATCACCCAGGTTTGATCCAACCTCCCCCTGACTGTTCTGATCTGCAAATGGATTAATGAAATCCTCCCCCTCAATGGGTTCAGAGTCACTATCACTCGAATCAGGATCAGCAGCACCATGGGAAGTTTCCGCAGCATCTGTCATATCAACATTCGATCTAGGCATGAACTCGCTTTCATTGTCTCTACCAATCATTGTTTGAATCAACTGAGAATCATCTGCATTTGGAAACTCAGGAATATTAAATGACTTAAAAGTGCTTTCATAATCATATAATATAGCAGGACCACTCGTTGATTGTTGAGGTTTGTATGAAGTAATTTCAACATTAAAGACAACCTCAATTTTACCAGTTTTTAGATTAAAAACCCTTTTATTCGGTGCGCCAGGTACGTAACCTAGAAAGTAGCCTTCGTCAGCCACCTCACCGAATTTTTGTTTATCTTTATTACGTACAATGGTGCAGGGTAATCCAAATGGTTCAAAGCCTTCTAAGTTTGGTTTCTTGTTAAACATTAATTCATGACATGTTTTGTTAAAACGTTTAACAGTCAAAACTTTGTTTAGGACGTAGCAAGCTGTATTCACAGCTTCTCCCCAGAAAAGAACTGGTAGCTTTGAATCTGAAAGCATCGTCCTAGCAGCTTCAATCAACGTCCTGTTTTTCCTCTCAGCAACTCCATTTTGTTGAGGTGTATAAGGAGCAGAATATTGATGTTCAATTCCTTTTCGAAGACAGTAGAGATCCAGAACTCGATTCTTGAACTCCGTGCCATTATCACTCCTTATCCTCTTGATCCTAGCATCATGAACGTTTTCCAATTTCGTAAACAGATCTATCAGCATCTCCGCCGTCTCATCTTTTGTACCTAAAAAGAAAACCCATGAATAACGTGAATAATCATCAGTGACAACTAAACAATAGTACTTTCCACCTATGCTCCTTACGTTCACTGGACCGAATAAATCCATGTGAAGTAATTCATAAGGGGCATCTATGGAATTTACTGTTTTTGATTTGTGAGGTTTCTTATGTTGTTTTCCCTTTTGACATGGAAGACATTTATCTTCCACGTGAAACCTCTGCATTGGAACCCCTTTCACTAGCTCATTTTTAACAAGGTAATTCATTTTTCGATAATGAATATGGGCCATGCGTCTGTGCCACAACATCGATTCAGCTTCAGATGCTTTTGATAGTAAACACGCCACCACAGCAGTTGGATCCTTAGCACCCATGTAGAATGACATAAGTGTCATTTCTCCTTGGCGCTCGCATCACTATCCAATCGTCCGGAATCTTCAAACCTGGTTTCAACACTAATGCTTCATTCTTGGTAAAATGGACCGAGTGACCCTTGTCGCAGACTTGTGACACGCTCATCAGATTGTGTTTAAGCTGCTCCACATAGTTCACTTTGTCCAGTGTGATCTTCCCATTGGTCACCTTTCCTCGTCCTGTAATTCTACCACCTTTAGCACCCGCAAAATTCACTTTTCCACCATCATAATCTTCAAATTCAGTTAACAATCTCGCATCCCCCGTCATGTGCCTGGAGCAGCCACTATCAACATACCATAAGTTGATAATCCTCCTTAGCAGCTCCTGCACACACCAATCAAAAGATTAGTTAGATTGGGGGACCCAAGCCTTAATGGTCTTGGGTCTTCCAAATTCACCAACTACTTGAACATCCATCCAGCATCCATTTCTCCTAACTGGAGTCTTGGATCTTTGGCCTGTTGATGGAAATGGGGCATGATTTCTATAAGGTCTCTGGTCCTGAGGGTACCTATTTGTGTTTGGACTATGTGACCTTTGAAAATTTTGATTTTGATATCTTAAATTTTGATTCCAAGAAGCTTGATTGTTAGAATTTCTAAAGTCATTGTTATAAAAATTTCGACAACCATTATTTTGATATCGATTTTGATATTGACCTTGACTTCTGAAATTATTAGCATTATAATTGTTCATTCTTGGTGAACTGCTTCTAGGTCTCTCAAATCTGCCTGGTGGAGATCTAGGCTGAAATCTTTGTTGATTTCTTTGAAAACGAGGAACTTGTGGAGTTCCTTTTTCAGCCTTAGGAGCAGATTTCTTTTGAGAATTTTCAACTTTCTCCTCACTTTCACCTTTCTTCTCTGGTAATTTCCCTCTCTGTTTTTCACTAAGTTGTGCTTCACTCTTTTTGTTAGGACAGCAGCTTGCTACATGTCCCTTGACGTGACATTTGAAGCACGATCTCTTTCTAGAAGACTTCTTAGCTGGATTCTCAGAGGTAGATCCCTTATCAGATGGTGATGATCCCTTGGATGAACCTTGTTCAGTTTGCTTGGATTCAAATTTTTCTTTGTTTTTATTTTTAGCAAACTCTACATTAGATTCATTTTCAATAACAGCGGTTTCGTTTTTCATGTCACTTCCTTGAACAAAAGTAATCTGTTTAACAACAGTTGGATTCTTATTCTTAGGATGTGAAGTTTTATTTTTCAAAACTGGTTTGCTGTTATTATTCTTCTTAGCATCATCACTCTCAGATCCATCACCTTGACTTGATGTGGATGCGAAACTACTTGGTGTGGATGCCATAAAGTCTGCTAGCTCATTTTCACTAGGCAGGAATGAATAGTCATGACTAAGAGGAGGTGGAACTTCATTAAAACCTTGGAAGCCCACACTGGTCTTGTCATTACTCTTCTTTAACCCACCCATCATGTGTTTCATAACAAAAGATGAATCTCTGAATTGACCTAATTTCTTTTCAAGTTCAACAATTTTGAGTTGTGCATCTGACAACTCTTTGTTTTTATCAGAAATCTCTTTTGTTTTCTCAGCCATCATGTCATGAGCTAAATCTATTACTTGAAGTTTTTCATTTAACTTGCATGTTAAAGCTTCAATTTCAGCTTCACAACCTTTTATCTTCTTCAAGTATGACGATTCATTTCTTTTAGCAAAAAAGTTTGCTTCTTTTATGTTAGACATCTCACTTACCAGACTTTGGTTTTGTGTTGTCAACCTGGCAACCTCACCCTGTAGTTCACGACATCTCAAACATACTGAATTAGATTGTACCTCTTTCTCATGAACTTCTGAGTTTTCATCAGCAACAACCTGTTCAGCTTCACTCTTTTTCTCGACTTCAGCATCCACTTTTGCTTCAGCATTCTCCACTTGAGCTTCAGCATTCTTCACTTCAGATTCAGCATCACTCACAATAGTTTCAGCCTCATCAACTGGCACTATCTCTGCCATGAATGCCTGAGTGGCACTCTCATTTCCCTGATATCGTTTTTGTAGTGCATCCCACATATCCTTTGAATTAGTGTACTTTGTGACGGTATGCTTGATGCTATCAGGTAAGGACATCTTTATCGCAGCTAAAGCTTTCCTCTCAGCTTCAACCACCTGTCTCTCAGATTCATCCATCTTGTCATAAGACATCAGTATAACCCTTCCTTCGACACGACGTGTAGGAGCAACATATCCATCAATCATACAACACCACATTCTAAAATCCTCACTTTTCACAACTGATTCAAACTCCTCCTTCCAAACAGCATACTCTTTAACATTTGCAAGCTTTGGCCAATTCTTAACAGTCTCATTGAACTTATCCATTCTGACCATCTTTAAACACGTTTTACCGTAACCGTACCGATAAAAACCGTACAAAATTTCTCCGAAAACAGTGGTTACCAAATTACACCTTTAGAATCGTCTCGAAAAGACGAATCCAATGATATAAAATGTCAAAAACCGTATTCGAAAACAGTGATATCCATTCTGACCATCTTTTTTTTTTTTTTTTTTTTTTACCCTAAAAATCCAAGGAATTCAATGGTCCAAACGGTTCTGTCTAACGAGCTACGGATCAACTTCTATTTTCGAAGACGTGAATTTTTTGTTACGCTTGCCAAAAATTCTTCCACCTTTTTAAATTTGCTGGTTTTTTTTTTTAATTTTGCTAGTAATTTCGCTGGGGAGCAGTTAAATTCGCTAGTCAGATGGACAAGTTCGCTGATCAAAGTTGAAGTTCGCTGATTAATTTCGTCCGTTAATTTCGCCGGGTAACTAGTTCGCTATTACGACGACCAGTAACGTCGCCGAAAATCGTAGTAATTTCGCTGAGGAAAATTATACGATTACCAAAGTCGCCTTTGGATTTATTTCGCCGATAAGTTTGCAGGTCTTATAAATTCGCAGGTCTTGTAAATTCGCTGGTTCTGTAAAGTTGGAAACTTAATCTTCTCAGAATTCAGCAGATTTGTAGGTCCCTCTCGAGGATGAGATAAAACCTTATCCTTGTTATATCAAACACACTAGCAAGTGCGGAATCCAAGCTAGCATGCAACCGAGACTTTATACGAGAACAATCACAAGCACAACACACAACATTCAACGATTAACACCACTTGTATTAATGCGTATGAAAGGTTCGGTTACAAGTCCAATGTTCACAGATGTATTCTGCAAACTCTCAAAGTTCTCTCGTGTGTGTGCTCTCAACAGAATGCTCTCTCTGTTTTCCTCTATGTCTAACTGTTCTTACTACACACTACATGGGTATATATATACCCGACACAGCAGGTCTGGTCGAAGGATCAGACAGATATCTCGAAAGATCATCTGTCGACCAGAAAGCCATCGAAAGATTCACAAATACCTCGAAGGATGATATCCTTCGAGATATCCTTCGAGTTCATCCATCGAAGGTTTATGATTCGAACTCATCTATCGAATGTTCATCTTTCGAGGTCATCGAAGGATATAAAACAATCCTTCGATGACACATCCTTCGACACAACCAGCTTACAACATTTTTCTAACTGTTTGGTCAAGTCAAACCAGGAGGATGGTTGACTTGGTCAAACTTACATCAACCTTACATTAAAGACATCGTTTTGTATCATGACGAAATACAGACAAAGTACAGACACAAGTGCACCAACAAACTCCCCCTTGGCTGTAGCTTTGTCTCGATCTTCGTGTCTTCAAGTCTTCAAGGCCGAGTCGAACCGAGCCGAGTCGCGTCCACACAAAGTGCATCAACAAACTCCCCCTTGGACGCTACTCGTGATGGTTCGTCTTCTATGTCTTTCATGTCGGAGGATCTTCAAAGTTTTCACGCGTCGTAAGCAGAAAGTGTATCAACAAACTCCCCGTTTCATGTAGAAAGTGTGTTGACAAACTCCCCCTTAGATTGAACTCTCCATTGAGTCATGCTCGTGAATCTTTTGACTTGTCAATTCTTCAGATCCTTGTGGTGTTGATGAAGGAACAGCGGCAACTCGATCTTTTTGTCCTTTGAGTGCCTCCACTTCGTGTCTTCATTCCAAAGCTTTTCATCGAACATGTTCTCCTCGCCTTTAGCATCTGCACATGCAAGAAAGCTAAACGCATAATGAGAACAACCGCTTGGAATATAGTTAACATTTAAACTAACGACACATATGAGATCAAATCTCAATCAAACACCAACCGACAACAGTTTGAAAGTTTAGAAAAATATTCATTTTAATCCTTTAACTTTCAAAACTCGTTAACTTCGACTGTTTATGAATATGCAATTGTTTTCCAGCTTACGATCAGGATTTTGGGTAGGATAGACTCGAGTTCCAACATCGGTCAATCAAAAATAAACTAGAAGAAAAATCTTTTTGGATTTTATAAAGTTTAAATTAAAACACACCTAAAATCTTTTTGTGATTTTCATTTCTCAAATGTAAAGACGGAAAGCAATAAATAAATATATACAAAGATGCATAAACAGGAAACATTAAATAAATATTTACAGACATTCTTTTTGCGAGTTTCGAGGGTAAGAGAATCATATCAGTGTACGGTCATGTCCAAAACGCTCTTGTTGTTCAATTAGTTAACATTAAGATAAGCATCCTATAACAATTATCGGTATTGTTGTCCACATAAGCTCAACTTATCATTTGTAATCATGGCGAGGGGATACGTTAAGGTATGATTTATACTTACCGACCGGTGTTCATCCACATCACGACACATTCCCGTATCAAGGTATGCACGAGGGTTCATCTTACCGGTGAGTATACCGATTATCATCTGTTTGACCGTATATGATGTGAGATTCTCACTTATTTTGATTGAAAACAAGTCCTATGTGATAGAATCACTTATTTATGAGGAACTTGATTTTCAGATGCATGAGGGCACAGGAGCAAGTCCGTGAACAGGTCAGTACTTTCGTACAGCAGAGAGACGAACTTGACTCCCGGATGAATGTGATATTTTATCACTTATTTTGTATGGACATGTGATTGTTGATCACTTATTGAGGTCGAATGCAGTATGAAATATGTACACGTATGTATAGTATCATGGAAGATCTAGACTTGCGTCCCCGTTATTTTTCGGTAAAAGATACAACCATGATACCCAGATGATAAGCAGCATAAAGACCGAATATCTCAGAACCTCGGCAATCTCTCAAACGAAATTTCGGTACTAAGACCATATGCCAATGAATGGTTCCCACCTGGTCTTCAGTCGATTTAAGTTTATATCACCCTGCACACATTAAAATGATTGTGAGCCTACCGATACATCTTATATAGAGCTGCTTATCGTTTTACATTTTAAGGTTTAAAGAGGTTTAGACAGACCACTGATGTACTATCATTTTCTCTTTTTCTCGCCAGGAAACTCATTTTTGCTTTTCTATTGTTTTTGTGTTTTTGAAATTTTTCGATGTTTTTGGATTTTTCAAAGTTGGATTTACTCCCCCTAAAATCAAGAAAACTAAGACAAATTTAAAACACAAAAGTATTTACAAAAATGATTTTCCGATGTTGGTTAACTCATGTTTTACCTCAATGCCGTTTACCAAAATTAAGTTTTAATCAGAAATGATGTATCGAATTTTGGAAAAATCAGTTGGCATGTCGGTAAGCGGTGCGGACCATGACAACATTGTCTGGCCAAAGAGTGCTGAACGAGATAATAATTCACAAAGCAGCTTAAATATCGACAAGAATAGGAGAGATTAGAAATTTAAAACCGTATCCTTCAATTGCATCGTGCATTGCAAGGAATCTGAGTGCTCTCCCAAACTGAATATCCACCCGGTGTGGATTTCAAAGACGATTTTTGTAGCTACTGAGAAATCTGTTGACAGCAACAAGATCATAAACTTTTGGATCCGGCTGGTCTTCCACATTGCACCAGCGAAGGTCTTTGTCTTTCTCTTTGAGAAGTAGTGTGCGGTTGTTCAATCCATGCCAAGGCATCCGCACACCCGGTTGGTTTGATCAACAAACACATTCTATTCAATCACACCACGAAGAAATGTACACTGCACGTTCATCTTGTAGATTGTTGAACTTCAGACGTGCTGCAGGTGCGTATATTTTGATTTGAATCTATCCCGGGGACCCGATCAAAGCCTTGAACATTCACATTTTGAAATGATTTTCATTTTGTCGAAGCTTTTCAATCTCTTTCAACAGGCATTTCTGTTTCCCTTTACTTTTTCTCTCCATCAAAGGCAGCAATTTCTTCTGTTGCCTATTTTGTGCAAGGATGCTCCACTATCAACAATCTTACGACTATCGAAAGTTCCTCCTGGAATATCCTACACACTCACTCAAAAATTAGTTGGAGAGAGGGACCCAAGCCTTTGTGGACTTGGGTCGTCCTTGATCATCAAGAAAAGTGATTTCAATCACTTGATGATTAGGAAAAAGAACCTGTGGTGCTCCCCCTGACTGAATTACCTGTTTTTGTTTCCAAGCTGTTTGTCCTTTACCAGTATTTGCATTAATTGTTTTAGCATTTACTGGGTTTACAGTTTTAGGTTTTGCTTGAACAGGTTTTTCTTCTTTGACCTCTGAATTTAAGGCCTTCTCAATTACCTTTTGATTCTTTTGTTTTAACTTCTTTTCCCTTTCTTTCAAGACACGTGGGTCTTGTTTCGGGGAAAATGAACGTTTTTGGTAATTGGTTTCTTGGGGAGCACATGTTTTTGCCTTTAACTTTTGCAGGTATGGGCAGTATCTTACAATATGCCCAATTGTGCCACACTCAAAGCACATTCTCCGCTCTACAAACCTCGGAGAAACACGTTGATGACCAGACGAAGAACCAGACCATGAACTTTGTGATCTAGACGTGCTTGGACCTAAATCACATCCGTTGGTGTGTTGGGTGTAATTATTCTGTTCATTTCGTTTTAAAATTCTAACTTGTTTTACAAAATCAAGGTTAGATTTATCCTGAAATGTTTCAAGTTTGTCTGAACCCGTGGATCCAACAAAGTTCATTTTCGGTTCTCGTTTCTTAACATGAGCTCTTTTGTTTTGCACCCATTGTTGTTGAACCTTAGGTGCTTGAACATTCTTGTTCTGAGCCTTCTTTCCCTGTACCTTACCCTTTCCGGAGTTGACCTGTTGTTTTCGCTCAATTGGTGGTTTTTGGTTTCCGTATTGTTTTCTAATTTGTTCACACGGAATTGGATCACATTGAATAACTGTAACTTTGCCACTTTTGTTCCCCAAAAACTTATCAGTACATCCTTCAAAAATTTGCTCAATTAAAACTTGATTTACATTTTTAATTGGAAAATCCTTGTTAGAGTAGATTTTGTCATCTCCTTTGAGCGTGTACAACAAGTTATTCTCTTCACTTGTAGAAACAAGGGACTCCATTGCTTTTGACATTTCAGTCTTACTCGGTTTCACTGGTGGATCACACAGGATGTGATTCTCAATTGGAATATCTGGTGTAACCGAGTTAGACTGTTGTTTCACAATTTCTTCAGATTCATCATCCGAAGAATCAGCATCCTCAACAATGGGAGGACTCTGTTCCTTAACACACGATGAATCTGTCTCATTCTCAGATTCAGATTCTGATTGACCCGAGGATGATGTACCAGTTGTGAACCCGAGGCCTGCTGCAAAGTCATCTAGACCGAGTGGCACAGTAGGTTCAAAACGGGGCATATCCTCGTCATCAGGCAATTTTGAATAATTGTGATTCATTGGGGGAGGACATGATTTGAATCCCATACCCTTCTTATCCCCCTTTTTCTTTTGAACATCAATAATGTGATCCAATACATAGCGGGAATTGGAATAACTTTCCAATTTCTGCTTGATTGTTTCACATTCACATCGAGCGGTGGCCAATTCTACCATCTGCTTTTCAATTGTGTCTATAAGATCATTGTTAGCATGTTGTTTTCGCAAAACAGCTTTTTGTAATTCTGAAACATCATGTCTTAATGACGCAATTGTGGTTTTAAATTCCTTTTCATTTCTGGTTAAAAACACGTTAGCTTCAGTTGCTTTAGCAAGATCTACAATCAATTGTTGATTGTGTTTGTGTGTGATTTCAAACTGACTTTCCTTTTCTGCATATTTAACATTTAAACTATCACACTTTTCACAGCTAACTACAGTGGGTTCATCGACACATACCTGACCTGATGAGCTGTCGACATTAGCCATAAAGGCTGAATGGAGAGAAGACGAAGAGTAAGCAGCTTGATCCACCAAATTAGATCTTCTTTCAGTTCCTGCTGCAGCTTCTTCCAAAAGCTCATCAATATCTGCATCGACTGACGCACTTGATGTCTCATCCACATGATCATTTCCTGAAGTGGAGGATTCTTCATCTGAGCTTCCACTATAACCAGAACTGTCTTCATCTTCAGAAGATGCAACACCATTGGTGGAAGATTCTCCACCACTGGCGTGCTTTAAATCCTTTACTACTTCAGCAAAACATGTTGTTCCACCATTTCCTCCTTCTCCAAGCTGAAGCGACCAATCACAACCCTCATCTATTTGAACCACTAGCCCCCGGTTGGCATTTGATGACCCTGCTTGGCCTTGGTTGTTGACAGGTATCAACGTACGAACATTGTTCCCGTTCTGGTTCTGCTGGTTGCCTTGATTTCTGAACGGATTTTGATTTCCATGCTGAGCTGGTCTTGTGCATTCCCTTTTGAAATGACCCCGTTCGCCACAGTTAAAGCACTTGACAGCTTGCTTGTCGAACCCATACTTGGTGTCTTTCTTGTTTTCCAAGTTGGTTCTCCCCGTCCTTTCCATAAACTCCTTTGCTCTTCGAATTGCACTAGCAAGAGCCCATTTGATATCCATCATTTCAAACTCTTCTTTATCCACTTGCTGATAATCTTCATTGGTTAGATTGACATTCCCAATCTGACCTGCGATCAATCCACTATAAGCACTAACCAAGGTATTCAACATCTCCATATGCTCCTTGGCTACTTCGACACTGACTTTGGAAAAGTTGGAAGTGTCTAATCTGACTGTGTTAGGATTGGAAGTGGCTTGAAAGTTTGAAGAGTTTCCATAAAACCCTTGCTGTTGCGGTTGTTGCTGCTGAGCTGTCGGTTGCACATTCGGTCTTGAAAACATCGTGTAAGCTGAAGGATCAAACTGATCTGTTGTTGAAGGTCCGGTGTTAGAGACGAAAGCTGTTTGAAGCTTCGCGTGTTGAGAAGCTGGTTTTTCTCCACTGATACCTCCTGCAATCCCAAAGTACATTTCTGGATTTTGAGGAGTTTGTGTTCTTTTTGCTTTAAGCTTTTCTTCTACATCCTTATTCTCCAATCTTTGAATTAATTCATAAACGGTGATTGTGTCTAGAACACCATTTTCTTTGAGAATTTCAAGATAACTGCTCCACTTTGCTGGTAAGCTATCAGCGAATCTCTTCACCAATTCTTGTGGAGTGGCAGTGACTTTAAAAGCAAACATCTCGCTCAACAAGTGATGGAATCTTGTAGATAACTCTGCCAAAGTCTCATTCTCCAAACACGTGAATCCTTCAAACTCTTTCTTCAGTAATTCTTGCTTGATCTTTCTAGATTGAGCATTTCCTTCACAACGTAACGTGAGCATATCCCACAAGCTTTTAGTAGTCGTGCAGTAAACAAACTGATGGTAAATGTCTTTGTGAAGAGCTTGTGTGAGAATCATGAATGCTTTCTTTTCTAACTCAAACTTCTTCTTATCTTCTTTAGACAAAGTGCTGTAAGTTTGTGGATTAGATCCTGCAACTTCCAACTCATTTTCAAAAGCTGTGAAGAAGCACATCCATAGATCTTGACCTTGTCCCTGAACATACGTTCTCAGCCTTTCTTTCCACCATCCCCAATCATTGATGTGATTTAACTTTGGCGGTTTTGTGCTTGTACCAGTTTCACTATCGTTCTGCATCATAGATTGAATGCTGTTGCTTTGATTTGTGACCAAAGCCCATTGATTTCAAGTTATCATTGCAGCTTGAGGTGGGGCAATAGCTCGCATCCATGCAGTTTTGTCGAAATCTGACGTAGATTGCGTAGATTGCATAGCTGATGATTGTGGAGTCGAGGTTATTTGAGTCCACGCGGTTGGATCCCACTGACCGTTTGTTCCCATTTTATGAAAATTAATATATTAAGTGAAAATTGATTTAAAATTTGAAAAACAAGTTTTCTCCTTTTTAAAAATTTAATTTTCACAAACTATGTTAAAATCTCGAAGGATAACAACCAGCCGAAGGATCAAGAATCGAAAGACCTGAAAAGCACAACCTGTTAAACTTAAACAGACAAGGATCGAAAGATCAACACCTGTTCGAAAGATAGACACTTGTTCGAAGGATCAACAGTGTTCGAAAGATCTCTGTTGAATTTCGAACAATGACTTCGAAAGATTCACCAAGACGAAGGATCCTTATCTTTCGAAATGTAACAGTAGCTCGAACAATATATCCTTCGAAAAGATTCCTTGGCTCGAAAGATAATTCACTGACTTCGAAAGATGTTCGAAGGATGGGTATCTGTCGAACCTCCTTGATCGAAAGATGATCTTTCGACTTCGAAGGGTATCTTTCGATGAGTACTGACACAACAGACAAACAGGTGACAGGTTGGTGAAAAAGGTGACGGGTTGGTAAATCTTTCGGCAGAAAGTATGGTTCAGACCATCATTTTCTGCAAAAACAGATTTTGTTTGATTATTTTAATCAGTTCACCCTTTCCAATACACCAACAACTTTCGAAAATAACTAAACAAGATCAAAAGATGTAAACTTTGAAGAACACTTGAAGATATTATGAACACGATGGGTTTTCGGTAAAACTACAAACTTCCGAAACCCGGTAAAAAATCAACTTCTAAAATGTGAACATGAAAGAAAAAGTGATTTTTATAAGAACTTCCAGCAAAACAACAAGATTTAAGCCCGATTAACAAAGTTTTTCAGAAAAATATAACTTTTCAAAACCCGAAAAACTGCAAGAACATCTCGGTTTTAACAAGGAGAAGAGCCAAAGCTCTGATACCTCTTGTAGGTCCCTCTCGAGGATGAGATAAAACCTTATCCTTGTTATATCAAACACACTAGCAAGTGCGGAATCCAAGCTAGCATGCAACCGAGACTTTATACGAGAACAATCACAAGCACAACACACAACATTCAACGATTAACACCACTTGTATTAATGCGTATGAAAGGTTCGGTTACAAGTCCAATGTTCACAGATGTATTCTGCAAACTCTCAAAGTTCTCTCGTGTGTGTGCTCTCAACAGAATGCTCTCTCTGTTTTCCTCTATGTCTAACTGTTCTTACTACACACTACATGGGTAGATATATACCCGACACAGCAGGTCTGGTCGAAGGATCAGACAGATATCTCGAAAGATCATCTGTCGACCAGAAAGCCATCGAAAGATTCACAAATACCTCGAAGGATGATATCCTTCGAGATATCCTTCGAGTTCATCCATCGAAGGTTTATGATTCGAACTCATCTATCGAATGTTCATCTTTCGAGGTCATCGAAGGATATAAAACAATCCTTCGATGACACATCCTTCGACACAACCAGCTTACAACATTTTTCTAACTGTTTGGTCAAGTCAAACCAGGAGGATGGTTGACTTGGTCAAACTTACATCAACCTTACATTAAAGACATCGTTTTGTATCATGACGAAATACAGACAAAGTACAGACACAAGTGCACCAACAAACTCCCCCTTGGCTGTAGCTTTGTCTCGATCTTCGTGTCTTCAAGTCTTCAAGGCCGAGTCGAACCGAGCCGAGTCGCGTCCACACAAAGTGCATCAACAAGATTTCGTATCAATTTCCTGCAAAATCGAACAAGCTAATCAGCAGACTTTTGGCAAAAAATTGATGAACCCTAATGAAGAACACGAAGAACAGTCTTCGAATCTTCAAGTTTCTGAGCCAAAATTCTTCAAAACAATCAACCAAAAACTGTCCTGAAAACCCTAAAACCTGCAAAACAGCAATCAAACAAACCAGAATATCAAAACAGCCAACAAATTCGAAAAATTATATCAAAAATTTCGAAAATTTCAAAACCCTAATTTTTCAGGTTTTCAAAATTTCGAAAATTTCTTCCTGTTTCTGCAGCCAACAATCCTGAACCGAGCCTTCAAGAGCCTAATGCTCTGATACCAATTGTAGGTCCCCTATTCGTATGGATCTTCAACAGAATTGTCTTTCCAATCAAGAGTGCGGAATCCTCTTGATCAGAATATCACAGAAACAAGTAGAAAACAGAAACAGCAAATCACTTTCAACCAGGGTTTCTATTGATTATCGATTACTCAAGAATTACAATCAATCAAACCCTAACAACCACTAATTTCGTCCAAGCCCTAGCTCTCACGAAATTCTATCTCTCAAACTATGTTCTGGCTGATCAACTGATTAACCTAAACCCTAAACCTAACCTTGTTTATATAACACAAGGTTTACTACTTGGGCCAAGGTTAAACATCATGGACTGCGAATTGGACAAGCCCAATTCGCCTCCACACACCCAATTCGTTGGGTTTGGTTAGCCCAAACATTACAACTAACTATTACAAAGCTAAACCCGCTAACTGTTTATCGTTTATCTAATTACAAGATATCCAAAGACCAAATCTAAGCTGTTGTCACAAACATGCACCAACGCTTACCAATGTGATATAAACCTAAATGAACTGTGTATGAGTGGGGAACACATCAGTGGTGTATGGTTTAATGACCTTAAATCTTGCGTTGATAGATTGCCAAAATCTGAGGTTTTGGGTCTTTATACTGTTGTTTCATCTGGGGATATCAAGGTTGTCCTTCTGCTGCATCCAGATACATGCTGACCTAGGCACAACCAGGATATCTTAAAAGAGCTAAAAATGCCAAAACCCATAAATGAAGAAGCTCTCCTAGAGAGTCATTCAAATGTGCAAAATGCATAATTCGTACCAAAAATGGTATTTGTCATAGCCCTCATTAGATATTTTGGTCTCTTTGCTGTACGGAAGTACTGACCTGATAACCAATTATCTAAACGTTGAAAAACAAAACGGATGAATTCAGTATACTCACCTACTACGATGAATCTTTGTGCATACCTTGATCGCGGGGGTATACCTGAAGTGGGACACGCTAATATTTCAGTATTAAAATTACCTTAAAGTATCATACGGTAATGGTACTTGAAATGTTCATGCATTTTGTTTAAGTGGACAAACATACTGGTAATCATCTTGGACTGCTTTTCATGAAAAATTAAATAAAGAATTATATAATTGTGTGAAACAGTTTGATTGTGCTGATATGATCCTCTTACCAGTGATTCTCACAAAAATAGAGTGTTTATTGCTTGTCGTATTTATTTGCTTTCAGAAAATACAAAAATAAAAAAATAGTGTCTTTTTCTGTTAAAATTCTTAATGTACGGAAAACTGTTATTCTTGGAGGAATTGTTACTGATAGGGGGAGACGGTGTTGGAAAGTGAGTTCAAAATTTTAAATCATGCGGGTTATAGGGTGTGTGTTGAATAAGTTTTGCGTGTTGGTGATAAATTGAATATGCTTAATCTGTGCAATAATCTCTTGAATAATAATAATTTATTTAACTTTGTTGAAAAATTCTTATGGTTTCTCGAGATGTTTGTTTTATAGTATACAGATTGAAGCGGTATGTTGCTGAGAAGTTGCTGTGAAGATGAGAGTTTGATTGGATGCATGGTAGAACCTCCTTTCTACATTGCAGACAAAGTTGAAGAGTTTGAAGATTGCTATACATATGCTGAACTGGAGTTTACTCAAACGCTAAAGTTTTTGAAGATTTGGTGCTTGGATGCATCAGCTTAGGGGGAGTCTCTGATGCTGACAGAAGCTGTTAAAGCTGAAGCTATCCAAAGACCAAAGACAGTGCAAGACTACATGAAGAATGAACATTGCAAGCTGACTGAAGACAAAGTTATTTTATGAAGCTATTGTCAAGGGGGAGTTTGTTGGTGCATGTTTGTGATAACAGCTTAGATTTGGTCTTTGGATATCTTGTAATTAGTTAAACGATAAACAGTTAGCGGGTTTAGCTTTGTATTAGTGAGTTGTAATGTTTGGGCTAACCAAACCCAAACATATTGGGTGCATGGGGGCGAATTGGGCTTAGACCAATTCGCAGTCCATGTGGTTTTGACCAAGCCCAAGTTGCAAACCTTGTGTTATATAAACAAGGTTATGCATTAGGGTTTAGGTTAATCAGCCAAAACAGTTTTGAGAGATAAAGAATTCGTGAGAGCTTGTGCTTGGACGAATTTGTAGTTGGTTAGGGGTTTTGATTGATTGTAATACTTTGGTATGATAATCAATAGAAAACCCGGTTTGAAAGTGAATTGCTGATTTCTGTTCCTACACGTTTTCTGCTATATTCTGATCAAGAGGATTCCGCACTCTTGATTAGATTGACAATTCTGTGAAAGATCCATACATCAAGGGGACCTACAGGTTCACAATGGTGCACAATTAAAATGAGATATACCGGGCTAGGATTCGAGTTACAGGAACAAGGGCCAAACCAACCACCCAAAATGGAATCGTCGAGCGAAAACACTTGACAACCTCCTAGAAGCAGCTTTTCTTGTCACCAGACATTTCTCCATCAATTAGGAATCTGATGACGTCACTAAACACATTACTTAAATTGTAGCCAATTGTTGTGTGTGTTTTTTTTGTGTCTAATCCGCATATATATCACCATTGCCCCTGATTTTCTTGACTGTATATCTCTTAAATGTCAACATATACACGTGTGATTAAGGTTACGAAGATTTTTCAATGCCGAGAACCTCGATCAGAGAGTAAAAAAGGCATAAGGTTCACAATGGTGTAAAATTAAAATGGGATATACCGGGCTAGGATTCGAGTTACAGGAACAGGGGCCAATCCAACCACCCAAGAATAGAATCGTCGAGCGAAAACACTTGACAAACTCCTAGAAGCAGCTTTTCTTACCACCAGATCTTTCTCCATCAATTAGGAATCTGACGCCGTCACTAAACACATTCCTTAAATTGTTGCCATTTGTTGAGTGTTTTTTTTTTGTGTCTAATCGGCATATATATCACCATTGCCATTGATTTTCTTGACTGTATATCTCTTAAATGTCAACATATACACGTGGTGATTTACTTTACAAATATTATTCAATGCCGAGAACCTCGTTTAGAGAGTAAAAAAGGCGTAAGGTTCACAATGGTGTAAAATTAAAATGGGATATACCGGGCTAGGATTCAAGTTACAGGAACAAGGGCCAAACCAACCACCAAAGAATGGAATCGTCGAGCGAAGAAACTTGACAACCTCCTAGAAGCAGCTTTTCTTGCCACCACACCTTTCCCCATCAATTAAGAATCTGATGCCGTCACTAAACACATTCCTTAAATTGTAGCCATTTGTTGAGTGTTTTTTGTGTGTCTAATCCGCATATATATCACCATTGCCCTTGATTTTCTTGACTGTATATCTCTTAAATATCAACATATACACGTGTGATTTAGGTTACGAAGATTTTTCAATGCCGAGAACCTTGATCAGAGAGTAAAATAGGCGTAAAGTTCACAATGGTGTAAAATTAATATGTGATATACCGGGCTAGTATTCCAGTTACAGGAAGAAGGGCCAAACTCACCACCCAAGAATGGAATCGTCGAGCGAAAACACTTGACAACCTCCTAGAAGCTGCTTTTCTTGCCACCAGACGTTTCTCCATCAATTAGGAATCTTATGCCGCCACTAAACACATTCCTTATATTGTAGCCATTTGTTGAGTGTTTTTTTTGGTGTCTAATCCGCATATATATCACCATTGCCCTTGATTTTCTTGACTGTATATCTCTTAAATGTCAACATATACACGTGTGATTTAGTTTACGAAGATTTTTCAATGCCGATAACCTCAATCAGTGAGTAAAAAAGGCGTAAGGTTCACAATGGTGTAAAATTAAAATGGGATATACTGGGCTTGGATTCGAGTTACAGGAACAAGGGCCAAACCAACCACCCAAGAATGGAATCGTCGAGCTAAAACACTTGACAACCTCCTAGAAGCAGCTTTTCTTACCACCAGATCTTTCTCCATCAATTAGGAATCTGACGCCGTCACTAAACACATTCCTTAAATTGTTGCCATTTGTTGAGTGTTTTCTTTGGTGTCTAATCTGCATATCCATTGCCCTTGATTTTCTTGACTGTATATCTCTTAAATGTCAACATATACACGTGGTGATTTAGTTTACGAAGATTATTCATTGCCGAGAACCTCGTTCAGAGAGTAAAAAAGGCGTAAGGTTCACAATGGTGTAAAATTAAAATGGGATATACCGGGCTAGGATTCGAGTTATAGGAATAAGGGCCAAACCTACCACCAAAGAATGGAATCGTCGAGCGAAGACACTTGAAAACCTCCAAGAAGCAGCTTTTCTTGCTACCAGACCTTTCTCCATCAATTAGGAATCTGATGTCGTCACTAAACACATTCCTTAAATTGTAGCCATTTGTTGTGTGTTTTGTTTTTGGTGTCTAATCCGTATATATATCACCATTGCCCTTGTTTTTTTTGACTGTATATCTCTTAAATGTCAACAAATACACGTGTGATTTAGTTTACGAAGATTTTTCAATGCCGATAACCTCGATCAGAGAGTAAAAAAGGCGTAAGGTTCATAATGGTGTAAAATTAAACTGGGATATACCGAGCAAGGATCCGAGTTACAAGAACAAGGGCCAAACCAACAACCCAAGAATGGAATCGTCGAGCGAAAACACTTGACAACCTCCTAGAAGCAGCTTTTCTTGCCACCAGATCTTTCTCCATCAATTAGGAATCTGATGTTATCACTAAACACATTCCTTAAATTGTAGACATTTGTTGATTGTTTTTTTTTGTGTCTAATCCGCATATATATCAGCATTGCCGTTAATTTTCTTGACTGTATATCTTTTAAATGTCAACATATACACGTGTGATTTAGTTTACGAAGATTTTTCAATGCCGAGAACCTCGATCAGAGAGTAAAAAAGGCGTAAGGTTCACAATGGTGTAAAATTAAAATGGGATATACCGGGCTAGGATTCGAGTTACAGGAACAAGGGCCAAACCAACCACCCAAGAATGTAATCGACGAGCGAAAACACTTGACTACCTCCTAGAAGCAGCTTTTCTTGGCACCAGATCTTTCTCCATCAATTAGGAATCTGATGTCGTCAGTAAACACATTCCTTAAATTGTAGCCATTTGTTGAGTGTTTTTTTTGGTGTCTAATCCGCATATATATCACCATTGCCCTTGATTTTCTTGACTGTATATCTCTTAAATGTCAACATATACACGTGTGATTTAGTTTACGAAGATTTTTCAACGCCGAGAACCTCGATCAGAGAGTAAAAAAGGCGTAAGGTTCACAATGGTGTAATATTAAAATGGGATATACCGGGCTAGGATTCGAGTTACAGGAACAAGGGCCAAACTGTTGGGATTGAACCCTACCAAAGGAACAGATAATTAAAGACAAAACTGGATCAAGGCAGTGGATCCAGAATAAGCATATGTTATGTATACAAGTCTCTCCCCTTGAAAGTGGTTTCAACATCTGCTGACCTCCAAACTACTGATCTTTACTATCTGCTGACCTACAACTGCTGTCCAAGTCAAAGACTGCTGAAAGACTAAAACCCTGCTGTCCAATCTACTGTCTTGAGTCAAGCACTGCTAGGTTATGTCATGTGCTACTGGGTTAACATCAGTGGAAGGCTTCAGCAGTAGTTTAGCTATCTTTATGTAATGAAATGTAATAGCAGCAGTTAGCATAGCAGAGGTTGTATAGATCAGAGGTTAGAGTTTGTTAGGAGGTTAGATATCACTTTCATGGTGACGTCAGCTTAGATGCTTCAGTGGTTTGCTCGTGCCTATAAATAGAACAGTACCATGCACTGTTCTATTTAGCTCTTTTACTATCTTCTTCCTACACGAACAAATACTGTGAGCTCAGGCTGAGGGGGAGTTTGTTACATACTTGCAATTGTAATTGAATCTTGTAATAAATTCAAGCATTCGGTTCAATGTTAAACTTGTATGTTAAAGCAATTCTCTCATTTGATTGTGAAAAGTTTATTTCCATTATAATTCCGCTGCACAACTCATTCATCTTCATCTTATTTCAAACGTAAAACACAATCAAAACCAAACTCAGATCCTAACAATTGGTATCAGAGCTTGGACAGTCAAATTTGATTTAACAATCATTTTGACATAAATAGTTCAGCTTATAATTGTTGATACTGATAGTTTGTTCGTTTTGTTGAAAACAGAGTAAGGTTTAATCACCATCAAAGTTGATTAATCAGTACCTGTAAAACAACCAGGATGACGTCACAATCACAAGATGATAAGAATAACATTGGCTCTCTTTTCAAACCACCTATGCTTAAACGTAATGAATACAACATCTGGCAGAGAAGGATGGGTCACATCCTTGCTCAACAGAACACTGGATTTTGGAGGTCTGTTGTTTTTGGTCCCCATGTTCCTATGGTGCCAAGTGCTGAGGATGCAAAGAAGTTCGTACCTAAACCATCTGAAAACTATACTGAAACTGATTTTCAAAAGTTCGAACTCGATGCCAAAGCATTTAGCATCAGAGCATCTGCATTACCCAATGAGATCTATGCTGGACTGTTACATTGTAACAGTGCCAAAGAGCTATGGGATGCACTGAAGGAACAGTTTGGGGGAATAGAAGAAGTCATTGAAAACAATAGGGAAATTCTGAATCAGCAGTATGAAACATTTTGTCACATCAAGGGTGAATCATTGACTCGGCAGTTTGAACGATTCAGTTGTCTCATTAGTGAACTAAGGCTTGTTAAAGTAACATTTCCAAATTCAACTCAAAATAGCAGGTTCCTTAGATCACTACCAGAAAAATGGGATACCATTGCATTTGTTACTAGAAACTCTGCTGAGTTTAAAGATCTGACCCTGACCCAACTTCATGGTAGACTCCTGACCTATGAAAGGGAGTTAAACCAGAAAAAGAAGTTGCAAGAGTCTGGCAAAGTTGCTGATGATTATTATTTGGCAGCACAGCTCTTTTTGGTCAGGAAGAATCTGGTAGCAGTAGTAAGGATCAGGGTTATCATCACTTTATTGATATAACTGCTGGTGGAAATTTCAATAACCCTGATACTCACTCTGCAAATTATGCTTTTACTGCAAATTGTGAAAACCAGGTATCAGATAACCTATGTTTTGAACTCAATGATTTGCAACACTTTGATCCCACTGACTTAGAAGAGATGGACATTATGCATCAATTGGCTTTGCTTAGTGTAAGAACAAGCAAATTCTACAAAAGAACAGGGAGAAAATTCCCAGGGTTACATGGGAATTTAAAAGTGGGGTTGGATAAGTCAAAAATTAAGTGCTATAAGTGCAATAGGCTAGGTCATTTTGCTAGGGAATGCAGGAGTCAAACCACTGGTCCCATAATCACTCATCCCAGCTCAAACCCTAGACCACAACATCAAAGCACTGTGCACTATACCCAATATACCCCTGCTGCCCATGTTAACACTACTTACTATGCTGCAACCCCTGTGCCTGTGCATTATCTTCAAACTACTGTTCCACAAATTCAGTATGTTCAAACCCCTGTCCCTCAGGCACAAGTGCAACCTGTTGCACCTCAACCAGCTGCTCCAACAGTAACACAACCAGATCAGCAAAGCTTTTTCACTCAAGACTTTGTTGACTGGAGCAGTATGCCTGATGAGCTTAGTGATGAAAATTTTGCACTCAATGCTTTTAATGATCCAACTAATGATGAATTTTGTTTGATGGCATTAGAGTCTATACCAAAAGGGGTAGAAACTGAAGGTGAACAGCTAAGTGCTGAAACAGTGGATGAAGTGACTGAAGCAGTGGTTGCTGCAGTTGCTGGTGAACTACTGCTGGGAGAAAATTCAGAAACCCTGATTGAACCACTGTCTGATCCCTGGTCCGAAGAAGACAAAGAAGAAAAGGAAGAGAAGAAAGCAGGTGAGAAAGAAGATAGAGCTGATGAAGAAGGTGATTATAAATGTGATTGTGCCATGATGGCTGCTGCTAGGTAACACCTCAAGTTCTTGAAAAACTGTGTTCAGACCAATGCATTATTACATTTGCTAACATCAAAGAGGTAAATGAAAACCTTAGGGATAAAGTTTTATCTGATGAAGTCAAATTTGAAAAGTCATTAAAAGAACTTAGAAACAAATTGGCTGAAAAAGATAAAGAAATCAGCAGTCTCAAAGAAGAACAAAGCATTACCAAAACCCAACTCCAAACCATGATAGAAAAATCTCATGTTTGCAAAAAGGAGTTGGAGTCCACCCAAGTCACATGTGAGAAATGGGTGGAATCATGCAAAGGCTATGAACTCTTGTTGGAAAAACAGATCAAAAGCAATGTGAAATTTGGTATTGGTTTTAGAAAACATGATGAAGTTGAAAACACTGCTTTTGAAAAATCTGTTCAAACCACTGATGAATCCACTGAATTCATCCCCACAAACAAGAATGGCTAAGAAGTGAAAATCACTGATAAACTTGGTAACAAAATCACACTTGAAAGACCAGTGGGATCCTCAACTTTTGAGGAAATTGAGAAATACCAATTTAAACCCACATGGTCTGATGAGTGTGACATTCTTGAAAATTTTAAACCCATGGATTTCACAACCACTGATGGTGTTAAAGCTCCAAAAGCAAAAGTCATCCCTCTCAAGGACATCCCAACAGAGGTTAAAAACTCTGTTGCAAAGGAGTCTGAAAAGAGAAAGAAGAGAGAAAAGATCAAAAACCTGTTTTGTGAATTTTGTGAAAAAAGGAATCATCTAACAAAAGACTGTTTCCATTTAAAAGCATATGATTTAAACAAAACAAGTGTCATTGTCCCTGCTGAAAGCTGCACCATCTGTGGTAAAACAAACCACAAAACTCAAGCATGTGTGTATCTCAAAAACTTTGATGTTAAAAAGAATGAGTACACTGTTAAAACATCCTTGAGTCCATCAACATCATCGATAAAATTCACCAAGAATCAACCAATGTTTGTGCCAGTCCAAACAGCTGTTACAAAACAGCTGAATCAAACATCTGTCCAAAGAGATGTTCAAGTGACTGATGCACCCCCTGCCAACCAATTCAGAAAAGGCAAGGGGCAATCATCTTACCAAAGGATTCCACACGTTTATGAGACCTACAAAAGGCCTTCTAAACCAAGAGTGAACAGGCATCATTTTGGTTATCAGCAGGTGATTGGTCAAAATTCACAACAGTGGTTAGAGAGAAACAGTCCTAAAACTGTCCTAACCCCTGACCTAACCACTGCCCATGTATCTGAACTCATCCCAGACACTGTTGAGACCCCATCCAAAGCCTTATTGGCTTTGGAGACCCTAATGAACTAATCCTTTTACTTCATGTGCAGGGAGCTTCCGCATGTTTAGATAGTCTTTGGTATGTAGATAGTGGAGGCTCCAGGCACATGACAGGATGTAAAGCCCTTCTCAAAGATTTCAAAATCCATGGAGGGGTGATATATCCTTTGGTAATAATAGTAAAGGGAAAGTTCTGGGGTCTGGTACAGTACAAACTGGAAATGTAAAATTTGAAAATGTCAATCTGATAGACAATCTAAAATTCAACCTCCTAAGTGTTTCACAAATGAGTGACAAGGGGTATGGGTCATTCTTCACAAAGGAGTGTTGTAGGATTGTTGGACCAGAAATGGTTGAAAAGATTGAAGCAATAATAAAAAATGGAAAAACAAAACCTGTTGCTCAAAGAAGTGGCAATGTTTATGTTGTTGATATATCAAAAGAGTGTCCCAGAACTGATGCCTGTCTGTTCTCAGCTGCCTCTAACAAAGAGACAGAACTTTGGCACAGAAGATTGGGGCACACAAATCTCAAGACAATCACTGAAATTTCAAAAAATGGCTTAGTAAGAGGCTTACCACAAAATTTTTTTTCATGTTCTGAGCATTGTGTTTCCTGTTTTTAAAGGAAAACAACATAAAAGCTCCTTTAAGTCCATTGAAGAGTCCAAAACAACCCAATGTTTGCAAATGCTGCACATGGATTTGTTTGGCCCAGTTCAAGTCATGAGTCTCAAAAAGAAGAAATATTGTTTGGTTATTATTGATGACTTTTCTAGGTTTACATAGACTTTCTTTTTACACTCAAAAGATGAGACTGCAGGCATTTTGCAAGACTTTGTGACACATGTTGAAAAGCAATTTGACCTTCCAGTAAAAGTCTTCAGGAGTGACAATGGCACATAATTCAAAAATAAGGAGTTGGATGCCTTCTGTGTGAAGAACGGGATTGTAAGGCAGTACAGCATCCCTAGAACACCAGAGCAAAATGGGGTAGTTGAAAGAAAGAATAGGACACTGATTGAAGCAGCTAGGACCATGCTTGCTGACTCAGGTTTGCCTTTAACTTTCTGGGCAGAGGCAGTAAACACTGCTTTCTATGTCCAAAACAGAGTTTTAATTAACCCCAGGCACAAAAAGACTGCTTAAGAAATTCTGTATAAAATCAAACCACTGATCTCATACTTCAAAGTATTTGGCTGCCCATGCTTTATCTTGAATTTAAAAGATTCCATCTCAAAATTTGCAGCCAAAGTAGACAGTGGTTATCTTTTGGGATACTCTACCACTGCCAAGGCCTACAAAGTGTTTAACACATGGACTAAAGCAGTGGAAGAGACTTTGAATGTAAAGTTCAATGAACTTTCATCAATGAAAATCCCAGCAAATCCTGCTGTTTTATTTGATCTTGATAAATTCACATTTGAAAGTGTTGCTGTCAAGACTAACAGTGCAGGTCCATCAGAGGATTCATCACCAGACTATGGATATGAGATCATCATTCCTCAACAAAAGTCTGTCACAGTGGGAAAAGCATCAGTTGTACAAAACAGCTGTCAAAGCTCAACCATTGCTACCTCAAAAGTTGTTGACCAAAGTAGCCCATCAACCTCTGCTTCCACATCATCAAACACTGTTGACAAAAGTCCCCAAACAGTGGATAAAAGTCAGCATGTGTCCACACCATTACCTCCTATTCCACCACCTTTTGAAGCCACTGCTGGATCATCAAAGTCACCAACAGTGGTTAGCTCAGATGATACACATCTGCAGCCTTCACCAACAAATGCCATCATACCATACCAAGGAGATTTAATCTTCTTGAGATCTCATCCACCTGACCAAATCATTGGCAACATCAATGAAGGGGTGCTCACAAGAAGCCAAACCCAAAACATTTTGTCTTTTTGCTGGTTTTCTATCACTCCATCAGCCAGACAAGTACCAAGAGGCACTGAAAGACAACAGCTGGGTAGAATCCATGCAAGAAGAGCTCCAACAGTTTAAAAGACAACAAGTATGGGAGGTTGTACCACTGCCAAAAGATGTAAGTCCCATCGGCACAAAGTGGGTCTTCAAAAATAAAACTGATGAAAGGGGCATTGTTGTCAAGAATAAAGCCAGGCTTGTGGTTCAAGGTTACAGACAGGAAGAGGGGATTGATTATGATGAAACATTCGCCCCTGTAGCAAGATTGGAAGCTATATGATTGTTCCTGGCCTTTGCTGTCAACCACAACATGAAGGTGTCTCAAATGGATATCAAAAGTGCTTTCCTCTTTGGTACAATTCAAGAAGAGGTGTATGTCTGTCAACCTCCAGGTTTTGAGGATCCATTTTATCCAGATCATGTCTACAAGCTAAACAAAGCTTTGTATGGCTTGAAACAAGCACCTAGGGCCTGGTATGAAACTCTTTTCACCTTTCTACTCTCAAATGGTTTCAAAAGAGGTACCATTGATAAAACATTGTTTCTAAAATGGAGAGGAAAGGATTTAATGATTGTCCAAATTTATGTGGATGACATTATTTTTGGAATCACATGTAATAAAATGTGTGAAGAGTTTAGGGAACTCATGACAACTGAGTTTGAAATGAGTGCAATGGGTGAACTGCAATGCTTTCTTGGTCTCCATGTTCAGCAAATGCAAAATGGAACTTTCATTCATCAAAGAAAGTATGCTAAAGAACTTTTAAACAAATTTGATATGAATGATTGTAAACCATGCAGCACACCCATGGCAACAAATAAGCTAGTCATGTCTGATGAAAAGGATGAGCTGATTGACCAAACTCTATATAGAAACATGATTGGGTCTCTTTTGTACCTAACTGCATCTAGGCCAGACATCATGTTTGCAACATGTGTCTGTGCAAGAAGTCAAGCCGCCCCTAGAAAATCCAACCTTATTGCTGTAAAAAGGATATTCAGATACATAAAAAGTGCTCGCACACTTGGTATCTGGTATCCAACTAATGGGAATATCAAGCTTTCAGGATTTTCAGACAGTGACTTTGCTGGATGTAACACCACAAGGAAGTCCACATCAGGAGGGTGCCAGTTTCTAGGTGATTGCTTAGTTTCATGGCAAAGTAAAAAGCAAGCAGTTGTTTCAACATCCACTGCTAAAGCTGAATACATTGCTGCTGCAAGCTATACAGCCCAACTCCCGTGGCTTCAAAATCAGTTATTGGATTTTGGTATCACTGCCTTAAAGACACCACTCATGTTGGATAGCCAGGCAGCAGAAAATATCATCAAAAATCCAGTTTCCCACTCAACCACTAAACACATCGACATCAGACATCACTTTGTGAGGGATTGCTATGAAAAAGGTTTGATTTCTCTGCATCATGTTCCAACTAAAGACCAGCTGGCAGATGTGCTCACAAAAGCATTAGATACATCCACCTTTGAAAGCTTGGTCTCTAGGATTGGCATGCTAAACATGGAATAACAAGCAAAATCTTGTTTTTCTATGAATAAAAGCATTAAAATGTTTTCAGAAAATCAAAAATCCATCCTTAAAAATAGCTGAAATTGAAATTTTCATTAAAATCCTTAAAAGTCTGCCAAAACCACTGATTGTTCAAAAGTCTGCTCTACTTCAAAGTCTGTCCACTGCTGAAAGTCAACCCCTGTTCTCTCATTTTCCTGATAAGCACTGATGCTCAAAATCAGTGTTTTATCCACTGATGTGCTATCTACTGATAGTGAAAATCACCCACTGCTTCCATTTGTTACCGTTGTAACCACTGCCTTTCATCAGTAGTTTTCATAAAAGTACTGTCCTTCATTTCATCAGGGGTTGGCACGTGGATAGTACATAGCGGTCAGACCTTTTGTAACCGCTGCCACGTCAGTATTCACTATTTCTCCATAAAACCCCTTTCAAAACCCCAAACAGGGTTTTACTGTCGAATTGAATTCTTAAAAATTCCTTTCTCAAAGCAGTTTTCATCCTATTCCCATAAATTTCTTCACAATTTTCTTCGATCATCATCTCCAAAATGACAAAATCGAAGTCATCTGCAAAACCCATTTCCAAATCATCTTCAAAAGAGGCCTCTCAAAAGGCTACATCCATCGAAATCCCACACAAACCTTCTCACAACCTTCTGGGTCTTCTCACAAAACCCGGCACCACTGACACCTTCGACTCCATCATTGATATCATGTCTGCATCAAAGTATAAAACTTTGTTAATAGCAGATGCACCAATTTACTTGGCGACCCAAAGAGAGTTCTGGAAAAATGTAACCGTTGACAAACAAGGTGAGACTGTCATAGCCATTAACTCTTCTCTAAAGGGTAAAGCTGTCAAAATTACCCCACAATCCATCTCGGAAGTCTTTGAACTCAATAATCAGCAAGGTAAAATTTCTTTTCCTAAAAATGAGTTAAAAACTGATTTCCTTGAAAGGGGTTATGCAGAGCAAATAAAAAGGGATACCTTACAAAAAGGTATTTTCCACCTGCAACAAGATTTTTGTTTCATACTCTGCTTATGTGTGTTTCAAACAAAACCACCTCTTTTAATGAAATACCATTAAAGATTCAAAATCTGGGATATGCTATACTTAAAGATGAAGATTTCAATTACTCCCAGGAAATCTTTAATGATCTGGTTAAAAATGTTGATAAAAAGCCATTCTTACTTTTTCCAAGATTTTTAAGTTACTATTTTGAAAAGAAACTTGGTAAGAATGATGCTGCTGCAATAAAACAAGGTGAATCTTTTCAAATAAACAGCTTAACTGCTGAAACTTTTACAAGAATCTCAACACCTTGCAAAACACAAGCAGAGGTGCCTGAGCAGAATAGCAGCTACCACTGCTCCTCAGGTATCTACTGCTGAGCCCACTGCACAAAGTGATCAAAGTAGCAAAACAACTGCTTTGAAACCCACACCTATAATCACCAAAAAACCAAACAAAAAGAAAACTCAAAAACCCCCCAAACCTATAAAAAAGGCAACTCTGGAGGATGAGATACCAGAGCAACTGCCAGTGACAACACAAAAGTCACAAGAAACCAATGATGCTATTTCCTCACAGCAGTTGGTACAAATATCTCAACCCATAACTGAAACTCCTACTGCTTCTTCTAAAAAAGAACAGGTTGTACATATAGGGACTCCACAATATGATGCTCTGGAATCACTTGCTTCCATCATCCACAGCCCAATGCCCGGGGCAAATTCTCTTTCTACACCTAACCTCACATCCACAATTCCCCCACCAACTAAATTATTGTTGGATGCTATTGATCTGAACCAGGCACAAACCAGTCCTTCTTAATCACCTATCAATGAGCATATACTTCAACAAATGACTGGGTCTGATGTATCAATCATAGCTAACCCACCAACAAGACCTGAGGAGGTTACACCCCTTGAGTTACAAGTAACTCTTGGTGGTAGTCCAAGTGAAGCAACCACTACAAATGTTGAACCCACTGGTTTACATTTGGACAGTGGTTACATTAATAAGACTTCCTTGGAGGCAATTCCTTCCATAGCTGTCACACCCTGTCTTTTGCGGAAGCGTATGATGTGTGACTAGCTTGTTATCATTGCATTCAATCGTAATAAACAACTACATGATCAAAACGATGTTCATCCATTCATGAAAATTTGAGTATTACAAACACTTGTTATTTAAGTTTTCAAAACACGACCTTTGACAAGGTTACAATTCAACAAAAGTGGATGACATCTAAACTTGTAGTCTACTTCTAGTTACGACACTTGCGCCCAAGATCCATCCTGTCACCTGAAATACATGTAATTTTGGAAAACATCAACATAAAGTTGAGCGAGTTCATGCGTTTTTGTATTTCACGATTTTATACTTTGTGTGAAAACATAGTATGTGTCATGTATAATTCAAGTCTTTCTTGAGTACCCCACGTACTCAAGTATAATTCCCGTTTTCTTGAGTACCCCACGTACTCAAGTAATCTTTCAAGTATTCTTGTGTACCCCACGTTTTAAATGATTGTTTATACAAGGACATTAAGGCATGTGAGGACATATGGAGCATTAGTGTTGGCTCCTTTAAGGCATGTGAGCATATGGAGCATTAGTGTTGGCTCCTTTACTGTGTCGATTACCCTCGACTGTGTCAATTTCCCTTGACTGTGTCGATTACCCTCGACAGTGTCAATTAACCTTGACTGTGTCGATTTCCCTCGACTGTGTCAATTAACCTTGACTGTGTCGATTTCCCTTGACTGGGACACCGAAGCACTCAAGAGGTCACATAAGGACCATGAGTGGGGCTCGGCCGTACCCGTTAGATCTAACCCTCGTCCCTAATTAAGTATTAATGGCATCTCAATATCTAGTTTAAGCTCACATGATCTAGTATTTTTCTAGGCTTTTCTTAAAGCTCATCATATTGCACTCACCACGAGTGCTTCTCGTATTCTTAAATCATATTGCACTCGGTTCTCGTTCTCACCAAGAGTGCTTCTTGTATTTTTACCTTTTGAAAAAATTATAATATTTGTAACATGTATTTCACCCCCGAGAGTTATAAAACCAAAAACAGTTAGAGAAAAGGGGGAGCATGAACTCACAACTTTGCGTTCCTTGCGTCGTAAACTTCACCGGATTTGCTTAATTAACGTCATAACCTATACGTGTTTCTTAACGTTAGTCACTAGACTTGCGTCGCACAAGTACAGTCACTCTCTTTTGTATTTGAATCGTTGTGTTAAAAATATTTGATATTTTTAACTAAGTATCCTACTTATATTATTTTCTCAAAAATTAATATAAGTATTTCATGTTTTGCACTTTGCACCCGAATTATGTATCTTGTATGTTGTATGTGTATTTTTATGTTTATACTCCTCATGAGTATTTAGTGTATTTTTAAGTCTTAATACACTAGCACGTATAACACATACTATATACACTTGGCACAAAAGTTGGTGATAAAATAATATATATTTTTCTCTCAAAAATATACATACTTATATCCATTTTTATTCTTGAATAAATCCTCATTTCTTATCACCAAAACTTAGGGAAACCTTGGTAATAATTTTAAATACATTTTTAGGGAATAAGTTTCTCAAAAACTTATATTTTTCTAAGTGTCAAAATTTATAAAAATTTTGACAGAGTTTCCCCTAAAAATGGAGGTTTCCCATGTTTTCAAAACATGTGTTTATTTTCTTTTAAATTGTCAACGATCATCAATAACCATTATCAACAATAATCATCAACAATAATCGCTAGTTTCTCCCTTTCATGAACTTGAATATTTACAAAAATGTGTAGTAACTTACTAGCACATTTAGTAAGTCTTTCCATCTTTAAAAATAAAATCATTATCTCGAAAACTTTATTTTTAAAGAATATGAAGTTTTACAACTTCTAGTCGGTATTTACGAAAATATTTCTTGGTTAAATCCTTTCGTTACACAAGTGTCTACACACTTTTTGGTTCTCAAAAATATTTTTAGTTGTGTAAGATCCGGCTTAAAATAAGACTTGTGTATATTTTACTTGGTTCTTTGAAAATACCACTTGTAGATCTTTAGATCTACTAGTTTAAAACTCTATTTTACAAGTAAAATCATTTTTACACAAGTTCATGTTTATGAGTGAAAGGGTTCGTCATCTAGTTATTTTTACACTACACATAGTGCTAGTTCATGTTCCATGAACATGACCTAGCGTGGTTAGATGACGATCCGTTCCCCTACTAGCATCCAACAACAATAAATAACCATAACAAAACAAGTTCCATAAGTTTTACACTATTATTTAGTTTTTAACCACCAAGTTTATCATACTTTACAAGACTTTAAACTTTGATCTCTAGTGTTCATAATTTTTACCCGTTAAATCTCTTATTAACCACTTAAACAACAAGTAAAACACAAGGATCTAAGTGCTTACCACTAGCACAAGGCTAGGGGAGTTCGAGTGTAGAAAGGTGGTGGATAAAAGAAAACGAGAGCGGTCCTTCAACTCCCGAACGCACCGAGCTTAGTTGTTTGCACTTTAACACCTTTGTAGACCCCTTTAAATGGTAGGAGATGATAAAAAAAATAGAATGTTGATGATGGTGGTATGGTCGGCCGAACAAAGAAAGAAGGAAGGGAAGAAGTTTGCTTGAAGTAATGTTGAAATGGATATGGTAATCCCATGTGCATCTTTATAACCCACTTTCTCCATTTAACTCTTGTGTAATGTGTCTCACAATCACCAACATAATCCCAATAAATAATTCAAAGGATCTAAGAGTGGGGGACACCCCATAACCGATTGTTGGGAGGGGGGGTTTAGTTTGGTTGGGATGCAAGGTGATGGTTACTTATCTAGTTGCAATCTAATGATATGATTAGTGTAATATTATGTGTTATATAATATAAAGTGGGTTAGGGTATTCGGGGACCCTAACTAGCTCAGAAAAATAAAAACATTGCTTCTAGCAATATTTTGGTGTCCCGGGTAATATCCGGTTGTTCGGTTAGGTACTGATTCGTTAAAGTGCTAAATTACACTTTTTAGTACCCTTTAAGTACCTTTTTGTATCCCTTTTAATTCCCAACACTTGGGGAAGTATTCTGGATAATAAAACGTAATTTCTGCATAATATTCTTATGTTTAAATGCTGATTTATTGCTGAATTACATAAATTCTGCACTTAGAGTGCGTTTCGGGTGTTTTTTAGTGCTTATTTTTGCTTTCGTATAGTATATATATTAAACCCTTGTATGTACTCTTGGGTTTTAATGTATTCTTGTCGTTGGACCTACACCTAGGCTCCACTTTTATTGTCTGACTGCTTTCTACAGTTCTGTTGACACATTGTGTCCTACCGGTGAGTTTACTAATATTTTTGACGCAACGCTATCATAACGTAACTCTTGTAGCATATATCATGCATGAATTCACTTGTATGGAATTCAGAAATTTATTTGTCTGGTAAACCAGATCATGCACAGTCATTTAAGCACAAATTACTGTTCATTTCGTGTACGGAATGTACGGAAAAGTGACGGTTGTCACAGTCTCCCCCCGTTAAAAGAATTTCGTCCCGAAATTCAAGCGATGCCATCGGTCGCAGGGGAGTTGTGAAACCAATATGGTCACTTAGATTCATGATTTGTCTTCATGTTCCCATGAAATCTCTGGGTCATGTCATGAATTCTATCTCACTCAAATAAGTCGATCATGACTTTTCTGTATCTTATGGACTCTTGGTCCATAACCTCAACAGGTTTCTATAGTATCATGGACTCTTGGTCCAAAACCTCAGCAGGTTTCTATAGTATCACGGACTCTTGGTCCAAAACCTCAACAGGTTTCTATAGTATCACGGACTCTTGGTCCAAAACCTCAACAGGTTTCTATAGTATCACGGACTCTTGGTCCAAAACCTCAACAGGTTTCTATAGTAATTCTTGTCGTTTGTCATTGACGTGAATCTTATTTCTGGGAACAACGACTGTTCCTTAAGTCAGACTCCTCTACAGACTAGACACATGAATGTGTCGCGATCACTACTGATCTTTTTCAGGGAGCTTCATCTTGTGAGCAATGGTTCTGATCCCTACACCGGGGATTCTACCTTTTCGTTTTCCAAATCACACTACGCCTTCTCTAGGTGAGACTCTCATCAAAGCCATACTTCTTGTCTCAAATTCTTTCGACTTATGCCGCTCATCGGCGTAATTTTTCTGTATTCTGCGGGCTGTCCTGATATGATCACATATCTGAAGGATCTTGCCTCTAGTTTTTCCTGGGCCATCTCGGGCCAGTTGATTGTTTATTTCTGGTCTCCGTTCAACATGACGGGAATCTACCCATTATGTTCCGTCTAAAGCTTTACACGAAGCGGTTTAGACAGCGGTGTGATAGATACCGTTGTAGGAAAACTCCACTAAGGGCAAGTGAGTGTTCCGACTTTTCATTAAAGTTTATCACACAAGCACGTATTGTGTTCATACAGTCCGCATCGTTCAGCAGCTCAGTTCATATTCGAGTTCTTACGATCATCGGTGTGTTGCAACCCTTGTGATCAATAAAGATCGTGCAACGTTTTCTTTCAGGTAATGACGTCCAGTTGCGGCGCGCAATCACTGTATCTATCTCAAGATCTCTTCTCGTGATTCCTTAATCAATGTGCCGCGTGTGCAATGTCGTGGTCTCGTTGCATCGACGTACAATCGAGACTTGTCGAGAGACGTCACATAATTGCAACTCTAGCTCCTTAGCTCTTGGTTGCAGGGTTGGCGTGAATTTCGTTCTTATCCACCATGTATCTTAAAGTTCTCCCTTCGCAAACTCGAAATCCGTTTTTCGTCATCATTGCACGTAAATGTGCTTTCTCTAAGAGTTGCAAGGTAAATTGCGGCTGTTGCTCACGACCTTCCTTGGTCGTTGGCCATATAAGAATGTAGTCAATAAGTATATGACTTATCCAGGTATGGCTCACACGTTCGATTCATGAGGTCCATGAATATTGTCGATGCATGTGTTAAGCCAAATGATACGACAAGGATCTCGTAATGCTCGAAGAAAGTCCTAAAGGTCGTTTTAGGGATATTTCCTCTTGTATTCACAGTGGAGGACCTCTTGTCCTCAAGTTGATCTTTGAGTGGTAACTGGAACCTTACGATTGGCTCATTTGTGTCGTCAGTCCTTGGCAAAGGATTCTGATTCTCAATTTTCTGCAGTTTACGTAAAGTGGAGACTGCCAACTTTCTCCTTGTCTCCTTAACTAAGGATGTTATGTCCTTAATTTCCTCTGTCTAGCAGCTCTTGCAGTTATATCAGAGGTTCATGCCTCGCTGGTGAAGCTAGTCGGTATGGCGTCATTCGTCACTGGTGCTGCTCCTGGCACACGATTTATCCCGAACTCCTCTCGTCGCTACAGAGAGGCGTTCCTGGCAAGTCTTCCGAAAAGGCTACTGGGACTTCTTCCGTCACGGGGATGTTCTCAGGCTCTGCAGTCTACTCGGAGGCGTTTCTATGCCTCTTCGACCAATGAGGGATGTCGTAGATCTGCCTCCTTGTGGGGTCTAGAATCCTTGCACCTATTGCAGGAAAGTTGGGTTTCATCATCCGTATGAGGGATGCGTCTGATTTTCTCATATCGAACAACTTCAGCTGTATACTTGGATTTCTGATCCATGCTGCCTTTCATATTATGACTTCGCGAGTCAATGGTAACAGAAGGTTCCGGCCTTCTGAGTCCCTAAATACAATCCTTAATCGCTTCGACTGTTTATACTAGCCTCCTATATGCCCATTTCTAAAGAATACGGGGCGTTTATTTTACTCGAAACTAGGCCAAGCAGTTTCTTATGTTCTAAGCATGCAAGGTTACAGTTGATGCCAGTATTAATTAAAAGTAGATGCATTAGGTTGGTTAATAGGGAACGTACCCGTAACCGCATCTGGATCCTGGCGTGCTTCACGAATTTCAATCGTGAAAACCCTTCCTTGCCTGTTTCTTCCTAGGGCAATCTTTCCTAAAGTGCCCTGCTTCACCACATTTGTAGCAGCCTGGTATTCTCTTATTTCTTCCATCTTGGTCCTTCGCCCAACAGGCGTCCTTGCTGTGCCCTTCTTTTCCACACTTTCCACACTTAGGCCTCAGACATCGACCTTCATGGTGAAAATTGCATTTCCCACACCTTGGCTTAGTCCCCGAGTAAACTTTACCACCGGCCTTATAAGTGGCTCCATCAGTTTTCCTGTAATGCGGCGGTTTCACTTTCTTTCTTTTGTTTGCTTTAGAGCTTCCATAGTTGACTTGGGTGCTCATCTTTAGGTATGAGGACTTCCTCTTCTTGTTGCTTGACGACTCCACATGAGTCTCTTTCTTGTTATCCTCAGATTCCGAAAATTTTCCCGCACGTAGAGCTTCTTCAGTAAGAGTGACACTCATGTCGATAGCCTCTGCAATGGTTGAGGGCTTTGAGGTAGTAACCATACTCCTGATCTGAGGTGCAAGTCCCCAAATGAATCGTTCAACCCTTTTGAATTCCGGTTTGACTAAATAGGGGACGACCCTAGACAAGTCGTGAAATCGTTGGACGTATTCAGGAATCTTCGGTCCGTCCATTTTCAAGTTCCAGAACTCCACCTCAAGCTTCTGGATTTCAGCCCTAGAACAGTATTTCTTTTCCATCAATTCCTTGAGCTCGTCCCAGCTTAGTGCATAAGCAGCATCTGCACCAAGGGTTTGAACCTGAAGGTTCCACCAGGAGAGTGCGCTATCTACGAATAACCCTGAGATATAAGTAACACTCTGTCGGGGCGAACAGTTACTCATTCTTAGAATGGAGTCAGTCTTTTCTGCCCAGCGAACAAATGCAACGGCACCTCATGTGCCATCAAAATTCAATGGCTTGCAGTCCAGGAATTATTTATAGGTGCAGCCAGTTGGAGGGTTATTTTCCGTAGTGCCGTCGCTATGCTTAGAGCGGAGGGCTTCATGTCGGGAAATTGCCTGTGAGATGCGTTCTTGCAGCTCGGCTTCTATCCTTGGCAACGTACTGGTGTTGGTGTCTCGCCTGGGCGGCATTCTCTTCTGCCAAAATGGTATGAAGTAGGTTAGACAACATTCCAATGGTCTATGAGACACATAGCACCATAAGCCATTATGTAATCACCCAATTTCACACGTATATATAATCAGTGTATAAGCGAGGAAACAGTTATTGAGCCTTCAGATAGGCTTGCCAACTTGGCTTATTGTTTGAAATGAACTCGAGGCTACATCGCCTTGGTCATTCAAGTTTTAGTTATTTCCTGCTACATCGGTTTTTCTTAGGTCTTTGGCTTTACTGGTGCGTATCCTTTCCCTTAGATGGGGTTGTCCGTGTCGAGGTGGTAGAGAGTGTGTCGTCACTGATTCTTCCTGAATGTCATTTCACCTCTCTTGCTTAAACATCGTTTTCTCAGACGTCTCGTATGCAGGTAGATGTGTCAGTCACGAAGTAGGCTAAGACAAGCTTCCTACTTTCTAGCGTGCTAAAGCACTGATCTTTGTGTTGTTCTACCAGATGAAGGTGAGGACACCTATAGATTAATTTTGTATGGTTTTCATTAGCTCGGCCCGCAGAGTCCACCAGGATTCCTGTGCACTACAAGTCGTTATTACGTGGGCCCCCGTAATAATAAATTGTCTTGCACAGTTACCCCAGTTTTCTCTCGTCCAAGCAGATGATCAATCAAGGAGGGGACACTACTGTCCTTATACCTCTTGTCATGGAAAGGACCTTTGCGATGGTCCACGCGCTAACATTCGTTATCGTTACGCGCGTATAGGCACGATGATTAGATGGAATAGGAATAGAGAAAATTCCTAGTAGTTGGAGGGGCACCTTCGAGATGAATACTTCATCTTCCTTTTCTGGTCAAGTGCGTCATCAATCTTGCTTCTCATAAGCCGCAGGGATCTCGTCCCGTTGGTCAAGAATTTGTTCAAGGTTGCCGCCTCTGCCTCGTCATCATCGCCGTAGTCTGGCATCTTCACGTTCGAGAGGGAAGAGCAGCCATTTCCTACGGAAGTAAGCTCAGCATCTTGTTTGGTAATCACTCCCAGCCATGAGCTTTGCAAAGGATGCGAGGTCGGTAGCTTCATCGTGCGAGTCACGTACAGTAATAGGAGTCAGAGTCGAAAGTATCTCATTCACGTCAATAATCATTCCGTACACTTATTTGTATGTATGTATATCAATAACACATATGCTACTTAGCATAATCAAGCAATTTAATGCATTATATTACGTATAACTCTCGTTTTTGGGGGTCATTTTGTTTTTGGCAAGTCTAACTCGTGTAGACTACGCTTTGATTGGCACCTTATTTTAAAGGTATTCCTCACTAATGTCCTTGCCTTGTATTTTCTTTGTAAAGTGTCTAACTCGTGGATCTTGGCGCTTTTGTGAATGCAATGAAAACCTTTTTGAAAAATGTTTTCGTGAGAGAACTCTAGTGATTGTAGTCTAGACTCGAGAAAGAATCCTAGTTCACTACAATCGAAGCTCTGATACCAAACTGTCACACCCTGTCTTTTGCGGAAGCGTATGATGTGTGACTAGCTTGTTATCATTGCATTCAATCGTAATAAACAACTACATGATCAAAACGATGTTCATCCATTCATGAAAATTTGAGTATTACAAACACTTGTTATTTAAGTTTTCAAAACACGACCTTTGACAAGGTTACAATTCAACAAAAGTGGATGACATCTAAACTTGTAGTCTACTTCTAGTTACGACACTTGCGCCCAAGATCCATCATGTCACCTGAAATACATGTAATTTTGGAAAACATCAACATAAAGTTGAGCGAGTTCATGCGTTTTTGTATTTCACGATTTTATACTTTGTGTGAAAACATAGTATGTGTCATGTATAATTCAAGTCTTTCTTGAGTACCCCACGTACTCAAGTATAATTCCCGTTTTCTTGAGTACCCCACGTACTCAAGTAATCTTTCAAGTATTCTTGTGTACCCCACGTTTTAAATGATTGTTTATACAAGGACATTAAGGCATGTGAGGACATATGGAGCATTAGTGTTGGCTCCTTTAAGGCATGTGAGCATATGGAGCATTAGTGTTGGCTCCTTTACTGTGTCGATTACCCTCGACTGTGTCAATTTCCCTTGACTGTGTCGATTACCCTCGACTGTGTCAATTAACCTTGACTGTGTCGATTTCCCTCGACTGTGTCAATTAACCTTGACTGTGTCGATTTCCCTCGACTAGGACACCGAAGCACTCAAGAGGTCACATAAGGACCATGAGTGGGGCTCGGCCGTACCCGTTAGATCTAACCCTCGTCCCTAATTAAGTATTAATGGCATCTTAATATCTAGTTTAAGCTCACATGATCTAGTATTTTTCTAGGCTTTTCTTAAAGCTCATCATATTGCACTCACCACGAGTGCTTCTCGTATTCTTAAATCATATTGCACTCGGTTCTCGTTCTCACCAAGAGTGCTTCTTGTATTTTTACCTTTTGAAAAAATTATAATATTTGTAACATGTATTTCACCCCCGAGAGTTATAAAACCAAAAACAGTTAGAGAAAAGGGGGAGCATGAACTCACAACTTTGCGTTCCTTGCGTCGTAAACTTCACCGGATTTGCTTAATTAACGTCATAACCTATACGTGTTTCTTAACGTTAGTCACTAGACTTGCGTCGCACAAGTACAGTCACTCTCTTTTGTATTTGAATCGTTGTGTTAAAAATATTTGATATTTTTAACTAAGTATCCTACTTATATTATTTTCTCAAAAATTAATATAAGTATTTCATGTTTTGCACTTTGCACCCGAATTATGTATCTTGTATGTTGTATGTGTATTTTTATGTTTATACTCCTCATGAGTATTTAGTGTATTTTTAAGTCTTAATACACTAGCACGTATAACACATACTATATACACTTGGCACAAAAGTTGGTGATAAAATAATATATATTTTTCTCTCAAAAATATACATACTTATATCCATTTTTATTCTTGAATAAATCCTCATTTCTTATCACCAAAAATTAGGGAAACCTTGGTAATAATTTTAAATACATTTTTAGGGAATAAGTTTCTCAAAAACTTATATTTTTCTAAGTGTCAAAATTTATAAAAATTTTGACAGAGTTTCCCCTAAAAATGGAGGTTTCCCATGTTTTCAAAACATGTGTTTATTTTCTTTTAAATTGTCAACGATCATCAATAACCATTATCAACAATAATCATCAACAATAATCGCTAGTTTCTCCCTTTCATGAACTTGAATATTTACAAAAATGTGTAGTAACTTACTAGCACATTTAGTAAGTCTTTCCATCTTTAAAAATAAAATCATTATCTCGAAAACTTTATTTTTAAAGAATATGAAGTTTTACAACTTCTAGTCGGTATTTACGAAAATATTTCTTGGTTAAATCCTTTCGTTACACAAGTGTCTACACACTTTTTGGTTCTCAAAAATATTTTTAGTTGTGTAAGATCCGGCTTAAAATAAGACTTGTGTATATTTTACTTGGTTCTTTGAAAATACCACTTGTAGATCTTTAGATCTACTAGTTTAAAACTCTATTTTACAAGTAAAATCGTTTTTACACAAGTTCATGTTTATGAGTGAAAGGGTTCGTCATCTAGTTATTTTTACACTACACATAGTGCTAGTTCATGTTCCATGAACATGACCTAGCGTGGTTAGATGACGATCCGTTCCCCTACTAGCATCCAACAACAATAAATAACCATAACAAAACAAGTTCCATAAGTTTTACACTATTATTTAGTTTTTAACCACCAAGTTTATCATACTTTACAAGACTTTAAACTTTGATCTCTAGTGTTCATAATTTTTACCCGTTAAATCTCTTATTAACCACTTAAACAACAAGTAAAACACAAGGATCTAAGTGCTTACCACTAGCACAAGGCTAGGGGAGTTCGAGTGTAGAAAGGTGGTGGATAAAAGAAAACGAGAGCGGTCCTTCAACTCCCGAACGCACCGAGCTTAGTTGTTTGCACTTTAACACCTTTGTAGACCCCTTTAAATGGTAGGAGATGATAAAAAAAAATAGAATGTTGATGATGGTGGTATGGTCGGCCGAACAAAGAAAGAAGGAAGGGAAGAAGTTTGCTTGAAGTAATGTTGAAATGGATATGGTAATCCCATGTGCATCTTTATAACCCACTTTCTCCATTTAACTCTTGTGTAATGTGTCTCACAATCACCAACATAATCCCAATAAATAATTCAAAGGATCTAAGAGTGGGGGACACCCCATAACCGATTGTTGGGAGGGGGGGTTTAGTTTGGTTGGGATGCAAGGTGATGGTTACTTATCTAGTTGCAATCTAATGATATGATTAGTGTAATATTATGTGTTATATAATATAAAGTGGGTTAGGGTATTCGGGGACCCTAACTAGCTCAGAAAAATAAAAACATTGCTTCTAGCAATATTTTGGTGTCCCAGGTAATATCCGGTTGTTCGGTTAGGTACTGATTCGTTAAAGTGCTAAATTACACTTTTTAGTACCCTTTAAGTACCTTTTTGTATCCCTTTTAATTCCCAACACTTGGGGAAGTATTCTGGATAATAAAACGTAATTTCTGCATAATATTCTTATGTTTAAATGCTGATTTATTGCTGAATTACATAAATTCTGCACTTAGAGTGCGTTTCGGGTGCTTTTTAGTGCTTATTTTTGCTTTCGTATAGTATATATATTAAACCCTTGTATGTACTCTTGGGTTTTAATGTATTCTTGTCGTTGGACCTACACCTAGGCTCCACTTTTATTGTCTGACTGCTTTCTACAGTTCTGTTGACACATTGTGTCCTACCGGTGAGTTTACTAATATTTTTGACGCAACGCTATCATAACGTAACTCTTGTAGCATATATCATGCATGAATTCACTTGTATGGAATTCAGAAATTTATTTGTCTGGTAAACCAGATCATGCACAGTCATTTAAGCACAAATTACTGTTCATTTCGTGTACGGAATGTACGGAAAAGTGACGGTTGTCACAGTCTCCCCCCGTTAAAAGAATTTCGTCCCGAAATTCAAGCGATGCCATCGGTCGCAGGGGAGTTGTGAAACCAATATGGTCACTTAGATTCATGATTTGTCTTCATGTTCCCATGAAATCTCTGGGTCATGTCATGAATTCTATCTCACTCAAATAAGTCGATCATGACTTTTCTGTATCTTATGGACTCTTGGTCCATAACCTCAACAGGTTTCTATAGTATCATGGACTCTTGGTCCAAAACCTCAGCAGGTTTCTATAGTATCACGGACTCTTGGTCCAAAACCTCCACAGGTTTCTATAGTATCACGGACTCTTGGTCCAAAACCTCAACAGGTTTCTATAGTATCACGGACTCTTGGTCCAAAACCTCAACAGGTTTCTATAGTAATTCTTGTCGTTTGTCATTGACGTGAATCTTATTTCTGGGAACAACGACTGTTCCTTAAGTCAGACTCCTCTACAGACTAGACACATGAATGTGTCGCGATCACTACTGATCTTTTTCGGGGAGCTTCATCTTGTGAGCAATGGTTCTGATCCCTACACCGGGGATTCTACCTTTTCGTTTTCCAAATCACACTACGCCTTCTCTAGGTGAGACTCTCATCAAAGCCATACTTCTTGTCTCAAATTCTTTCGACTTATGCCGCTCATCGGCGTAATTTTTCTGTATTCTGCGGGCTGTCCTGATATGATCACATATCTGAAGGATCTTGCCTCTAGTTTTTCCTGGGCCATCTCGGGCCAGTTGATTGTTTATTTCTGGTCTCCGTTCAACATGACGGGAATCTACCCATTATGTTCCGTCTAAAGCTTTACACGAAGCGGTTTAGACAGCGGTGTGATAGATACCGTTGTAGGAAAACTCCACTAAGGGCAAGTGAGTGTTCCGACTTTTCATTAAAGTTTATCACACAAGCACGTATTGTGTTCATACAGTCCGCATCGTTCAGCAGCTCAGTTCATATTCGAGTTCTTACGATCATCGGTGTGTTGCAACCCTTGTGATCAATAAAGATCGTGCAACGTTTTCTTTCAGGTAATGACGTCCAGTTGCGGCGCGCAATCACTGTATCTATCTCAAGATCTCTTCTCGTGATTCCTTAATCAATGTGCCGCGTGTGCAATGTCGTGGTCTCGTTGCATCGACGTACAATCGAGACTTGTCGAGAGACGTCACATAATTGCAACTCTAGCTCCTTAGCTCTTGGTTGCAGGGTTGGCGTGAATTTCGTTCTTATCCACCATGTATCTTAAAGTTCTCCCTTCGCAAACTCGAAATCCGCTTT